>CM021108.1:245955333-246305335 GCA_007115665.2 Sequoiadendron giganteum
ATCACATGATAAGGAACCCTTCCCTATCTATTACTTTGTTCCTTATTTCAAAAGGACTTTCTATTCCATTTTCCAAATAATTGGTTATGATCCTATCTCTGGAATGCCAATGGCCTAGATGTTTATAGCTTCCCATATCTAACATACCCAATATTGTGCAGTATATGATTATGCAGGATTTATTTCTGAAAGAATGCATGAGGGGATGGTAAGATTAAAGAAATCCGAATCTAGGGTAGGATGTAGTTGGTACTCGCTACTGATGCATATTTTCTTATACAAGGGTACAATGTATTTTGGACTGAATATTGATTTGGAAAGAAAAGTGAGTGACTTGGATCTACTCATGCAATGTTGGACCACTATATTGGACATGGATAACAGGATATATGATTATGTCACTTTCAATATTTTGTTTGCTTCTTAATTAAAGAGAGATTTGATTGTGAAGATACCTAAAGTTCCTATTTCTTTACATGATTTCTTGAGTCCAAAGGAAAGAAGGCTTGAGATATGCATTGATCGTAACTAGGGAGATGTTATCTCACTCCCTGATTTCACTGTTTTAAGAGCATATGGTTCTAAATTATCACCTCATTTGTTCTTGAGGTTTGTTCCAGATAGAATTGGTTTCCTTGAGGTTATGTGGAAACTAGGAAATGTTGAGAATGAACATTTGTTGAATCAGGGAAAGGGAACTTTCTTTCCTTTATACACATGTTTCTTTGATTTTCTAATGACCAAATGAGGGTGGAACAATATCATTGAAGTGCTCAAAACATTGCATGCAAAGGACAATTGAGAGGGTCAGATATGATTTTGAAGGTTTTATGGCTTAGTTGAATGAGAGAAACAAGAGAAAAAAATATGTCCACATTTTCCATTATCCAAAAGATGTAATAAGGAATATATCAGACAATGTGGAACAAGAAAGAGGTTGGAAAGGTGGATTGAATTTAATAAAAGGAAAAGGAAAATAAACTAGGAGGAACCTGATTTCAAGGTCCTCCCTGAGGCTGAGAATATAATTCAAAAGGTGGAGCATGCAATAAGAAATTTTGATTAAATAGTAGGCCACCTTGAAAATAAAGGGGTGGTTAGTAAAGATAAAGGGAAATATCCAATTGCTGAAGAACAAAATGGAGGAGGAATCTCTATTATTTGAGAGGAGTCAACATCATGAGCCCCTAAGGAACAAAAAATAAAGTTTTTTATAAGAAGAAAGAATAAAGCTAGGAAATCTGATGAAGCTTGTGTTCCCACTTAGTATGAGGAATAAAAACCACCTTACCCTATGCCACAGGTGCCACTCCTAACTCCACCAAGGTAGGAAGAACCTAAAATTGTGGATGTTGATTCTCCACCACCAAGTGAAATACCACCTAGGGTGCCACCATTGAAGAGATAGAAGATTAAGGTCACTAGTTTAGTGGATTATGATGAAGGCTCCGATGATGAAAGTTTGTTATCAAAGCAAGAAATACATGAAGGAGTGCAAACTACATCTATAGTGATGGCAACCAATCAATTGGGAAAAATATTGAGTAATTTTGATCTCAGAGGGATCAATGGAAATGATGACATGCGGATTGAGGCATGTACTGAATTCTTGGATGATGACTCATTTGTGAAGACTCAAGCTTTTTTTGAATTTGGATATAGGGCTAAAAGAGATGGGTATGCAAAAAGTGTGGCTATTGAAAGGAGCCTTCATCCAAAGTTTTTTGATGTTGTCAATTACAAAAAGGTGTTAAATAAGATGAGATCCAAGTTTCAAAACATGACTACAAAAGAAGGTCAAGAATTTGTGAGAACAAGTGGTATCTTGTTGCTACCATAGTGGGATCTAGCTTAATCCATAGCTTTTGATACAATCAAGAAATGTGATAGACCACTCTATGATACAAAATAAGAAGTTTCACTTTCATTACAAGGGTCTACTTTTAGTGAAGAGTGGGAAGCCTTGGATATTTGGTCTTTAGCCCCAAGCACAAGAAATCCAAAAAATTTTGAGCCTGCACCTGATTACACGGGAGGCCTAATAATAAAGAGTGTTAGAAACATCCAGCTTAGAAGATGCAAATTTTTCTATTCATGTTGCACAATTCACCAAGGCCACTATGGAGTCTGTGACTACTGAGAAGGATAAACTCAAAATAGAATTGAATAATATTTTGCTTAAGTATGGAGATCTTGAGAGAGACTATATGCAATTAAATACAAAAATATCATTGTTAGAGGATGTATTGCAAAAGTTACAACCTAGAAAACTCAAACAAGATGATGTTGACTCTCCCACTACTATACAAGAGGACATATCCCCTAAATTTATAATTGATGTAAGTACTTCATGGGAAATTATGCCATATAATATGGGAAGTGTGCCCACTTCAATAGTAGAACCCAATATATCATAGGGGCCATAGATGGAAGGGGATGTCAAAAGGGAAGATTTGCTTAGGAAATTAAGTGAATATAAAGAAAGATGTAAAAGTCATGATGAAGATTCTTTTAAGAGAAACGTGAGGATTGTCACAATAGTACTAGAGCATCTAACCAGAAAAGTGAATAACAAACTAAATAGTGTTCACTTTAGCTATTCATCCATGGTTGATGCCATTAAAATGTTTGATATTGATAGATAATGAGCCATTCCACTCATGGAGGTCTAGATCCCTAGAAAAAAATAATTGATTTTGATAGGGATTGGGGTTAAGAAAGATGCCAATCCAATTGAAAGGTTTAAGCCTATTGTGCTTCTAGTAAATAAGATTGATGGAAATAGAGGGAATGTTGAAACATTAGAGAATAGGATAAAGGAATTGGTGAAATCCTTTCATGAATTCCATCATGGTCTTCTTCCATCCATCTTAAGGGATGATGGTAGCATTAAGACTTTATAGGATTGGAGAAGTGAAGTAAACAATATTATTTCAGATCAAGCTATAAAAATATGTCAAAAATTTGATATGGATACATTAACAGAGAAAATGGATACGTTAGTCCATGCTGAGACTGTTTTGCTAGAATTTGATAAATACGCTAACTAGATTGTCACCAAGTATGCACCTTATAGGCAAAGGGTTGATGAAGTAATGAATTTTGATTGGCCTACTGAACAAGAATTCCTAGCATGGAAGGGCAGGTATTTGGAAGTAGTGGGAGTTTTGCACTAGGTGTGGTTGGTTAGTGATTTGAAAGTTTGAGGTCTACAACCATGATGAATAACAGACAGATGAGAATGCACTGCATAGTCTAGATTTAGTATAGATTAGGCTTTTGATAAATTATGGAGAAATATAGTGCATCTTATTCAAAGTTGATTTGATGAAAGGGCTTCAAACATGGTCTTACCTTTTGTCTTTTTCTTCTTTCTTCATGCTTTTCCTCCTTTCCACTTTTTTGTGTGGGCATGGGTTTTGAGGTAATTGTTCGGTTGAACCCATTTTGAAAAATGGACCTAATCTCTAGTGACGAATGAGGACTACATTCAATTTTTCACATGTTTCCCACCTCTTTTGAGTGCATTGTAACTGAATGGGATAATATTTGATGTAGTGGTCCAATAGGGTTTTGACATGAGTACTTTCTTGCCCGAGGCTTGTTTTTGCTCCTTTGTTTCTAGAAGAAGGATTTCAGGGCCAGGAAGTAGGGGTTCATTTTTTTATGCAATTGACATTGTGAATTATAAGAGGAATACTAAGCATGTTTTTAGAGTTTTTTAATTTTTAAGCTTTAGGGCTCATAATTATGTATGTAGTTTTGATATTAGCATAGCAAAATATATATATAGAGATAAGAATTTCATGGCTATTGTCTCTCCTTGTGCTCATTTTATGGGTTATGAATGAAAGTAATATAGGATGTCTTTTATTTGTCTCCATTTTTCACTAGTGGATGTTTGATATCATTTTTGCTTATTGATTCAATGAATTAATGTAAATGCCTGGATGAGATTATTGACTCATAAAAATCAAGTGCTAGGATATTGATAAGTAGTATTAGTCATGACTTCGATAGGGAAATATTGTAATATAGTATCTCTTGAAATTATATTTTTCTATTCTTGAATTATTATCTGGTTATGTAGGTTGATTGTGACTCCATGCTTAGGACGAAGGCACTAGTTCATGCAAAGTACTCATAATTTTGTTTCTCTGTTGATTCATCAACTAATATTTCTTAATTTACAACATTTTATGGATACTATTGTAGTTTTTTTGTGTTGATGTCCCACCTTCTTATGTTATAAGTACAAAACATTGATAAATAAGCTACCAACTTATTTTATGTATTGGGATCTTAAGCAGTTTTATGAGAAGTATATGCTATTGGCAATGCATTTGATTATAATTGTATGAATTCATAAGAATAAATTTTGGGATAACCCTCCAAGGTTTAATAGAGCCCAAAATGTAGGGGTAGAAGTTTTGTAGCTTCCACTCATTCATTGACCAATGCATTTGGAGTATTGATTATTGGAAATAGTAAAATCCATAGGTATTTTTGGAGATAAGTTTGGTTCTTAAAAAATAACCAATAGGCACCTCATTTCTATAAATAGCTATTCCACCTTAAGGCTATATTCATTCGAAAAGTAAGCCTTTTGATTTTAGCCAACCTCTTCTTCATTTGCATATCATCTTTCGCTTTGTTGTTTTATCCATGTCGACTGGACTAGGTACTCCTATACATTTGCTTCCATGAAGGCCAAAATATGCCTTCACTAGGGAGATTGCTACTGACAAAATCAAGCACCTAGTGAAGAGGTGTGATCGGCTGGGGGTAATTTCCTTTCATTGGGTCATTGGCATGGACATCATTGAAGAAAAAAACTAGATGAGGAGCACTTGCAATGTTATGTCCCACTTCATGGCCTCGCTCCTGGACTTGAATGTCACCAAACCCAAGATAGTGGAGTTGTGTCACCGAATGTTCAACATTTCTTTATTGGAAGGGATCGGTGAGATCATGCAAGTTTCCATACCTGATGTTGACATTCCCAATGCAATGGACATTCGGTGATTCATTAATTGAGGTGTGGATGTCCCTTGGCTACCCTTTTTGAGTGACTTCTGCACCATGGACCTTGAAGGCCACCACACTCTATATCAACTTGCAGCCAAATACTTCCTTTAGGAATATGGTGTTGAGGATGCTCCTATGTTTCACTTCAAGAATCATTTTGAGCTTTTGGCATACAATCACAAAGACTACACTATAGGATTTGACCCCAATTTTCACCAGCCTTTCGTTGAAATCATGACGAAACATTGTCAGCCAATCGATGATTAACAGAAGTCAGTGTCGTCACTCAAATTTTGTCTACATCCCAACGGGCTGCAAAATCTCGACCTCACGACGCACGCTTGTCAAAACCGCGATGCCGACTTCATCGATTGCATGATGAATAGTAACCGGATGACAGGAGGCATACCTTCACCAAACCATCAGATTAACAACGTACGTTTGTCACCATTATGACACATTTTCGACGTATTGGCAATATCGTTGAGAGATCAATATTGTTATAGCGATCAAAATTGCCTGAGAAGATATTTCGGGAGGACTAGATTTTTGTCTCAGCGATAACTTTTCATCATCGAGATAAACATCTTGTCTCATTGACAAATCACGAGGAAAGCATATCGACAAGACATATATTATTGGAGTAAGTTCTGAAGGTCTACCCGAGCAACTATATGATGCCAATAAGATTACATCGATAGGAGTCTTGGAGACATAATTTAGATTGAAATAGCGACAGAAGTTCATCGAACGAGCAATGAAATAGGCAAGTCATTATGGTGAAACTTCGTTGGATAGATTGAAAATTCATCGGACATTTTTGTGGTTCATCGTATATTTGATGAGAAAGTGCACATTTAAAAAAAAAAACCTATTCGTTGAAAGATCAAGACTATTACAGTGATCAAAATTGCTTGAGAAGATATATCGGGAGGACAGGTTTTTTGTCTCAGCGATAACTTTTCATCGGCAAGATAGACATATTGTCTCACCGAGGAAAGCATATCAGCAAGACATATATCATCGGAGTAAGTTCTGAATGTCTACCTGAGTAGCTATATGACACCGATAAGATTACATTGGCAGGAGTCTTGGCGACATAGTTTAGATTGAAATAGCAACACAAGTTCGTCGAACGAGCAATGAAATAGGAAAGTCATTACAGCGAAACTTCGTTGGATACATTGCAAATTTGTTGGACATTTTTTCGGTTCGTCGTAAATTCGATGAGAAAGTGCATTTTTTTTAAAAACCTTTTCGTTGAAAGATCAAGACTATTACAGCGATTTGAGGCCTGTTTGTAGCAGCAATAATGATAACTATTTTCTTGGCTGTCATACAATCCATCTCCATCAACAGAGCTTTCAAACCAAATCCACACACAACACAATGTTCATAGTGAAAAGTTAGCACTTTCTTTCATCTTTGTAGATTGGTTTGATGCTTCAAACGATGCATTTCTTATATTGAAAAGTGCATTACTTACCTTTTTGAGCTTCTCTTTGTTTTGAGAGTAGTTTAATAATCTCTACTTAACAGGGCCAACCATGTGAAGGTGGAAGCTCATTTAGCCCTTCTCCCCCTTCCCCCCCCTCACATCACTCTCAATTCCCCATACCCGATCATATAACATTAATCATTCATTCATCCATTAATAACATATAACATTCATTCATTAACATATAACATTTTTTCATTAACATATTCAGATTCATTCATTAACATATTTCATTTTTTCAGTTTTTACACATTATCAAAAATATGGCTATCATAATATGATTACAATCACTTTTTTTTTTGTTTCTTTTTGCAGCTAAAAAAAATTGAAGTGGAGTATCATTTTCAAAATCATTTGTCCCCCCTTGAGTTGTTTCGAGCTCTGCTCGTGATCTTAATGTACGCCTAGTCGTGTACTCACAACAGCGTGGACGCGACTGCAAAGGGGGGTCTGCTGCAATAGCAAATAAATGTTAAATTGATATGTTTTATTATTATTGTTACACATATTTCATTAATTAAAAGAACATCAGAGTGGTGCTCTTTACCTGATTGGGCCACATCATGTTCCTGATATTGTCTTATAGCCTCATGCTCAACATGTTGAACACCCTCTAAATCCTGATCTGGAGTTGAAACACAAAGATTACATTAATTAATACACCAATTGCAATTAAAAATGTTTAAAAGAACATTAGAGTGGTCCTGCTTACCTGATGGAGCCACATCATGTTCCTAATCTTGTTTAGCCTGATCATGCTCAACATGTTGATCACGCTCTACATGCTCTAAAGTTGAAACATGAAAGGTTACATTCATTAATACACTAAATGAAATTAAAGATGTTTAATTGTATTAATCCATACTGCATTTTGTATAGCACATGAATGCATCTAGTACCGGGATGCACACCATGTCCTTCATTGGTAGGTTGCGCTCCACCCTCACCAAGCTGCATTTCAATGTCATGTGCAGTATTATCATTGCTTATCTGTGTAAAACAAATAGGCACATTATTATGGTGGAAATTAATATTGAACATATTGCACAAGTATTCAATTTGAAATAAAATTTATTGAGTTTATTTACCTGCGTGTTGGATGCAGTGGAAGATTGTGTTTTCCCAGTTGAGACTCTTAGCTATTCAGTCAGGGCTCCATAGCCTTGGTCGAATGCAATCTTTAGGTCCTCTTGTGTGGGCACTCTATTGAAATCAAAGCCTTGCATTTTTGCATGCGATCATGAATTTTGCTTCTATGATGTGATAAAAAGAAAATTGTTTGCAATTTATTATTTGGATGCAATATTTCATTTATTGATACTTACAAATTGTGTGGCTACTTTCATATAACCACCAGAGCCAAGTTTGTGCTGCTCGTGTTTTTCTAGTCTTGCCTTTGTTGCCTTTGATGTGTCGGGCAGCCTATGAAAAATTTGAAATACGTTAGATTATGTAAAAAGAAATATTAATTAGTATATAATTAAATTGTTGATAGTATTACATACCTTCCTTGGCCCAGTAGTATCTTTCCTTTCTTCTTTTCAGCCTTCTCCTTTCCATCCAACACCAAGTCCTTCCACTCCCTTTCTGGAATCATGGGGGGATGCTCGTACTTTCTGTTCTTCTCTAAATGTGACCTATATTGGTCCCTCACATACTTTAGATAGGTACCAGCTTTCTTAAGGACCTTGGTTCGGTTGAATGTTTTATCACCGAACAATACAACTAAACGGTTAATGAGCTCATCTTTTAAATCTTGATTTTGGGCATTCCACCGTGTACATATGGTGGGCCTGAAGAGCTCTAATGAAATATCACTTATATGTTTATAAAAAATATCATTTCCTGCAATTATAATGTAGGCAAATATTGCCATTTTGTAAATCAATATAATAGGGCGCTATCCCCACTGTTAGCACTTACTTAAAAATAATAATAATAATAATTAAAACAATTTAAAGTACCTGGGACCTTCTCTATCTTTATGGGAAGGAAATCCTCGGTCACCACAGATGTGACTGGCAATGTTCCCGTACTAGTAATACTGGAAGATCCAAGAAATGCTGCTAAAACATCACCAGTAGTAGTGGCCTCTGCATCCACAGGTACTGACACATGTAGTGGCATGTGTTCGCTGCTAGAGGGTGGACTACCGAATGCCTACATGGTATGTGTTGCTGAAATTTCAGATGACAATATAGGCATAGATGATGGGGTTGGATGATGTGTTGTATGTGCAAGAAGATCAAGATTGACACTTGTACTTTCCCCTACTTCCTGGGAAACACTTACAGTACCTTGATCACGGCCAGCAGCATGATCATGAGGATGCAAATAATCCTGTAAAAATAACACATATTTTAGTTCATGACATAAAAGAGTACAAAATATAAAACCATGAATGAACTTCTTTTATAATTAAAAATCTCATGACAGCTTACTTCCAAGTTCTATGCTCTTTGAGACAATATTTTAACCCTTTCTCTTATCTCATCTATTTGAGGCACTATGAATACCAACTGAAGGATTTCTTGATTGCATTTTTTTTGGGCCTTCCTCATCATATCCATAGGGTTTGTAGAAAATGTGATGTCATCATCGCATAATAGTGACTGCACCTCCATATGGATGCTCTCCTGTACTACTGGTGCCTTTCCCCGATTAGCCAATTGCAACAAGAATATTAAAAACATTATCAAAATTAACCCAATAAACTCATGAAAAAAACATAATAATAAAACATTTTGCTCGTATCTAATTTGTATAATTACAATGACGTAAACCTGTTGGATAGAAGCGCCTAAAGATGGATCACGATCTGTGCTCTAGGCCGGAGCCTTCCTCGTATGATCAATGTCTCGCTGTGACAAAAGTTAAATATAAAAAACATTATCGAAATGAAACCAATAGACTTATGAAAAAAAACATAATAATAAAATGGTATATTGGAGTCATTAATTGGAGGTTGGGTAAAATGGTACATATATAGTACATACCACCCCCATAGTAATTGTGTTTGTATCTAAGCGATTCAAATTGTAATCGATTAGCAACTCTTCCCCTGCAGTTATTAATTTTATCGCACATACGAATACACGGTTTCCCTCTCGCGCCTCAAATATACAATTGGGTTGCTTATTTGTTGACCCAAGTCATGTACTATTTATAAACCCTGCAATATTCCCTAATGCTTTTGGCCTCCCGTCAATGTACCTAGCCACTCCTTTATTTTGATCCTTATCTTTTAGTTATATATAATTTGTTGATAGTGCATACCTACGCATACTTCGTGTATATCAAACCAGCTGCATCCAATCTTTGTAATTGTAACAAGGTCCAACATACTCCATCAACTCAGTAACTTTGTCGTAATAGACTTTTATGCCGTCCATGCAAAATAGGCCCAAACCATGTAATGACGATGGTGCTATGCAATATATCCTCTCGTTGACACAAAGATCAATGTTTATTGGAGGAAGTTCCTTGGGTACCCATTGTTTCCATAGATGTTTGTACCTCAAGGGCACCTCGATGTCACCTATGCTCTCATCATCATAAGAACATGACCCCCCTTTAGTAAGAAAAAATTTCATGTGTTTATGGAATTTTCTTCTAATCTTTTGACCTCTAGTTGATCTCCCTCTTTTAGACCTACTACATGTCTCGCTTTCGTCTTCTCTTCCTGAATTTCCCTCGCTTGAGGACGACAAATCTGACAAATACCTATTTTGTGGTGCCTGCACTCATAAGGATGTTGGATGAAGTTCTTTCATGGTGATGTGATCCAAAGGTGACATTATGATTAATTTATCATTTCATCACTAGAAATTGACAGGTTATAAGGTAATCAAGTCTTGATAGATTGCAAGTTATTGTTACTACTATCCAAATGTGTCCATCACAAATCAAATCTACTTAACGTCTTTGTGCAACATCTTTTCAAGCATAAAGTAACTTCAAATGATAGTTTGGAGTTAGTTCTTTCTTCTTTCAACAAGTATTGTAGCTCATTTTTGGAGCTTTCAAGAAAAAGATAGCATTGCAACTCATTTTCACGGACTTGTACTCAGCTATATTTTTACCTTTCAATCAATAAAATCAAGCTATTTTTCCTTCTCTCTTGTCTAAACTTATTAGCCATGAAACATGACAACCATAAAAAAGGTAGAAAAGTTTGAAGAATGCAGTCATGATAATATTATATCAACCTTATTGGGTTCTTTGAAAGAAGAAGAAAACCATGAAGTTCCAAATCAATTTCTCGTACCACAAGAGCACCATAAGAGAAAGATGAAGGATATGATCACACCAAAAGATGAAAAAAGGAAAAACCAATCTAAAGATTTCAAGGGGATGTCCTATCAAGCATCTAACTAGGATGGAAACTAGCAATGCATCACAAGTCATTATTGCACCCAAGCATGAGGACTCTATCCTACTATCCTATCCATTTTAAGACAACATGAATGGTAAGTGGATTTGTGGATTTGTTTTCTCCATTTATGAGGCATTGCAATAGTTGGTTAAACATCTATCATTTCTTCATTTCCTCTTTGATGCTCACAAACATATGGAGCATTACAAGTTACAAAGAAAGGGTAGCTACTTTCATGAACCAGTTAATGGTTTTATTTAGGTATTCCTTTCCTCAGTTAGTCTAGGTTAGGATAGTTTTTGTTTTAAGTGAATAAGTTTTGTTTGCACAGTTAGTTTGTTTTGAGTCATTTGGTAGGTTGAATAAGGTTGGTAGGTGTTATGTGGTGGAGCTTTTTTTTTCCTTCCCTTTGGGGTGGTTTTATCTTTGTTATTTTTCTACTGGTCTGGTATTTGGGGTTTTTTTCTTTCTAGCCATTGACTTGCTATCAGCAGTACTCAGTCACTTAAGTCGTGTTTTATCCCTTTTGGTCGTCACTTCACCAGCCCCTTTTACCTATCCTTTCAGTTTTGCATTTTGACTTATACGTCCCTGTGGTTTTTGGCCTATTAACATTTACAACATAGCCTTTGAATTATTTTTTGACCCCGTGGGTTATTTCCTCATTTGCCTAGTGGTCCCCTTTCTTTAAGGTAACTATTTCGCATGTGCAGATTTGTATTAGCCGACGGAAGCAGGAACTGCGATCTTGACCGTTCATCGCACACCTCGCAAGGTTTGTGCTTGTGTCACAGAAAATGCTACGAGGCTTGCAAGATGCTGCCACCTGTTGTGTAACTTGGTGGGGCTAGTTTTTGAGTGCTGACTGATGGACAGGTGATGATACTAACATTTGTGTACTATCTAATGCATCTAGGTCATCCCTCGCTGACCTTGCGCAATTAAAACTTTAGTTTCAATAATTCTACGAGGTACGCGATGTGTTGACATGTGGGAATCAGTGTTATTGATTAATGAATGAGGTGGGACCCGTTCCATGCTGATGTAGTACCTAATGGGCAATATTCTTGCTCACTTGCTGACTGGAAAGAGGATGTGTCATTTTCAAACTGCTGTTGACCAAATCTGGACAGTCCATCTGGCCAACTATATCTTTGATCAACGGTGTATTTTCAAACAAACTGGTGTTGTACTATAGCCATTCTATCTCACGTGAGCAAATAGTAATGGTCAAGTTCGACTCGGCCTACATAATTAAATGCTAAATAATCAATAGATTGCTATTTCAATGTTGCATTTTGGTTTATAAGAATTCCTCAGTGTTTAGAAAAGCAGCTATTATCTCAGTTCTCCATTATCGTGACAGTTGATGCTTTGCAAAATAAAGAGTAAGTGATACGAACACCTTCTTTTGTAATTTCAGAATATATTAGCATTGCCTATTGAATAATTGGTGATTGTGTCCTTTTCGATTCCCGGTGAATTTTTAAGTGAATTGGCTGTTAGAGCTTATATGGGTCATTGCTAGTGATTTGTGTGCATATAAATTTTTTTTCTGTAACGGCAGTTGAGAATAGGGTGTAATTGTTTGTTTTTCTTTAAGAAAACCCTAGTTCAAATCCCCTTCTATTTAAAATATATGGCATCCAAGGCACAAACTATTGGTTCCCAGGCTATGCCTAGGGGTTACTCACAAGATATTATTGATCTATTGAAACCTTCTACGAGCAAGAAGCAAGAAGGAAGGATATTGTTCTATGGACCCATGATTCATGAAGGTTTAATGGACAAACAGTGTACAATCCATGATGCTGAATTTCCGTACACTGGTTGGCAGCTCTTTTCCAATTGGTTTGGAAATAGAAATTTGCCTATTCCTTTGTGTAATCCATGGAGACTGGACTTGGGTAAGCTGGTGGTACCGAATGTCTATGAAGATGTAGACTTATTAAAAGATATTGCTGCAAGGTATGATCCTGTGACTCGAATTGTCATAACACATCTTGGCAAGCCTATGATTAAAGTAACCAAAGAGGAAATTGCAGAGATTTATGGCTTACATGACTGGAGCCAGGATATGATTCCCATCAAATTGGAGGTCTTCAGGGAAGAATACAGAAACACTAAGGGTTTGATAAGGAGATCCCTTTTGATACCCCATTTGGCTATGTTGGGAAGAGGGAAGAATCAAAAAAAGGTTGTTATTGGCAAGAATGAGCGTGAACCTTTCCCAGTAGACTACTTCGCCCCTCATTTCAAGAAGACCATTTGTGCACTATGTCAAGTTTTAGGGATTGACCTAAAGAAGACTATGCCTATAGAGATAATGTATATGGCTGTCAACCTCCAACACCCTGGTTATAGTGTGGTATATGACTTTTCCACTTACCTTGTAGAGAACATAGATTCTGGCTTAGCAGCTTTGAAGCTGGGAAAGAATTGGGTAAAATTCAGATGGTTTTCACTGTTGATTCATATGTTTTTATATAGTGGTCAGAAGGTATTTGAAAAAGATATGGAGTTGAAGAAGATGGAAGGAGATATTGAAATGCCTATCCAATATTGGACTAGGGTCTTAGACAAAAATGATCATAGGTTTGATTATGTCACCTTTCATAATTTTTTTGGATCTAAGTTAAGGAAGGCTTTAGTTGTTGATCCACCCAGGATTCCAAAAGAAATTCATGACTTTCTAAGACCTATGGAGAGGAGCCCTGAGCTGAATCTAACCCACAATTGGGGTGATATTATCCCCAATCACAATACTACAATCTTCAGGGTCTTTGGCACCAATGCCATCCCGTCTATCCTACCTAAAGAAGTTCCTCTCAGACTTGGTTTTGTAGATATTATGAGGCCATTGGGAGCATCTCAAGATTTACATTTGCCTGCTGAACACAAGAAAGGAACCTTTTTCCCTGAATATACAAGTTTTGCAGATTTTGTTATGATAAAGGGAGGGTGGAGAAAATTACACTTGTTACTCAAGCCATATAGATTGAATATTGTATGTCCTAGGAATTATGATCCTGACGGTTTTATCTCCCAAATGAAGGCTAGACATCAGACTAGAACCTTTGTTCAAAATTTCTACTATCCTGAAGATATCATTAAGAATATTTTTTATGAGGACTTACAGGATGAGAAAAAGGCAATGTACATTGCCTATTCAAAAATGGTAAGAAGTAATCAAGAGAAAATACCTGGTTTTGATCCTCTACCTGATGCTAAAGATGAGCTCAGCAGGGCAATCTATGTTCTTGATAATTTTGAGAGCATAGTAGGAGTCTTGAAGGAGGAAAGGATTGTAGAAGGAAAGGGAAAGTCACATGTTACTGAGCAGCACCCTGAGATAAGAATCAAAGAAAGGCCTACCTACCAGCCTCAAGGGAAAATAAAAGTGTTTTCAAGAAGGAAGAGAAATAGGATAGAGGAAGTTACGATGAGTAGTGCATCATCCATCCTAAGGAAATCAGTATCTGGTATTATTGATCTAGATTCGCCTCTAAAGAGTTCAGAACAAATTAACACATCATCCCCAAAGAGACCTAGAACTGATAGTATGGGGGATGTTGGCTAGAAAGGTAATGATGAGGAGGATATTATTGTAACTCCAGATGAAATAAATCTAGAAATGCCACTAGATCCGACTGACATTACAACGAGCTCAGGAGCCATCACCCTAAGATTGGGGAAGGATGAGATTAAAGGAATTACAAATAGTGATGATTTGAGAATGGAAGCCTGCAAAGAATTCATGATGGATGACTCTTTTATCCATACCTGTGCTTTTGAAGATTTTGTATGGAGAGCTCATCTCTCATCTTATACTGAGTAGGTAGCACATGAGAGAAGTTTGCACCTAGAGCTTCTAGAGCAAGTAATTCAGTCAAAGGTCAGAGTACAATTGAAGAAGAGGTTTAAGGAAATCACACCAGAACAGGGAAGAACATTGGTTCAAAAGTGTGGGATATTGCTGATGCTGTAGTATTTGATATAGTAAGAAGGGCAAATAAACCGCTTCTTGCAATAGAGGAGGAGGTAGCATTAGCACTTAAAGGATCAGCTTTCAGTGAAGAGTGGGATTCTCTAGCAATATGGTCACTATCTATAGGGTCTCGAAAACCTATTGTCGCTGAAACATCCAATTTTAGTGGTCATTTGATTGTGAAGAGAGTTGATGATACCCCTGCCTAGGAGGCTGTTGACATGGTTGTGAATGTTGCCAAATTTACTAGGGCAACCATGGAGGATTTAACTAAAAACCAAGATACTTTGAGGAACCAGTATAATGACATTATTATTGAGTATAATAAGAGTCAGCAAAGGGTGGTGGAATTAGAAATAGAAATGGCCTTATTAAGGCAACAAATGGAAATATTGAGATCCCAAAAGCAAGTTAGCTCTAGCCAAATTATTGTTGACCCACCAATTGATCAACCCTAACCTCTTGCATAGGTTCAATCTTGGGCTATGGTCTCGTATAATATGGGACAAGTGCCTATTGCAGTTGAGAAGGCCAGTACCTTGAGCGAAGATCCTTCTAGTGAAAAGTTACTCCAACAGATTGAAGAATATAAGGAGATGGTAAATCAAATCCGGGATGCAGCAAGAAGGAATAATTCAGAAATTGTTGATACCGTGTTAAGGCATCTACATAAATGGGTCCAGAGTAAGCTGAATGGTGTTCATGTGAATTATGCCTTGATGCTGCAAGCACTTGAATTGTTTCCAAGGGATAGAGAATTGGCTATCCCTTTGCTAAATAGATTGGGCCCTAGAATGGAAAAATTGAAATTTATGGGAGTTGGAGCTAAGCAGCATGGGAATAATTATCCTATAGTCATGAAAACATATCAATTTGTTAAGACTATTGTTGAGCAAAAATTCTAGGGGTATGCTGCTCCTATGTAGTCCAAAATCAAAGCACTGAAGGATATTTATGATGGAAAAGATTTGACTCCACTACCTCATATTTTGCATAGTCAGGATAGTGTCAAGCCTTTGCAGGAGTGGAAGGAGAAAATGAATAATATAATGACCGCCCAAACTCATGAGATATGCAAAAATTCTGATATTCGCATGTTGGAGAACACTTTAGAGAAGTTATCACTTGTCATTAGTTTCCTAGAGAATTTTGACAAGACAGCCATGTCATTAATGATAAAGTATGTACCTTATCGAAAAATTGTGGACTGGGTGGTGGCTTTCAATTGGCCGTCGGAGGAAGATTTTGAGTCATGGCTAAAGATGTTTATTTATGAACTTGAATTATAAATAATGGGGATGAGAGCTGCAATTTGGTCATGTAAAATACAAGTCTGGCCTACGGTATTATATTTTGAAATGCATTCTCTTCCCGGATTCAGGTACAAATTGGGAAAATAAAATCAGCACATGGAGCGGTTAAAAGATGCTTTGGTGTTAGGGAATCAATACTTGCAAAAACGCTTTCCTTTCCTCCGTAACAAATTAATCATAATTTTGTTTTAAGCTTTTCTTCTCTTACCAAGCAAATGATGTAAAGATAATTGATTAGGAATTAGTGGTCCAGTAAAAAATGGACATGTGTATCCTCCGGCCTAAAGCTTGTTTGCTCTCTTGTTTTTATAAAAGGGAATTCTGGGCCGAGGAATAGGTCTGTTGAAATTACTTAAGATACGTAAGAGAAGAATCAAGTAGAGAGAGAGAAAAGAATATGTCCAATTTTTTGAAGCTTTGAGTCTGTTTGGGAACTTAGTAAATCATGGGGTTTTGGAGCATACTTATGAAAATCTTGTGATTGTTTTGAGTCTATTTTCTCTCCTATTGTAATAATTTGCATGAATTTTTAATGAAAAGTCTATCAAAGATGATGTTCGTTAAATTTCATTTGTCATTTCCTATGGATTATGTTCGACTATAGCTCTGGTTCAATGGACCTATTAGATGCTTCAGTTGTTCAATAATTTCATGCAAATTAGCACATAGGATTTGCTAAAGAGTAATAGATTCATGTATTGATGAATGGATGGTAATGCCTTACATACAGATCATAGATGCTCTAGATGAAAATTACCCTATAGTTCAGTTTCCAATTTGACTCCGTGCTTTAGGATATGGCACTAGTACTCTGACTGCTTATTGTTCTTGTATTTTTTGTTATAGCTTCAGCCAATTTCACTCGAATATTTCATAAAAACACACTTACGTGTTATTTCAATTCCTTTTTAAATAAGAGCTGAATTCTCCTGAGAAATAGCCAATTTCTTGAAGGATTATCGTGTTTAAACTTAGACTAGAATTTATCTGTTGTTTATCCACGTATGAGCAAATCATTCTCATCATGAATGACAATATATTTTAGGGATACCCTCCTGGATCTTACAGAGTCCGAAGTGTAGGAGAGATAACAGTTTTTGTATTTGTCTCATTAAGTTGGCACAGTGCCTTCAGGACTTTTAAAATTGAGTATGGAAAGCTCATAGAAGCTTCTGTAGGTTCTACTTAGGTTGTAAAAAATGCCAACATTATGCACTATTTTGGATGAGTTACAACATTATGCAAGACTATTTCTCAAGTCTTGTCAAGTTCCAAGAGTCGACACCATGCCCAATGGATAAGTTTAGGCAACTGGTGAGGATGTTTAGCAGGCAAACATATAGAAGATGTCACCAATTTTTTTACCTAATTTAGCTTCTAACTCAATCAAGTAAAGTTGGGATAGTTTTTGCAAAAATAAAGATAAAGGTACACATTCAATTCTACTAAGTTCCATTCATATACACAAAAGTATTATCAAATGAATTGCAGTTCATTATGCAAATGTATACAAGAGAAAGATTGCACAAAATTTTCACAAATGTCTTTTATTGATAATTACAAATGTATGGTGTCCCACACAAGTTGTGGGAATAACTATTTCAATACAATATAAGACATAAACTATACATTTGAAGAAATAGAAAGGAAAGAGCATATGGAAAGAGTAGGGATCCGTCATTGCCTAAATGATGAACCCAAAAGTTGAACTATTGCTAAATGATACACCCCAAAGTTGAACTGTTGCATCATTGGAAAAGTATGATCAAATTCATCTATTATGAAGAATTGGTCTATGTGCCTCTAGTAATCACTATAAAAATGTGAAAGACAAAGCTATTTTATTTTTTTTGTCTTATCTTATACCATTTTACGAGAAGGGGGGAGCCAATGTGCGAGAAGATCTTTGGAAACTAGGCATGAAAATTGCAGGTTAAAGAGAATGGGGGTGCCAAACTTATAGTACTCATTGTCCCTTGGTCGTCGATTTTCCCTGAGTGCCCTCAACCTGGTCCTTGACACTGGTATTGACCTTGTTTTAGCTCCAAACTCTTCATCGGCGCTGGTATTGACCTTGTTTTCACTCCTCCAAAGTCTTTTGCAGTGCTGGTATTGACCTTTCACTTGTCCAATTTGATGAGCTACAACCTGCTTTAGTTAGGTTTTAGAGTATGTTAATTAAATTTAAAAAAATTATGGCACCATTTAGAGTAGTGAATATAAAGCAAGGAAAGCCTATTATGGTGCCATTTAGAGTAGTGACTATAAAGTAAGCCAAGCCTATTATAGTCATGAGGGAAATAATAAAACTCCTAGCATACTTTGTGAAACCATTTTCCTTGGTTAAAGGGAGGCCATAAAATATACCTTTGGATTTTTTCAATCTTCAAATATGAGGATTTGCAAGGTTATTAGCAACATGAGTAATGGAAATGTGTGCAACAAGAATTTTTGAACACACATGGAATCTCCTTGCCAAAGAAAGGGGCTTCATAATTTAATATGATAATTTTTCTCAGCTCTAGAATCGAATTTTAAATCTTCTCCTAATAGGGCCAAAATCGCATCTTCTTGTGTTTGAGAAGTCACTAGTACTGAACATAACCGTCAAGCAACTTTTCATCAAGATTATAACATCACCGTCAATTTTGAGCACGTACATCTTAGAGCTACTTTAGTAACCTGTCATATAATGTACTATAACTCGACATAAATATTAAAGCACTTTGATTAATAGTAATGTTACAATATTAATATATTATATAACAATATTATATTACATTATTTGAATTATAATGATATATTTGATATATTAAGATTATATATAATCTATATATACATTAATAGTAATTATATTAGATTATTAATATTATTGGTATTTTATTAATAATATTAATATTGTATTAGATTAATAATAATTATAATATTGTTAAATGATTAATTATATTACAAATGAACGTTGCTTTCAAATTCTTAGCTTTGAATGAATGGTTGAAGCACCAATGTTGAATGTTGCAACTCTAGTAGGCATGAATAGAAGTAGAGGAGATTATTTGGGAGAAGAATTTTTTCTAGTGCTAGGTTATGTGTTAGGTTATATAGGGTTAGGTTATATAGTGTTTGAGCCTAGCCTCAAACACTACAATTAGGGTTAGGTTATGTGTTTTCTTTAGGGTTAGGTTTGGGATTAGGTTTATGGTTATGGTTAGAGTTTAGGGTAATCCAAATCATAACCTAACCCTAACCCTCACCTTTATCCTATCTTTATAACCCTAACCACAACCAAAACTCTAACCCCAACCCTAACCCTAATTACCTAACCCTAAATATTATTTATTTTATTAATTAGTTGCATTCATTCTAATAACCCTAAACCTATCCCTAAACTTAACCCTAGCCCTATCCCTGGCCCTAATCCTAACCCCAACTCTAAGCCAAATATAAAAACAACCCTTAATCATAATTACAATAACCCTAATACTATAATCCCTAATTGTAATAATAAAACCTAACCCTAATTTCATATCTAATCCCAACCATAACCAAAACTCTAAATCTAACCCTAACCATAAAACATAAACCCTAATCTAACCCTAATCCTAACATTATTTTCCTAACCCTAACCCTAACTCTAAACCTAACACTAACCCGAACACTAAATCCTAACCCTAATTAAATACCCAATCATAACCCTAAATTGTAACATCATCCTTTGAATTGGATACTACATCAAAAATTATGTGTTACAATCATTGCTTCCATTGTTGGCATTTTTACATTGGGATGCATATATTTTTAAAATCAACAAAATCTTTTAATGTCTTGCCAAAATTAATATTATTAATTGTAATATCAAACTTATAAACATGTATCCAATTTAGAACATAAATAAGAAATATATGATATTAGTTTCTTCAAAAAACAAAGTGATGTGGACTAGGACTATAAGGACTATAATGAATTTAGAATATACACATAATGGATTTGTTGAAAAGGTTTTAGAAAATTTCAAACAAATGCAATTGGTAGATGCAAAGAAAAATTCCATAACCTGATGGAACTTCAGTAAATTGAAGCTGGGGTTAGAGGGTTTCTAAATTACTCAAGGTAACCTTCAGTATGGATCAGTCAAAACCCTCTTTTTATGTTTTAACGGTGACCTATTGCCATGGTGGACCAGTCACTTAAGTGAGGTTTCATCCCTCTCAGGTCGTGCTTAATCGGTCCTATTTCACCTGATTTTTCGGTCTTTTTGGCGTAATGGCCTAGGTATTACATCGCCAAAAATTTCAATGCGGGCCCCACTTAAATGTTCCATCTGAGGGTTGATGAGCCATCCGATCATAGAATTCGATCTTGACCACTTCTCGTAGACCTCACAGGTTTGTCTGCTGGCATCATCAAAGTAGTGCGAGGTTCGCGAGATATGGCCACATGGCATGAATGGATGAATAGGTTTTCTTCCCGAGGTGTTCAATATGATAGGGGGGCGTCTTTTCACCGGTAATAGCCATCCCCACTTATATGTTCCATTTGAGGAAAAATGAGCCGTCCGATCACAGAATTCAATATTGACCGCTTCTCATAGACCTTGCAGGTTTGTCTGCTGGCGTCATCAAAGTAGTGCGAGGTTTGTGAGATATGGCCACATGGCGTGAATGGATGAATGGGTTTTCTTCCTGAGGTGTTCGATATGACAGGGGCCCATCTTTTCGTCGGTAATATCCATCAATAATGGGGTAATCATGATCTCTCACACACCTTGCACGGGTAGAGTAAATATCTGGGAGAGTGTTGTGAGGTTCACGAGGGAGTGGCACGTGGCTTTTCTTTTCATGCCAGTGGGATTATATGGGACCCATTTTGCGGTCTGGGTCTATTCTTCTACTGACGTGGATTGTCAACATCCATTGACTTGATCTCCACCCTCTATTTGTTAAAGTGCCTCCTGAATCGATGGTTCATTTATAGGGAAGAAGTGTGTGAGTTGCCTACGTGGCATGTATTACTTGGTTGTTGCTCGTGTCATTAATGATACAGGTTTCTTTTCTTCTGAGGATCTCCACCTGATTTCCTCCTGCGTGCGAATAGTGCTATCCTACTGAGGGTATTCATAGTTATCCGGATCATTAACTATGCAAGTGCTTGAATCACCTTCAAGTAATTGTACCCTACATACTGGCTTGCTCTATAGATGCTAACTAAATTGTATGTAATCAGCATTGCATTCTCTTGTGTCTAAGTGTAGTAAGGTTTTTCTTTTGTTTGTGGTTGTGCTCTATTTCTATCATGAGTAAATCAGTTAAGCGAAGGAGTGCGAGGCTGGCTTCACCAGTCATGAAGAAATCTGATTCTCCCATGTCTCCCAAGGCTATTATTAGGAACACTGGGAAGAGGCCAGTACATTGTTCATCCCTGATAATCATCTCGGATTCTGATGAATCTGAGACTGATTCTAATTATCGGTACTATTTGGCTTCCCTGGCCGATCTTATGGGAGTGGATGAGGAGGTTCTGGGAATTGAGCCAGTGTCTACATTAGCACCAGGTCCAGTTGTTCTGGAATGTGCTCGCAAGGTTGGTAAAGAGGAGGTGGTGCCATTGCTATCACAGGCTTGAACTCGGAGCAGTTGCTTGTATCGGGGCCGTGTTGCTTATTCATGATTACTATTAGTGGGTCTGTAGGACGTGTCTTCTCTTCTCTTGTTGTTCTATCAAGTGGATGTGGATGTGGATATGGACGTGCGCGTGCTTTACACGAAATTTTATTTTTTGACTGGTTATTTCATAACTGTTTTGATTCCTTTGTTCATGCACGGTATCATTATGACAAGGAATGTAAATTTGAATTTCATTTTGGTGCTGAAATTCAATTTTGTGTCACAATGTAGCCTAATGCTTGTTGCTCTCCTATTCTATAAAGGAGATTTCACGGCTCATTATGAAGGGTCAAAAAAATTTTGCAATCCAACGCTTGGAAGTTATACAGTCCTCTTTATTGTTAAAGTGTTATGAACATTTTGTTTCAGGAAGTCATCCCAGGGTTAGGTTTATATACAGATTAGTGTGATATGCTTTTTTAATTACTTATATCGAAAGAAATCTATAAAATTAAGACGGTTTACTCTCCTGGGTGTGTGCCATGGATTATGAATAGCTTTATCAAAGATTCATCTGTTCAGTTTCAATAGTTAATTAAAAATGTGATTCATTTTCTTGCTTTAACTCAAAGAGTTAATCAAATGCTTGAAAAATAATTTACATGTTCATGGTTGTATATACTCAGGATGCTTGAAGAAGTACTATCTTAATATGCTAAAATATCTCATGATAGTAATGCTATATGAGATGGGTTCATCGTATTAGGATTTTGTTCTATATGACTCCATTGCCCTATGGATGCATGAAGCACTAGATAATGTTTGTGTCATTTTATTAGTTCAATACTATAGGTTCTAAGCAAGGATATCCAAATACTGAACACAAAACACTTGAATACAACCTTGTCCTCCTTAGGGAGGTATTGTAACAAATAAGTGGGTCAGTTCCGTTGCTCTTTGGTACTGGTAGTCATTCTCTGGTCTGCCAAACCCTTGAGATGATCACTATCCCTTTGAGTGTGTAGGAATTGTAATCTGTACACAGGAAGTGTTCTTACCAATCATGAGACATTCATGTGAACACATTTAGGTTTACCCACCTTGGTCCTACAGAGCCAAAAGTGTAGGAGAAGTCAGTCCTTTACTAACTCTCATTAGTTGGCCA
Source organism: Sequoiadendron giganteum (assembly GCA_007115665.2). Taxonomy (NCBI): domain Eukaryota; kingdom Viridiplantae; phylum Streptophyta; class Pinopsida; order Cupressales; family Cupressaceae; genus Sequoiadendron; species Sequoiadendron giganteum. The sequence continues at coordinate 245,978,301 of CM021108.1, forward strand.
TTAGTGGTTGTAGTTGTCCTCGATAGGGGTTGGCTACCTCTTAGATATCTACAACCTCTACATGGATTGTATTTTAAACACCAACACAAGCTTCACCAAATCCTTATTGGTTTCCTTAATATGGGATATTTGGAACAAGGTATAGACATCCATCAAAGCATAATATGAAGATGATTTTTTTCAAATGTTGTGGTTGTAGATGCCATTTTAAAATTTATACAGAATGTGGAAGGATAGAAAAAGCTTGTGAACTATTTGACAAAATGTCTCAAAGAATTGTAATCTCTCAATTTATTTTAGTGTCTATTTTGTTATACCCCATGTCCCAAATTGGGTATAACACAATAGACACTAAAACAAATTGATAGATTTTTATGAGGGCAGTGATGAGACTTTTCTAATTAGAGTGTATTCCATGAGATTACAATTATTTGAGGCATTGTGTCAAATATTTCATGAGCTTTGTCTATCTTCCCACATTTTGCGTAGATTTCAAAAGGGCATCTACAACCACAAGATTTGAGAAAATTCATCTTCATATTATGTTTTCCTTATGATTGGTTGACTCTTATACTAAATTAATATGTTCAATTTATGTTTCCTACTTGATCTAACTATCCACAAATGGCAATTTAACAGTGGAAAGATATGATCCTACTTTGGTATAAATTGTATATGCAATATCAAGGTATGAATTAATATGTTCAATTAAGAGATGTTAAATGAAATGAATAAAACTAATGTAATGTAAATAAGGGAGACCAGTGCCTTATTGGGTAAAACGGAGTCAAATGAAAGCCTTTAATGAATGGTTTCTATCTAGCAGGTCCTCTAATTGTTTGGCATATAACTATAAACATGCAAGAGTGTAAATGATAAACCCTAGTTGAGGCAGAATATCAAATCTAATAATCTGATTCTTCTTAATGATCCAAATGGCATTCCTAGATTACTGTAATTTATTGAAAGGAATTTTAATTCTTCTTTAAAGAATCCAATAAACCAAATCACACAAAAATAACAAAGGTGTACTGATAAATAGAATATATACTTGATACTTCAATTTAAACAACCAAGAAACATCAGATTGGAGACAATCAAATAATCGCAAGAATCTAACAAACAATTGATACCAGAATGAAGCCACTAAATCAACAGTCTTTCATTATCTCCTTCAAAGTTCATACATGCAACATAGTCTCCTTGAATGTCATCATTTCTGAAAATTTAATGCTTACAGCAGTCTATCCTATTCTAATTCTATCTTCTACCCCTTAAATTTATCCAACAACGAATACTTATACATTAGTTTGCAAAAGGACGTGCCTTTTCAAAAAGGTTTAAAGCATAAAAGGTTTAACAAATCCACTATTAACTAATTTCTCTTGAGCCACAAATGGACTGTAGACATATGCTCTGTATAATCCTGGTGCTCATGAGTGTCGGCATCTCCCAATGCATCGCGGATCACAATCTCCATCATTATCATTTGCTCATTTTTCTCACATGCTGCATCCAATATCACATCTTTCACAGTGGCTTTCTCCAACATCCCTTGGAGTATTGTTTCACACTCACTTTTCCATGTAGTCACTTCCTTCATTTTCCCTTCATCATCACATAACTTGGTGAATCTATCTTCAGCAGCCTCTGTCAATTCCTGCATATCCCCTTGTAACTCCGCATAGAAATCCCTATGCCTATCCATAATACAATTGGCATATTTTTCAATCTCTTCATTACTAGTAGTGTCCTCCTCCAATTCCTCAATTCTTTCTTGAATTCTGCTATCCACTCTCCTATGTTCCTTTATTGCATCTACATACTATGAATGTTTTCCCTAGAGTTTATTTAACCAAGTGGTTAAAACAACCTCCTTGTTTTTATTATTGCAACAAATGCATCCATTCTCCCTTGAGAGTATGTAGTTGACCCTTCCCAATCATCTTTTTTCTGTGAACTCTCACCTTGAGTGAACATCCTTGTTGGTTGTGTTACACCACCTACCAAGTCTTTCAAGCATTCATTCTCTCTCAACATCCTCTCATTATTGGTTTTGTACATCTCTCTTTCCCTTATCAATGCTTGGATTTGGGCTTTATTCAACTTGGCTATATTTATCCCAATATCAGCAGTCGCTACAGGATCAACCTCCCCAGCCTTCAGGGTCATGACATGTCCGAATGCCTTTTCAGTATCAATAACAATTGATTTCTTGTGAGGAGGATACAAGGTCCACATAATCAATGTTTCATCATTAGGATTGTATCTTGATCCTATGTATACTTTTTTCACCTTCTCTCTACTGAGCTTGTGGGTAGCATTGTTATCTTTTAATAAACTATCAAAAACTAATGCAGAGTTCATATCCAAACCTGGAAAAATCATATCACCTACCTTTTCAAGCAGCTCCCTCCCCTTTTCAGGGGTCATGTCAATCATCTCTTTGTCCACTTCATCCTTTAAGCTTTTTAATAGTTGATCCTCATTCCCTGGAGTGACATTATCAACCTGTCCCCTTATCTCTTTCCCTTTTTGCTTATATAAAAATGTCTTAAACTCTGAGGTCTTTATAAATTCATCATCTAATATGAAAGACCTATAGTCTTCATGTCATGTATCTACATCCATGGTTTCCTCAACGTTTTTTCCTCTAGCAACATAAGCGTACTCCTGAGTCTTCATTCTTGAAACTTTCCCAGATGAGCTTTGTGGCCTATCTATTTCTGAAATCCCCTTAATGGAGGATAACAACTCAACATCCACCAACTCCTGATTATGTTTTTCAATCACAATTTTAGCTTCCTCTGCCTCCAGGTTTCTGATTATGTCATCATATTTAAAGGGTACATGATGGTACCCTCCAAGATTTACTTTTTGTCTGGAAGAGTGGATATACCCTTCTGGATCAAAGTTCTTTCTCACTGGTGCTCTGCTCATGTTGTAGTGCAATAATTTGTCCAGAATCAGATCATAACCTTCCTTGGCTAATACAGTGAAATCACTAAAACACAATGTACTGGGCACAAAATCCTATTTCCCATATGAACTTAAGTTCATAACACTGGAGTAATCCATTTGCCTAACAATTTCAAGGTATGCAATTCTATCTGGGACAGTTCTGGGTAGAATGAAAGGTGTATCCTCAAAGCCGTAAACCCTAATCATTGTGGCATTCTCTAAGCAATACCAATCCCCCCAGTTGTGGTTAATTGGTCCATTGTAATCTATAGGCCTAAGAAAACTTTTTACTTGTTCAGATAAAAAATAATCACAAGGATGGCTAAAAAATCTATACAAGGGTTTCACAAAGAATTCTTCAAAATGCAAGAAATTTGAATTGGCAAACCTACTATCCCAAACAGCAGTCCATAATTGAATAGGCAATGGCCTACCTTCCTCGTCGGATTGTGAAATCCTCAGCTCCTGGGGCCATACACCTAACTCTTGTCCAAAATACAACACTAAGTGCATCAGCAGTGAGTAATTTCTGAGATGGAGAACAAAAGCACCACTCTTTATCACCATCAAACCTGCATCCAACTCCTTAAAAACATGTGCAGCATAGTCAAATGATCTGGAATTGTGGTACTGAATGTCTACAAAAATCACCATGGGCACAACCGCCATGTGCTCAGGTACCTCCATCCCTAATACCTGTCCCACTAAGTAGTAAGTATATTTTAGGTAAGGTTCGAATAGGTCTACATGAAAGGGTGGCCCCTCACTGTCTTCCATTGGAGTAGGTTTTCCATGACACCTAATTTTGTGTAGAGGTAACCTCCACCCTTTATAAATGGTGTCCATCCTTCTGAACTCACTATCGAGCTCTTCATTCACTACTTTTTCACTGCATATTCCCTCCATTATGAAAACCTCAGCAATTGCATTCTCAGATACATGTATCAATGGATTCCCTGACAAATCACATATAGCTTTCTTTTTTGAATCATAGTGTCTGGCCAGCAATTTTACTAGTTCGATGTTAATAAAAACATTAGGGCATATTAATTTCCCTAAATTAAGCCTCCATGGATTGCATACTGGCTCATAGCGATTTCTCCTATGGTAATGGAAATTGAATAACTCATAGCTTCTAATCAAAGTCCAAACATCACCTATAAATTTGTATTTGTTGTCCAATTTGTGAACTTCCACTTTGAGTTGTGCAGAACACCTAGCTTTAGGTCTAGAACCAGGTAACTGGTCTATGAGGTCTTGATTTAGCTTCCTTTCAGTACCTTCTGGTTGCAACTGAGTCTTTTACTTTTTGTCTTTTGGTTGGTTTCCCTCCCCAAGTTTTCTTCCCTTTAGTTTTCCTGAACCAGTGCCTTCCATAATTCAAATTTTTACGAATTCTGAGAGGACGAGAAACTTACTGTAACTTCTTCCAAACTCAAGCTAGGTGAATGCCTTAATTGCTCTGCTAGTTCCCTTTCTCTCCTTCTCTTTGAATTCTGTGAGACAATGATTTCAATTGATCATACCTTGATATGCAAAATCTCCTACGCTTCGTGGCGCCATTAATGTCTTTTACCGATCAGGACATGAATGCAGCAAGTTTTTTTTTTGAAATTCTCACTATCACATCAGGGTTCAACGATCACCCACCCACCAAGATGTCTTGTAGTTTCCCCGACATCACAAGTCTCCCCAATAGTTTCTTTCCTTTTGCTTTTATATCGCCATGACTTTCAACGAAACAACTATTGCTCAAACTTAATGAATCGGGCCAACGGTTCTTTGCCTTACTCTAAAATTACTTTGTCTCATCGAGATGTTCACTTTATCGAGTATGTCACTGAGACCAGGCAATTTGTTCTAGCCACAGAATAATACTCGCTGTGATGTCTCTTAGATCTCCCCGTGGTGACATGTCTCACCAATACGCTTTTTCTTCGGCAAGACCATGTGCATTGTCTTCTCGACACCCTTTATCTTTGTATGCTCAGTTCTGTCAGTGTAACCCGAGGGGTCGGTAAGACTTTCTGAATTCTCCCCAACATCATTTGTCTCACTGAGTGAGTCCTCCCCTTGCTTTATCGTCAAGACTAATAATGCTACGGGTAGTGTTTTAAAATCTCTCTCCGATAGACTTTACGTTACTCCAATCGACAAAAGGTAATTTAGCTCGATGTGACCTTACATCGTCTCGCCGATACTTTTTGTCTTGCTGATAAGATATAGAAACCCGCATTCTCTTTGTGTATAAGTTGATTGGTGTGACCCTTGCTATGTCTTTCCGATACATTTAGGATATGTATATTATCATCAATGAGACCTGCATCAACTTATGCCGATATTTTCATATGTAAAGATTTTAATGTCAGATGAAATTTATGGGGCATTATGGCACAATTTTAAATCAGATTTTGGTAAAATATGCTATGTGAGGATATTTTTTTCTACATTATGAATCTTTTTTCGGAGACTAATAATCATGAAGAAATAATGAATTTGTCAAAATTTGACATTTCCAACAGCATGAAGGTTTGATGTTTCATGACAGTACTAGAATTCTAGTTATAATTATATATTTAGAGTTCATGGCTCTCCTTTGTATAAACATTTCATAATTTTGAATAATATAATCAAGGGTTATGGAGTTCATCTCACTATTATCATGGTGTGTATGATTTCCATTTTTTCTTTAATTCAAAGAGTAAATTAAAATGCTTGGATGGAGTCATAGATGGATATGTTTGTAAAGAGATTTGATAAGAAGTATTGAGTTAGGATAGAAATTGACACTGTTGTAATGCAATATTGTCAGAGATCTTATATGTTATGTGTTTGAACCTATTATGGAAATCTAAATATTTGTGAATTAATTTGACTCCCCAATAGTATATGGCACTGGCCTAAATCGTATGTGTTTGTAAGGTTCTGTGTCTGTTTATCTTAGCTTAGATCTTGCTGCCAAATTGCAAATTAAATGACTATCTTATGTGGTGAAATGTCATTGTAATCATCTCATGCTCGAAGTAGTTGATACTATTGATGCTTTTTTGTTGTTTAAATTGATATATCAAGCATATATATATATATATATATATTCAGTTTACCAATACACATTTGTTGTATTTGTGTGATGTGATTATTTGGTTCTTTCAAGTAAAGATTAAACCCTCCTAGTCAATCATAGTAACTAAAGAGTATTAATTGTATCAATAAGAAGAATCACATAACTAGGATTGTCATTCTATCTCAAGTAGAGTTTGTCAGTCATTTACTTGAACATTTATACAAGTTATAAACTACATCTATGTGCCAAACACTTTGAATTATTTCCATCATAGATTACACTTTTATAGATCTTCATTAGACTCCATACACCCAACAAGGCAGTGGTCTCACGCTTTCATCTTTTGGTTTATCCATTTTATTTTTTACATCTGTTAATTGAACATATTCTAATATAATTCAAATATAATTAAAATTAAAAACATCATAAATTAATTATGTAACCACATAAGTCAAATATAATTCTTTCAAGAAATTAATATCAAATAGACAATACAAATTAATGTCATTGATCTTCTTCTTCATCCAACTCTTTGTCTGTATCATCCGATCCAGATTCAACATTGTAAGGATTGGTCATATCATCATCATCGTCATTGATATCAGTTTCGATAATGTCATCATCCACACGGATATCATCTTCATGAACATTAACTCCTACATCATCATGATCTAGTTCCTCCTCTTCGACATCTTCATCAGGCACATCATCAACTAACTGTTGATCCTGATCATCATCTACATCATCTTCTATTTCTTCAGTATCTTCTTCTTCCACCACATTATACTTTACCGACCTTCCTCTTGGATTATTTCTGACAACATATGACCAACCTGCTTTACCTGGAACCTCTAAGTAAAATACCTGCTCACATTGGCTTGGAAGAACATAGGGCTCATTTCTAGCTCACTCAAAATACCTTGTATTAACCATGGTAAATCCATTATCATGTTCAATAACAGCTCTCTCGGGATCATTTTCATTCAATTTTAGCTTGTACCATAGGATGACGAATAAAACTAATTTGAAGGACTTAAAGTCACACTCAAGTATATCATCCAAAATCCCATAGTATTGATTTTCTAAGACTTCTGGATGTATGTCGCTTCTAGATGAAACATTAGTCACCTGGAAGACTGCAGTTATCCCAGAATCACAAGTTTTCTTCGTGTCATCCGACTTTTCGATTCAAAATTTATGACCATTGCACCACATAGCCTTGTGGTGTTTCGCCTACAATATGTCAAACATGCAAAACTTATTGCAATATCATCAGTTAATAAACATATTTATTCTTGGCCAAATGTATGCAAAGAAGAAAATTTCAACATATATATACATCAATATAATTGAAAATAATTAAATAATATGGGTGATTAATATATTTATATATACCTGTTTATCTCTTAAACCATATGCTAAATCAATTTCCCTTGGTGTAACATTGGAATCTCCATTACGATGAGCTTCTTTAACCAATGAAGCCACACCTTCCCATGTTAATGCGCAACCAGATTGTTGACATCGTTCAATCCATACCATCATCCAATCAAGATTGTTTGCAATGTACAAATGTAGTGCATCCCACTCTCGACCAACTGTATCAAAAAAAAATGAAATTAAAAAATGATGTATAATTAGTTAATTACCACAGTATACGACCTTAATTTATAAGTACAATATACATAAAAACCAAATGTAAAATGTATTCTAATTAATCCCTGGTGCAGGAGCACACCTAGGATAACCTCCATAGTTAGGATATTTTGGGCTTGTATCTGACATTAGCCAAGTCAGAGTAATTGTATATTTGTTTTGGACCTTAGAAGGTCATTGTTGTGGCTAGTTGGGATTTGAGTCTTAAATGTGTTCTAAACACATGAATGATGTTAGAAAGATGCCATGAGGCCTTTAATGGTGTTGGTTACTCGAAATATAGGAGATAGAGGTCCTAAGAGTTAGGAAGGTGGCATAATGATAGAGTACTTGCCAAATATTGTTACAAAATTGTCATGACAATAGTTGCCATTATGGAAAATGTTGCATGCAACTTGGTTACATAGGATCCCCTAAAGGATAGGAGTGGGGGATCGACCAACATACCCTACAAACATGGTGAATGGCATGTAATATGAAGCAGGATTGAATTCAAGAAAGAGGGAGATTGTAATCAAGTTTTTGGAATAGAAGATAGCTCTGCAATTTTTGTTTTGATGTGAAATCCGAGTGTTATTGAGTGATAGTGATACTAAGTGAATTGGATGTTTTGATTTAGTGTTAGAGTCGTGTTCATGGGATAGTATTACACTTTTTTCATTCTGCAAGTTGGTGCAGGAGCACCTAGGCTAACCTCTATGTTTTGTCATTTTGGCTTGTATCTAACCTTAGCCAAGTTAAAATGTTTGAACATATTTGTTTTTGACCCTAGATGGTCTTGATTTTGTTTGGGCTAGGTGACCTTAGTCCTTAGGAGTAAGGTCACACTATTTTTCCATTGTTAGTAAGTTAGTTTTCTTAATGTTTATTGTCTAGGGGAGTTGTTCAAATGCTTAAAGAGGTTGTAATGATGACTTAAGGCTAGTTAATGAGTTGGTTCCTCAAATTCTTGAGGGAATGGTGGTCCTAAGAAATAGGATAAAGACATGAAGGAAGATTCCAAATGGAGAAGGCAGTTTGCATTGGTGGTTGTGTGCAATCCGGTTACCCTTGGATTCCCTTGGGAATAGGAAGTGGAGGAATTCGACCAACTTGCCTAGAATCATGGAGTGGGCATATATTATGACCCAAGGCTCATATCTTTGAAGTGTTGGCAGTTTTTGAAATGAGTTAGTAGTTTTGTAATGAAGCTTTTATGAATGAGAAAAAAAATACTAAAAATTATGTGTTTTTGTGATATATCGAGCAATCTTGAGTGAGTGTGCCACGTGAGGGATCGAATGTATTGAGTTCATGTTAGTTTTGTGTTGATAGCATAGTTGTAAGTCTTTTCCATTTGTTAATCAAGCTAGTTTAGGTTATATTTAGTGTTAGTTGAGTCATTTTTGTGGTAGAGCTCCTGCTGGTCCTGTCCTGACCAGTCTGTGCTCTCATGGCTCCCCCATGATCTCTAACCTTGGAAAACACCTAAGGAAGGGTGTATAGTAGTTAGTGTTAGGAAGCATGACAGAGATTGGAGGAGCTTCTCTTAGCAACTGATCTCTAGGTGAGCAGGTGGAGCCTGGTTAGAGAGCTAGAAGAGAAGTATCAAGGTTACTTGCAGGGAAATATCATACAGTACAATTTCAGTACGGTTCTAGATGGGTTAGGGATAGGTCTTGCTGTGATAGGAGGTTAGAGATCTCATGAAGTCATTAGAGTAATGTTTGAGTAGGAAAACAGTGAATTCCTAGGAATTAGGTCTACAAACCCTACATACCCTAGGTTATAGGAATCCCCTGTATGGACACTGTCAGGCCAAAAGAATCATTGGGTGATTTAAAACTCATAAAAGGGTACTGGAATATGTCTTGAGGTTAGCAAGGTCTTTGGAAGAATTTTACAAACAATAGCAAAAGAGGACTGGTAAAGATTACTAGAATTAGGCCTAAATTGAGGTCTTCCATTGATGCAATCTTGAAATCGACCAGAACAAGGCTCAAGAACCTACTAAAATAGTTCCAATTGGCAATGTTATGAAGGTATTGACAAGCATAGACACCCCTGCAAGGAAGAGCAAGGAAGAATGAGTTTGAAGTGAAGATGGCACTAGGAATTTTCTAAGTGAAGAAGGAAAGTGAGTAGGAATTTGAACTTGTGAAATGTTGCCTGACCTCCAAGGTGAAGCACAAAGGGAGAGCTCTTAGAACAGGGCTAAGACTAGACTTAGTTGCCAATTAGGACCTAGAGGAGACTAGGTTCCTAGGAGAGACTAGCTAGGTCTCTCAGCAAGGTGCAAGCAAACCAAGGAGCTCATACATCACAAGTAAGTTGATTTAAACTATTTTAGTGTCCTGAATAGATAGGTTAAGGTTTAAGGGTTTTACTGGTCCTATCCTAATCAGCTTGTGTTTTTATGGCTCCCCCATGAAATCTAGTCACGATATTTTCTTGAGGGTAGATGGATGTGTTAGGGGAGCCATTGGTCTGTACATATGTAGAGTTAGGAGTCATGGAGAGTGGAACAGATGTGTTTAATGTTAAGTCCTAGGTGAGCTTAGAGTGCCTAGTTAGAGGTTTGACAGTAATGAATTGAAGAATTTAGGTAGGGGATTGAGGTACAGTATGAAACAAGTACAGTTCCAGGTAGGGTATAGACATATCCTAACATGTTAGAAGGATTGAGGTTCTATCAATCCATTTGAGTGAGGTTTGAGCAAGAAAACTAGTGGGGTCCTACAAACTAGGCCTAATAGCCCTATTTAACCTAGATAATAGGAAACCAGTGTACGGAGGACTTCGGAGTAAAGAATCTTTTGAATCCTTCAAAAAATCCAAAAGGGTATTCGAATGTGGAATTGGTTTTTTAAGTTATTTGGAAAGTTTGGGCAGGAACGAAGTAAAGGTCTCTATCAAGGGCTACAAGAAATAGGCCTCCTCAAGACCAATTCTTGAAACCAGTAGGAAAGGAGTTTGGAGATCCTCCAAGATGGATCTAGATGGAAGTACATGGCATGTTTCCAATGTGTTTGGCACCCCTGTAATCAATTCAATGTTTGTGTGATGTTGGCACTTAAAGTCTTCTAAGTGTAGGAGAGAGTTTGCACATAACAAAGTGGTATTAGTCCTTCAAGGTGAAGCACAAGGTGTGAGACTCTTGGAGAGGAGTTGGATTAGGACTTAGTTAATCATCTAAGCCTAACAAGGACCTAGAAAATATTAGGTTCCCAGAAGAAGAAAAGGAAAGGTCTTCTTAGCTAGTTGTGCAAGAAAGCCTTGGAACACTTACACCAATCTCCATGACCATCTTATAATTACCTGACACTTTCCTCAATCTACCTTTCCCCATCAAGTACTCCCCTTCGAATTTGTTAATGGAGTTGGGATCCCAAATGTGATCTACATGGATCTTTGCTGCAAACTTAGGAAGATATTTAGTAATGTACACCATGGTTTGGTATACCATGTATCCCTCCACCATAGAACCCTCGGGATGTGCTCTCTGTCTAACCAAAGCCTTCAAAAATTTCAAGTGCCTCTCAACCATCCACATTGACCTTGTGTGTACAGGTCCACACAATTCAATCTCCTCAACTTGTTGTATGAGGTAGTGTTCTTGTGCATTGAAAAATGTTGAAGGTAGACACTTTTACACTTCACACATTAGATGAGGAATTCTTCTCTTCCAATAATTTATATCTTATTTATGGATTGTTTTAGATGACAACCATCTACAAGTGATTCAAGGCACAGATATATTAATGAGATTTAACAAAAATATACAACGAATTGAACAAATATCGCTACTTACCTCATGTATTTTCCAAGATCATATATAACTTGCTTGACATTGTTGTCGAAGTTGTCTTGGAGAGATAGAGGTAGAACATACTGCAACAATTGTAAAATGATCTTTTCATTAATATTTTTCCAAAAGTAGTAAACATAATACACTAAAAAGTACATGCAGTATACAAATATATATATAATATACCAGAATAATTACCTTAATGAAGGTATGCCAATCATGCATTTTCATCCCTGACCCAAATTCACCTTTCTTTGTTATGATATTGTTTATGTTGGCAGCAAATCCTGTGGGAAATCGAATTTTTCGTATGACTTGTTTTATAGCATTGTTTTGCTGCTCTGTTAATAACCAAGGAAGGGCACTTATATTAATTTGGTCTCCATCGCTATTTAATTGAATGACATTTTTCATTGCATGACTGGCTTCCTGAATGTCACTACAAATTTTGACAATTTTTTCTTTGTCATGCCTTCCATCCAATATTTTCCATAACGTTTCTATCATATTCTTTCCGATATACATTGTATCAAACAAATGCATAATTTGTAGCTGCTCATAGTAGGGCAACCTACTAAATTGTCTGGGATAACTTTTCAGTCCTTGTGGAAGCCGACCATTAATGCCTTGGCGACCTTCATGAAGCATATAAGTTAAACAAATTAACAATGACAATCATTTTCAATTACAGCATGATCACAAAATAAAAATATAAATTCAAAACATATCATAAATGATAGATAAACAATTTGATCCGATGTATAACCTTGACGATTAATTCTATTATATTCCAACTTCCATAGGCGAGGTGTCATTCTTCGTGGTTTTGATGTAGTCTCTTCTTTCCCATTGAAAAGATGTTTTTCAGTAGTTCGATACTTATGATTTATGTGGAGGAAGTGCCTATACTCATCAAACACCCACTTTCCTAAACTTGTTGAACGATGAGATTTCATCTTTGGACCACAAATTGGACATGCAAATTTTCTCTTTGTTTGAAGACCTGTAAATCATATATAATTGGATTAAATATGTCAATTTTTATAATTATATATAATGAATAGATTATTTCAAAAACATGCATGATATCTAATTCATAAAATTAAATATTGTTAAAGTCATGTAGTCAAACATTATAACATACCAGAAAAATGTGTTAGCCCTCGGACATCATGAATTGTCCATAGTGATGCCATTCCATAACTTTAGTAACTCGTCGATAAGAGGCTCAATATATACATTCATATCTTTAACTTGGTACTTACCTAGTTGAATGAACATAAACATTACATAATTATTATAACCATTTTACTGCAATATATATAAATTCATGTACATGACTATTAAATGAAAAAACATATAAGTCATTATGCAACAAATAAGACAAATGAGATGCTACTACGTTAAAGAAAATTGATGTAAACAAATACCTGGAACAATCATTTCCAACATTATGTGCTCCCTCTTTATTGACATCCATGGAGGAATGTTATTGTTGATAACAAAAACAGGCCACAACGAGTAAATAGATCTCAACTCTCCAAATGGATTGACACCATCCGCTGCCAATGAAAGCCTAAGATTATGAGGTTCTTCTTTAAAGTGTGGCAATTTTTCCTCCATGTCCCTAAATGCAAAACCATCTGCAGGCATTCGAAGAATCTTGTCTCCACTTCTATTACATGCATGGTAATCCATAAATTGCGCTAAGCTTTTGCACCTAAATAATTGTTGCATACGTGGAATAATGGGAATATAATGAAGAATCTTGCGAAACACCTTTTTTGTTAGTTGATCTGTTTGATATCTACTGATATGACATTTCGGGCATTCTATTGCAAATTCATGTTGTTTATGATATATAATATGATCATTGGGACATGCATCTATTGCTTGATACTCCATTCCAATATTCTTCATAATGCCGGATAAATCTCGGTATGAGCGAGGTAAAATATTTGATGGTGGTAACAAAAATTCACCAATCAATCTATAACAAAAAATAACTTCTTAATATAAAAAATATTAAAGGTACATACTTCATCCTTTATTTACTAGTGATGAACTAACAACAATTAAAATAGATGAAAAAAAATGACATATATGACATACCTTAACATCCGTGAGATTGCTATGTTGGATAAACCATTCATAACCTTCAAGTTCACCAGCAACAATATAACAGAGAGAAGAGTTGTTTGGGAGCCTTCATAAAGCGGCTCGTATGCCTTCTCAAGTACAGGTAAATCATGAACATCATCAAAGTCATCTCGATCAACATGATCAGATGTGCCACTACATGTGTCATGGATCAATGTATTTGTACCATCATCTTCAATTGTGTTTTCTGGTGCATGATCATCTTCTTCCATAGGATCATTAACTTCATCTTCGATATTCACAGCTCCATGTTCCTCCGCTTGCAAAACCACATTCTCTGGGCCGTGATAATTCATATCGTGTGCCCTAGGGCGCCCCACCTTTATAATAATGATAGACACAAATAAACCATGATCATGATCAAGTGATTTTTTATATATATATCAAATGTTAAAACAATATAAACATTTACAAATTCAATCAATATAAACACATATAATGAACAACTTACCAATGGACAATAATCATGCCCCCCTTCAACGTGACCATGCTGCCTACAGTGTTTCTCAACTGTTGTGATTAAAAGTCTTCTCGTCTTTAAGCCCTTGCAATTATTGCAAGGACAATAACATTTTCCATCACCCTTTCTTTTCAATATAGCCCACAATCTAGCAACTGTCTCTTCATTTTGTTCTGGACTAATATTATCTGACATGATTTTTCTTTAGCAAGCTTGAATATTTAGATATTCAAAAAATATCAAACTCACATGCACTCCAATAATTTTTAATCGTACACAGGTAACAAAATATAATAATTATGATATTTTACACCAAAACAAATTGGCATGCAACCACCCCTGCAAAAGAGAAGATAGTCTGAAGTTAATGACCCCAAAAAACACTTTCAAATGCTAATTCCATAAATTATTAAATTCTGATTTTACAATGATTTCCAACTGTTATACTCCTAAAATCAGAATATTGAACTTGCACAACAAAATCTGGAAATGAAATTCTCAAAATGCAGCTAATAGGCCTCAACAATTAAGGCCTACTCAAGACTTTGTGAAGTCACTGCAAGGTTTCTAGGCCTTACCTAATGAAGAGTTGGTAAAGAGTTTTGATGACTGGAGTGACACATCTTTACCAGATATTGTAGATTCCCAAGGAAATGTTAGATCACTATAGCAATGGCATGATAGGGTAGATGAAATCATTAACACTAGCACATTTTTGGAATCTTTTGAAAGGGAGGTGAATCAAGTAGCAGTAAAGTATACAACTTATAGAGCAAAGGTAAATTAGGTGGTAAATTTTAATTGGCCAACGGATGAGGAATATCAATGATGGGTAGAAAAGTACTTAACTGAACAAGAATAGGATAGAGTCTACAACCAACAGTCAACAACTCAGCGGTTATGGTTATAACAAATTTTGGCTATGTCTTGGTGGGAGTTTTGGTGCAAGTTTTCAAAGTTTGGCAAATGCAACAGTTATTCTCCAGTGGACGGGATGAACAAGAAGATTCTCCAGAGACTCAGCTCTTGTAACCAATTTTTGAAATGTCATAAGGTGGTCCAAGTGACTAGTGACAGGTGTATTTCTAGTCCGATGCTTGTTGCTCCTTCATTTTCCCTATAAGAAGGATTTTAGGTCCAAAAATATGGCTAGTTAGCAAGTTAGATATCTTTAGGTCAAGTCTAACTGAAGTTGCTCAGCAAATTTGTAAAGAGCCTGATATTATAGTGAAGATACTATTCTTAGGTTTGATGATGTGAGTGTTCCAAGGATTGCTTGCACTGTAACTAAGAAACCCAACTTGTCCCTTCTAGGAACCTAGTCTCCTCTAGGTCCTGATTGGCTTAGATGATTAACTAAGTCCAATTCTAACTCTTCTTTAAGAGTTCTATCCTTTGTGCTTCACCTTGGAGGACTAACACCATTTGACAAGTTCAATTTCTCTTCCTCACTTAGAAAGTTCTAAGTGCTAACTTCTCACAAACGCCATTCTTCATTGTAGGGGTGCCCATCCTATTGAAAAAATTCATAACCCTGCATATTTGAACCATTTTAGAAGTTTCTTCAACCCTATTCCTTGTAGCCTTTACCAATCCTGTTTTGTCAATTCTTGCTAAATTTTTCCAAAGACCCTACAAAAATAAAGGCAGATTTGGATACTCATTTGGAAGTTTTAAAAGGTTCAATGGGGCTTAGGGCCTGACAACCTCGGTACACTAGTTTCCTACAACTTAGGAAAATAGGGCTAAAAGGCCTAATTTCTAGGACTAACTGTAATCTTGCTTGGAACCTGCTCAAACCATAAAATAAATGATTGACATGACCTCAGTCCACCTATTATGATGAGCTATGATGAAACCCTACTTGAACCTGTACCTGTTTTGTACAATACCTCTTTACCCTGCAAGAAATCTTCAAAGACATTCCTAGACCTCTAACCGGGCTCTGTCTGCTCGCCTAGAGACTAGTGATAAAAAGAGCTCTCCACTCTTTCATGCTTCCTAATCCTAAATATATATACACTAATGACTCCCCTAACATTTCCACCTGTCCTTAGGTGTTTCCCAAGGCTAGATTTCATGGGGGAGCCATGAAAGCACCGACTGGTCAAGACTGGACCAGTAAGAACTTAAAACCAAAACAATTTGCCTAACACCAAATATCCTACTCTAAACAAATTGCTTATCAAATGAAAAAGACTAAGATAATCCTATAGAACACTAAACAAATATTAAACTTAGTCTCTCAATCCATTAAGCATCTCTGTCATCACAAAAGTTCGGGTTGTTCTTGAAAACACTGTTGTAGAGCTCTCTATTTTACTTTCAAAAACTAATTACCAATTACATCATGTCATGAGATTCAAGTCTTGGGTCATAATAGATGTCATCCCCATGATTCTAGGGCTTGTTGGCCAATCTCCCACTTCCTATTCTCAAGGGAATCCAAAGGTAACCGAGTTGCATGCCCATGCTAACTTCTTTACAACATTTGGCATCTTTCTCTATGCCTTGATCCTATTTCTTAGGACCACTATTCCCTCTAGATTTTGAGGAACCAACTCATTTGATGGACTTAAGGCATCTTTACAACAACCACTAAGTGTTTAGAACATCTTTAAGACTCTAATCTCCCATAGACAACTAACATTAAGAAAACTTAAATTACTAACACTAGCTATTTGTGTGAACTTAGTCCTAATGACTAACTCACCTAGCCCACAAAAGCAATGACCTTCTAAGGTCTGAAAACAAACTAACATCCTGACTTGGCTAGAGTCAAGTACAAGCCAAAATAACAAACATGGAGGTTAGCCTAGGTGTGCTCCTACACCATTTGGTGTCATTCTGTTGTAGGTTTTAGTTTCATGGGTACTTAATTTTCAAGACAATACTAACATCTGAATGAAAATTACTCATTTCAAGGTCATGTATCTCCATTGTATGAATATATTATTATCTTGAATAAAATGATCAAGGGTTATTCTGTTCATCTCACTGTTATGGTGTGTGATTCTCATTTTGGCTTTAATTCAAGGAATTAATTAAAATGCTTGAGTGAGGTTATAGGTGAATATGTTCATATAAGGATTTGATAAGTACTATTGGGTTAGAATATAGATTGATGGTATTGTAAGGCAGTATTATTTGAGATTTTATATGTTATGTGTCTAGAAGATAAACTTGGTTACATTAAAAAAATAACCAACACCTTCGATATTATCTAGCTATGGCTCCCAAATCTATTGCAAATTGATCATTAGGGTTAAAATTGAAACCTTGCAAATATAATATTTGTCCAAATCCATCAAGAATTTTTCATCAGTTATAAACAATTCCCTTATAAAGAATTTGTGAAGCCAAGTCTAAAATCTGGAAATGAAATTCTAAAAATGCACAAGACTATAAATGAAATATGATGAGATGTTGCTTTCAAATATGATTTTCAAACCTGGAAGTACAAATCTGACTTCACAAATGAATTCTGAAAAAATACAATGACTTCCCTCAACTTGGTGATATCTTCTTGAGTTTCTTCTGATTTTCCCCAAGAAAACCGTCGAGTAAAACACTGTCGCAATAAATAGTCGAGCTCATTTCAATTTATGCCTGCCACAATTTAACTTTGCAGGACCGCCCCAATTTGGGTGAAAGATCTTCATCGAAACGTACACAAAACAACGGTCCATTGAAATTCCGACGAACGTCGGGGTATAAATTAAAAAAAAATGGAAATTCGCACAAGTGCCTGATGATACATCTGATTATATAGGTTTCGCCGAAAGGTTTCATCGAAAATTGGGGTCAAATGAGTTAGTGCTAGGGTTGAGGTTCCTGCACTGTGCATTGTGTGTCATGTATTCCCCACTTTCCTGTCAACTAAGAAGAAGAAGAAGAGGAAGAACAAATTGAAAAAAATGATTATGGGAAACATGGCTTGAAATTATGGCTGGAGGCCTATCTTTTTTATTTTTTGTAAAAATCCCTCCATTTTTCTCTTTTTGCACCTATTGCTCAAAGACCTTTTCTGTTAAAATTCAAGCCTCGGGTTACCCCTATACTTGTAAATTTTGATGAAAATATAATATATACTATAGTTTTTCCTTTCTTCTATGTTCATTTTTTGGGCTTATTCTAAAACTTAAAATGATATTTACAAAATTTTACATATGGTACATATCTATGAAATTTTTTAAGAATGGCATACTTTAATGGAATAATTTCAGATAAATACCATTTATCGATATCTCTAAATAATTACCTTCCATATATTCTAGATTGTATGAAATTTTCTCCTTACATGCACTAATTTGGAAGGGTCCCCTCCATAGCACTTCGAATTTGGTGTGCTTCCCTGGTTTGGTAGTGCACTCATCATATTTCAACACTAGGCTTCCTTCCTAGAAATATGGGTCAAAAGTATTTTTGTCAAAACATTACTTGATCATCTATTGATGGATAATCATGGCTCCAAAGGCCTTTTCTCTCTCTTCCTCCAGCTTGAGGAGTTTTTCTATCCATACTTCCATTTCACTGCTCTCCTCTATTTCTAGGGATTTCAATAATTGTAGAGTGGGGAGTTCCATAGAAATAGGTAAAACTACCTCCTTCCCATACACCAATTCATAGGGAAGTATCTTTAGGATCTTCTTTGGTGTGATCTAGTCTTCCCATAGAGAAACTCGTAGATGCTTTTTCCATTCTCTTTGTTGTTCAAACCCAATGCACTTGATTAACCTAATTAGGTTTTTATTTGTTGAATCTACTAACCTATTTCCTTGTGGGTAAGAGTTGGATAAATTCTTGAGGTAGATCCCATTCTTAATAGAAAAATCTAATATCTTCAAACCTAAAAAGGCTCGAGCATTTTCAGATATGAGAGTCTTTGGTGAACCAAACCTAGTCACTAGCTCCTCTAAAAAATAAACAATCTCGCCTTCTGTAGCATCTTTTAGGGTGATATCCTCTCTCCACCTTGTGAATTAATTGGTTGTTGTGAGGATCCACTTATGGCCATCACTAGAGATGAGATTTATCATTCCGACAAAGTCTAATCCCCATTGAGAAAAAGGCTCCTCAATTACAATGGCGCTTAGAGGAAAATCAAATTTTTTCCTCTAGCCAACAAAAAACTAACACTAAGTACACTTCTGCACCAAATAGCTAACTTTAGAAAACATTGAGTTCCAATAGTATCTAGCTAGCATGATCTTTAGGGCAATAGTTTTAGCAAAAAAATGTCCACCCTCAAGACTGTTACAGAATTCTATCAAAACCCTTCATACCTGACTCTTGTCTACAAATCAAAGCAATGCTCCATTATAGTTCCTTTTGAATAAAATTCCCTCAACTAATATGTACCTAGTGCCTTGCAGTCAGTAGTATCTTTGTTTGTGTAATGGGAGGGTTGTCATGTAGTGTCCCTTCTTCATATATAGTGTTTGATTTTCCACCTAGGAATTATAACAATGGGAATTTCCTATGGTTAGCAATATCACATGCAGAACATAAAACCCAAAGTAGGTAATGAAGTGCAAAGGAATAGATGAACAATCTCACCAGATTGTCTTCATCCTCCATGACTGACCTCCATTACCCCTTCTTAATTTTCTGAAAATATGTTGTTTGCCCTCAGATTTATGATGAGCAAGCCAATGGAAATGACAAGCCCTAAGCAAATATTGAAGGATTTAAACAACTATATGCAATACTATACCCTACTACAACTAGTAAGCATCTAAATGTCTAAAATATGTCAAATGAAATCTAGATATGCTATGACAAAAATGAAGAACAATGCCAAATATCAAAGTGAAAGAGATGAAATATGAAAATGTAAGATGTTCTAAAAATGCAAGAGATCAGAGATGCAAGATGTGACCAAAATTGCTCTTTTATAAAAGATGCAATTTTGTGTGAATGGCCAAGATTGAAAGTTAGCAAGTGCCCTAGAATCAATGGACGAGATTCCATATAGCAACCCACAATTAGGGTTAGGACAACATTAGGTCAAATTCGAAATAAAGAGTCAAGATTGATTTCTAGAAAATCAAATCAATGGCTGACAATGCATGTGACAAGAGATTTTGGGCACGAAAAATGAAGTTGCTAGAGAATCAAATAATAATTTAAAATTATTTGATCCAAGAGGGGATGTTGACTTTTTGAATTAAAAATTATTTTAATTCAAAAGGGGTGGGGTCATGTGACAGTAAATAATTTAATTTAAATTATTTACTAAAAGAGGGAATTTAAAAGCGAGACTTATTTTAAATAAATAATATTTATTTAAAATGAGTACAATAAAAGAGGAGAAATTAAATAATAAAATTATTTAATTTAGGTGTTGGGACTTATTTTAAATAAATAAGATTTTAGAAGAAATTAAATAATAAAAGTTATTTAATTTAGGTGGGAATTAAATAATAAAGACATTATTTAATTATAGAGGAATGTGACAAAGGGAACCATTTAAATTAAATATAATGATTTAATTCAAAGTTTAGGAGAGTGGACCAAATTAAATAAATAAAATTTATTTAATTTAGGAGAGAAGAGGTTAATGAATAATTAGATAACTAAACATAATTATTTAATTATAGTGGAAGGTGGATTAAATAAATAAGAATTTATTTAATTTTAGGAAGGAGAGGACTTAATTAGTGACATAAATAAATAAATAAATAAAATTATTTATTTAATAATCAGGAAGACATAAAGGGGTAAATAAATTAAGAAATTTATTTAATTACTGAAGATATTTGGACAATTAGTGACACATTAAATAAATAATTAAAATTTATTTATTTAATAATCATGAAGAATAACAGATATGAATTAATTAAATAATTATGAATTATTTAATTAATAGTTGAAAGTGAGTCAAGGACATAATTAAAATGTCCTAATTAGGGTTAGAAGAAGAGCTTGTGAGCCTAGGTCACTTTTATGTGTCTACAGGAATTATCAGACTCAAACTGATTTGAGTAGACTTGATCAATCTCCTTGTCAGCTTCATAACCTGACTCTTGTGCAAGATACTCACAGAGGCCTCTTCCCTGCACCAACTTGGTCAATTTTATATCCACATCATACTCCAAGATCTTGGTGATCTAGTTGGATCTTTTTTCAGTTATTTCTCCTTCAGTAATATATTCCCTTACACTCAAGTGAGCAACCAAAATGGTGATCTTATTGGTTGACACTAGGTGTCAGAACTTCATAAGGCTCTTAACAATGGCAAAAGCATTCTTTTCTACAAAATTGTATCTAGTTTCATAACTATTATCAATCAGATATGCACCCTATGCTAAATTTTCATAACTTAACTATTTGTTGACACATGGAAACCTTCTTCAGATGTGGGTGATCTAAACGAAGAAGGAATCTCTAGAGTGAGTTGGTTCTCTAAATGATAATTCCTATTCTAAATGATTTTCAAGGGTAAAGAGTTAGGAGGATGAACTGGAATTAAAAAAACTCTAACTTAAAGTGATTTTCATAACCTAATGATGACTTTGATTATCTACCCAAAAACAACTCTCAGAAAACAACAATAACTTCACAATCTCTCATGAACACTCAATACATAATTGATTTGCATGACAATTTAGATTCAAACACAATATGCAACTTGTGTCACATGAACTTTTTGCATCAAAATCTACAGTAATAGGACATAAAAGGATCCATAAACAAAATCGCAATGGAACATCAAACTAAGATTGCAAAGGAGACAAAAATTGAGAAATAGGAATGTTGCTTTATTAAATTGAAGGAGTATCCAAAGTTTGAGTATAATTTTTTTCTTACAAAACTCTTTGCATGAACAAGAGAGGAAGAAACAATCATCTCAACTGAGAAAAACCCTAAATTTTTCTCCTAAAAATAAAAATCTTCAAATCCCTAATCCGAGCTCAAGGAGAAAGCCTAGAAAAGAGCCTCTAAAACTACTCCATAATGTATAACAAAAGTGGAAAACTCACACTTTTTACATGTCCATCCTAAAAAGTACCTAAAAAAAAGAAGGTATATTCTGCTTTAAAAGCAAAAAGAATAGCTTGTCTCCATCCCATGCAGCTCAATCTCGCCCAAGGAAGATTCAACCTCTTTTGCCTTCTTAAAACTGCTAAAAATAGAAAAAAAGAATTAAAGTTTTTATAAAATATTGTTTTATCTCTGCTTTACAAGATAATTGCAGTTTTTTTTTTTTCAAATTGACTTATTTTTGCAATGAAAATTTAAAAAGAAATCTTTTCAAAAATATTACAACCTTATAAATCCATTACAATTTGATTTTTTCCCTCCAAAAAATCATAAAAATATAAGGAAAATACCTATCGATGATTTAAATTGATTTCTATAAAATCAATTAGAACTAAAAGCCTAAGGCATGAAGTTTCCATAAGGCATAAGAAATTTTTAACATAACATTTTAATTGATTTCTACAAAATCAATCAAAAAATAAACTAAGGCATTTGGACTTTGGAAAACAAATCTAAACCTAAACTAAAGGTTTTAGACTTATGAAGTCTTATGAAACCTCCAAAAGGCTTGACCTAGGGCATGAAGAAATTAGGCCACATAAGGTATTGAATTAAGTTTCATTGTTCATAAAATAATACCAACTCCCCTAAGTCAAATTAGGTAAAAATGAAACAACCCTAATAAAAAAACTCCTCCTTTACTCTAATTTGCATTTCATTTCACACTTGTAACTTTGAAGAGTCTTGCTCTGCTGGGAAGAAGCGCCGCCACTATGAACTAGGATTTTTCAACTTGGAGCAATCATTTTGCACTCTATGTTGGTTGATTCTCCATGGAAAAGCTGGGTAAGTTGATTTAAAACTGTATTGTGACTTCTCCTTTCATTTTCAAGACAATTTTCGGCCTTCAAGTCCACAGCCATGCATGTGTATTTCTCTTATTTTTTACTATCTTTCTGCTTCCATTCTTTTGTTGCCTTACATCTGGCCACTATTAGAGCTTTATGTTGAATCTTTCTTGCAGTACAATGATGAGGAAACCTGTGGCTATACCTTTTATTTCAATTCATTTTATGTATCTCATTTGGAAACTCGGGCTTTGAGCATTTTTGTACACAAACTTAAAAAGTTCTGGCAGAAAATTGAAACTATTAATATAGAAGAACCAACTAGAAATTTTTGTCACTCCTCTCCATTATAGGCTACACCTATCACATGCTTGAGCTGGGTATCTCAATTTACCATTGCATTTTCCATTCCTTAATATACACTCACAAAGAATACTTTGCTTTAAAAGAAGAAAAATCTTGCTACATTTTTTGCAATTTCTTTTGTATTTCTTCATTTTCTGGGCTCGACCCATGATAGCATTTTATGCATTTTATATTTTCTACAAAAATCCTCACATGGGAAAACTATAAAAAGGAAGAAATTTGCATCTTGAGTTGAAAACATCATATGGGTATCTAGAAAGTAAGAGGAAAACTCTCCCACCTCTGGCTCAACCCATTAACACTCATTTTCTTTATAAAAGCACTCGATTCAGGAACACTTTACTCAATTCATTTGTAGAACTCCATGGATACGACCAATACTTACTATATCCACCATTTTTAAGAGCTTAAAAGCTGAAAACTATGCATTTGACTTTATTCCACATTTTTTGTTAAAAAACCTAAGATGGTAACTCTATTTTTAAAATGCAAACTATATTTTAAGTTGAAATCTCCATATATTTTCTTGAAAGTCCTTTTATGAAGTAAGCTTGTTACACATCCACAATATTTAGATTTACATTCACCTCCATGTTGTATGAAACACATAGAGACCCCTTGTTTTCCTATAGAAAATTAATATTATTTGACATATGATGGAAATAATGAAACCCCTCATTAAGAGAAATGATCTTCTTAGTTGATTTATTATTTAAGATCACTGACATCTTGCACTTTTGGATAAAGTCTCAAATGGGTATTACCTTTGCCAAGAAACTAATGCTCTACCTATAGCAATATTGATGATCCTATAGGCTACTTTGATACTTACTACCAATCATTCCATTTACCTAAATGCTTCAAAAAATATGCATTGTTAGCTCAAAAATTTCATCAACTTAAAGCAATGTTTCTTGTTTCTAATCATAATCAAACTTAGCTTTTGTTCTTTTCTTGCACATTGTATTTACTTTGATCACTTAATTTTGTTTGCCATAATGCTATCTTATGTATGAAAACTGATCTTGAACACAACTAGAATTTTTGCTTTGATATTTTGTACTCAAATGGCTTGACAATGCCAATGTACTTGTTCTTCAGCACTCCTCATACATTCTTATGATTGAATGAAGCTGTTGTAAATATCCATCAATTCTCTAATTATATAGCTTGATTTCATGAATTTTATATGTATGCATGTTCACTATCACCATTTATGACATGAAACACTTGCAAAAATAGAAAAGATCACCATGGAACAACATGAAAAAAAATGAACAAAACACATGGCAGCAAAGATGCAATCAATTTGACAATATTTAAAAGATGCATTTTAGTTGAATTGAGTTCATTAAGTTCATTTTCCACTTGTAATTTTCACTTCGTTGTTAGATTTGTTTGTTATGAGTGAACAATGTACTTGATTGCTTTGATAACTGAAATCTATTTCACTCCTTCGTGAATGGCTCAGATGAGCATGATAGTTGTATTTCCTTACTCAAACCACTTGTATGTTTAAGGGGAAGCATGCCGATCTCTACCCTTGTGGGAGCCCATTTTACTCCATAGGATTTTATGTCTTCATGAAATGATCAACTACATAACTTTTCCTATACCTACACATGGAAATAAATAGTGTTAGATAAAACAATATATTATAATGATGTTTCCTTCCTTGCTTCTCTCCAACTCCTATTCTCTCAATTCTTTCAATGTATTATCAACAACATTTTACATTATTGTTGGTGATTCATAGAGGGATGTTCATAATCGGAGCTCTACCAACCCCTCACTTCTCTTATAGGTCGATCAAAGCTCGAGGATGAAGGATGGTGCACCACTTCTACATTGACCAAAATCATAGGCAATGATAATTATGTTCATGCTTATGTGTTTTCCTTTCTTGCATCTTCAATAGTGTAGCATGCTTCTCATGGTTCATTGTTATAGTTACTCCCATGGCTTGTGTGCGGCACTTTTAATTTATTTTCTTTCTTTCTATCTTGAAAATAAATGCATCAAAATACAAAAAAGTATAATCATTTTGTTCTTGCAAACAAATGAAATATTGTAATATGAATAAGCATCATGAAATAAATGAAATCAATTGTTATGCTTAATCATTTATATATTATGTTGTGTACTTCACTTATGCTACAAAGCATTGAGTAATAACTCTAAAACTCTATTATCCTTGAAACAAAGAATATCTGAGTGATAAATATGATGCAATACAACAATCTTAAACAATGCATCAACTAACTGAACTTCACTTAATATGAAACAAGTCAGCTCTACCAATTGCGTTGTAGTACAAAATGGTAACAATAACCCTTGAGGGTTCTTGAATGAAAATCAATCAGATGCTCCCTATTATCTTCTTCATCCCTTTGAGTGATCACAAAATCCATGCTATGTAAACCATTGTATACATAAAGAAATAAATATTTAGAAAAGTTTGGATTGGCTACCACCGGAGTGGCAGAAATAGCCCTCTTGATCTGCTCGAAATCTACCTTACCTTTGGGGGTCCACTTGAACACTAAGTTCTTCTTGAGAATCAATGTGATGGGTCTTGCGATGCCTGCAAAGTCTGAAATGAACTGATTGACAAAATTAATCTTTAGTAAGAAAGATTGTAGCCCTTTCTAATTTACTGGTAGGGGTAAATCCATTATAGATTTCACTATTTCAGGATCTATTGCAATTCCCTCCTTGGATACTACAAAGCCTAGTAGCTTACCTTGAGGTACTCCGAAAACATTTTTTGGGATTTAAAGAAATGCCAAACTTTTGGCAGCTCTAGAAAACCTGTTCTAAATGATTAAAATGATCAACCTTTAACTTTAAAAAACTATCAGGTAATCTAGATAAATTAGAATGATCAAATTGATCAATCCCATGAAAGCAATGACCATGGCTTGCTAAAAGGCTGCACCAACATTTGAGAGTCCGAAGGGAATCTTTGCATATGCAAAAATTCCCCACTTGGTGGTAAAAATCATTTTATATTGTTCACCTTCCTTGACATATACCTCATTATATCCTAAGAAGTCTTCAAGCAATGTGAACATTTTTGACCTAGCTACTATCTGCAAGATCTACTCCATGGATGGCAAAGGATAGTGATCTTTTAGTGAGGCCCTATTAAGGTCTCAAAAGTTGACACAAAGTTGGATGTCACCATTTTTCTTCTTAACTGATACCAGATTAGACACCCAAGTTGAGTGTTTAATTGGATAAATGATTCAGGACTCAATTAATTTGGTGAGCTCTTAGGCCATCAATGCCTCAACCTTTGGATTAATAGGTCTTTGTTTCTATTGGACTAGTTTTTCTCCTTCCTCCAAATCAATGGTATGCTAGATTATACCAGAATTGTATCCTCTAAGATCATCATAGGTCCATGCTATACCTCTGTCATACGCAGAACATAGATCCCTTAACCTTTCTTTATCTTCCCATTAAAAATTTCTTCTAACTTTCAACTTTCTGCCATTTCCCACATCTAACTCTTCATAGTCCTTTTCCTCGACCATAAACCTTTTCTTGCCATTCCTCACATCTTCACATTCAGAGAGGTTTTCAAGGGATCTTATTTCCTTTTAGCTAGATAACCTGCACTTCAGAAGGCTGAACCTTTGGCTATAAATAGTCAAAAACTCCTTTCTACTTTTGGATGAAAGTGGCTATCTGGGTGTCATCCTCAAACACTTTCTAATTCTAATCATTGTTAGGAATTTTTGGTAAGATGATGATTTGTACTACATTCTTCTTTGAATAAAAAATTGACTCAAACTATGACCCAATTGAATCCATCTGATCCACTATACTATTTTAGGATTGGGAAATAAATTGCACATTGAAAGCTTCAAAAACTTTAATTAAATCTCATATATGATGTCTATAGGCCTTCATTCTCATGTTTTTAGTAGCTGCTCACCCTTTGACTTGGCTCACTATCAACTTAGAATCTTTGAATACCTTCAACCTCTTTACACCTATCTGCTTGGTGAGAAACAGATTGTGGATCAAGGCATTCATACTCTATGTCATTGTTAGAGCATGAAAATTGGAATTGATAAGCCTTCAGGGTCTGTAAACCTATTAGAGACAACAATCAAACTCCTCCAAAATTGGCTTGCATTTAGCACCATCAAAGTATAGGGTCTATACATGATTATTTGTCGGATCATCATAACTTTCCTGATCCTTCATTAGTTTTTGATAGACCAGGTCATCATCAAATATTACATACGTACCCAATCCCATTGGATCAAAATTACCGAAGGGGTTGGAGTCGATGAACTGGTTGAGGAGAACCTCTTCTTCAGGAGTCCACTCACTTGTATCCTCTTCATCTTCTAACATTTCCATGCAATATCCCTCTTGTTTTGAAAAAGAGATATGCACTACTTCAAAACAAAGGACCACATTGTCTGCTATATGTTTGGGGTGCAAAGACTCTAAGAGGATCTTCATATTTTCCCCGTGCTTGGTTCTTAATATCAAATGGGATCATCCAGTGCCAAATACCCACCTAACTTTGTAGCGAAATCTTTGGAAAGACACATCCCAAAGACTAAGGGAATATCTATTGCCACTACCTCTTGTGAGACTGTCTGGATTGGGCATGAAAAGAGGGTCAAGGATAGATCTTTTATCTAACCAATTGTCAAAACCTTCTTTTCATCCAATTACATTATTCCCCCTTCCATAAATTCATACTTGAGCATTAATGCATCGACCACTTGCTTTGGCATGACTGTTGTACTAGCTCTCGAGTCAATCATATTGTTGTGCAGAAGTTTATCTCCCATGATTAATGTTAAAAATAAAGGAGTGGGCTTTGGCTTGCTTACCTCTTTCTCTTTTGCATCGCCTATGTCATTTTTATAAGCTACAAATTTTTGAATTTGAGGATCCGATGCAGGCCCTTTATCTTTACTCTAGTCATACGATGGAACTTTGTTCATCTCTAGTCTTGGTTCTTTAGTTTTGAATGATTCCCGAAGTAATTTTTTTTGCTCAGGGATGGATATAACATCCCATAGAGACACATTGGCAGGTTCCTTTTTCAATTGCTCCACTACAATGAGCATTCTGACTGGTGGGACCTTGGGTCTGAATGACAAAATCTCTCTCAACTTCAGAGGGAGATGGTCCATTGAGCATGGATTTGATATCTTATTCGGAAATTTGTTAGGAAATGGTGCAATCCGTTGTTGCTAAGTCAACTGAATAGTTGATTGTGGAAGTTGTCTTTGTTGCGACAGTGGTGGGCAAGGCTGAAGATGAGGAAAAAATTATGGTACATATTCTCTCATGAGCCTTATCTTGGATATGGTGTTGTAGCCTGACCATACCTGCAGAGTATTGTTCATCGGAGCTTCGTTGGTGAAAACTGCATCTTCTTCCTCCATCTAGGAAAAATGTGCTTGACTCGGTGCGATAACCAACTCTTTCTCTATGGACATCCCTTGCATTTGCACTCTAAAATGAGAATTCTCCATTTTAGAAGATTCATATATTTTTGCATTTAGAAGTGCACCTTTGTTCCTTTTCTCTACTATCCTTTGCTACATGTTTCCCTTTGGAAAATTTTGAGGCATATGGCTATCATTATAGGGAAAGCACCATGTGTTTTCACCATCCACTAGGTCATTTTGACCTAGAATTAACTCTTTGATGTCATTTTCATTAACTATTTGTAGTGGCATTATGACTGGAACTATCTGATTAGTGGGAGCCACTTGTTGACCTCCCCGAACCGAAGGTCCTTGGTATGTGCTTTGTTGATAGAAGGGCCTTCCTCCCTAGCAGGTTTGAGTGGCTTGCTTTGAAGGGGTTGCTTGTTGTCCCTTAATGATAAATAGATCATTAGAAAAATACCACATTACTCTTCATATCATTTATGTATACCGCCAAAAAGAAAGAACCTGATGTGCTTGGTTGTGTGGTAGGGTATACATACATAGACTAGGGTGAAATTGAGATCATCAATTATGTCGTGGAAGTGCTTGGATTGGACTCTTCTTTAATTGGAACACTTGATATTTTTGCTAAAACAGGCATCGAAAGTCACGGTGGTAGCTTCGTGTCATCTATCAAACTATTCTCTACACACACCACCACCTCATAGGCATAAGGTAAGGTATCCCCTCCCATAGAAGTTATTAGGACCATGATATCTGAATTGGTAGCCTTCAAGTAGAACATGAAGGCCATGGTAGCTTCAGGTCAGGGAATCATTGGGATCCTTTACAAGGTTTTGTTAAACCTGGTGTTGAATTCACTCATAGCCTCTTGTGGGGCTCTCTTGATGGTGATCGTTTGATGCAATAGTGAAGAATGATCTCCTTTTTCCAAAAAAAATTCAAGCAATTTTTCTCTAAGATCATCCCATGAGATGATGGAGATAGAAGTTAGAGATCTTTACTAGTCTTGATCCTTCCCTTTGAAACAGGTGGCCAAGAATCTCATAGCAATGTTATCCTCTATAATATTTTGCACTCTCCATAATTTTTCTATGTCTTAGAGATGCTTGAAAGGGGTTTTAAAGTCCTCCCCAAAGAATTTTAGAATAGCCTTGAGGGCATTGGTGGGTATGGCGGGTCAAACGTCGAGAGGAGTAGGTGGCATTAGTGGAATACCAATGTTCTAGGTTATAAAGTTTCTGGGGTTAGGAGGAGGCACATGGGCCATTGAGAAAAGGTACCTATGGATTGGGTAATCTGATATTCTTATTTGGAAACTTTGACCTCCAGGCAGAGTAGATAAGGATCTAAACTCCAAACTCTTACTCCTTACTCTACTAATTCTTATGGGTGATACGAAACCTATAAATCTTCTTCTCCTAGGTATTGAGGATGGTAGTTGGGAGTAGTGAAAGTTACCCTTCGAGGATGCTCTTGATTTAGAAATATTTCTAACTTGTAATTAGGTGTTCAAAACTTGTCCCATTGGGTGTGCCAAAAAACTAATTATTGAACATCAAAGCTTGAGTCTCTTCGTCAACCTTATGGGAAATTCAGTGAGTGGGGGAACAATATGCACCTCACTAAATACCTTTGGGATTTTTATGGAAATACGACACTTCTTTGAGTTTGGGAAAAGAGTAAAAATAAATGTTAAAAAAAAAACATAGAAAGTGGTGATGCACCAATGCTTTTACAACATTTCAAAACCACAAGTTCCTTTCTATGAATGACATGATAGACATAGAACACCACATCCCTTCATTGTTAGGAAGAGAACAACCAACAAAGGCTAGATACAATCATAGTGCAATCATTCAATCCACCTGCAAGAAGTGTGTATTAAGATCCAACCAAACATACAAGTTCCAAGATTCAACAAAATAAACATTCAAAAGTTACATAAACTCTTCCTCTTAATATTGCATAACATGAAGAAATGATAATCCTACAAAGAAAATATAGAATTCCAATGACATAATCTAGTTTCTGTAGATTATAACTTTATCATGCATACAAACAACATGGAAATCAAATAATCAAACTATTCAAATTAAGCGAGAGATAGTGTTCTATTCTGGATGAAGATATAAAGAAGGAAATATTGATAGAGGCCATATCATGCACAGTTTCAGATATTTCTCTAAAATAACTCATGCTTCAAATATTAAAGGACCTTTAAAACAAAGGTTGGATTCCAATCTGACAATAATTTGGGTATATAAAAGACATAACATGTTAGAGTGAAGCAGTGTTTTGCAAATTTCAAAAGAAAAATTTTCCAAAAGGAAAACTTCAAGCCCTTTTTACATGTTGTTGCTTCCAATTTATAGCTACCAAGGAGAGAGAAACACATAATTCATTTAGAAGTAATGAATTCCATACATCTGTGCCTGATAACATGAAATCTGATCCTAGGTATTTTAGTTAGTCATTGCAATCTTTCTTATTGAATTTTCAACTGCCACATTAATGTCCTTTAGATATTTTAATAGGATTGTCCCTCGTAATAGCTCAGATCCTAGAAAAATAGCCTGGCAAAGGTCTTGTCAACCAATCAAGTGGCTTCAGTGGCACCAACTCTCATCCTTCCTCTAGAACAAAGCAAGACACATTCTAATAGAATCTAAATGAATAATCCCAAGGTAGAGTTCCTTAGCAATGAAGAGCTGACATGTCAAGCTGGCAGATAATCTCATATTTATGAAAAGTGACTTTAAAAAAACGTCCACCAAGCCAACACGTGGTTTGAATCCCAAAAAAAAGAAAAGTGATTAATAAAGCATGCACAAACACCATGTGGTACATTTTGCACCCATAAAAAACACAACCTCTTCGCATGTAGATCCTACCGAAGATAAAAGTAAAGCCGAAAATAAAAAATAGACTAAGGAAAAAAATTTCTTCACAAGAATTTGGTATTCTTCATCATAGGTTTCAAAAGCCATGGTTGTATCCATAAATCCACCACCTTTTTTGGGATTACCCTATGGTGATTGGGAATCAACTTGTGTAATCTTAACCATTTTTTCCATCTTTGGGCAGTTAACATCAGAATGCAAGGCAGTGTCATGTAATTTATACCAATTTTTCATGAAGTTCAAATCTACAACATTTGCAGTATGCGATTTGTCTTCATTGATTTGATAGTTATGGGGAACTCATCCATTTTTGGGTCTAGTGTCCCATTTCTAGTTGTTGGGTCTTTGGTTGTATCCCCTATTCTAATTCAAATAGTTTTGACCTAGATAATTCTAGTTCTATAAATTTCTCTACTTCTTATTGGTGTTCTAGTTGGAGTAATTAATTTGGTTAGAATACTCTCCTTGATTCTGGTAACTCTGATTCTAATTTTGGTTTGAAGGGGGGTTCAACTTGAATTGGTCCATCTTGTTGGTCTGTTGGGATAAATGTTTCTTCAATGTTTCTAACTCTGTTGTCATATGAGTGGTGCGCTCACTTTTTGTAGCTATTATAGTTGATGGGTGAGTCATGGTATTAGATCATTCAGCATGATCATAGGAATTTTGAGGTTGTTGGGAGGGATCTAAAATGCCACCATGGACCCATGGTAATGTAGGTGGAGGCTGTAATTCAACTAATGGTCCATAGACAGAGTGGGACATCCTTGGGATGGTATTGAATAGAGGGGTTGCATTAGCTATCCTAGGATATCCTAGGGGAAGGAAAACCCCTCCCAAATTGCCTAATTGTGAGTTTATATGATGTTGTAGTTTGATGGCCAGTCGATATGCTTTAGATAGCGAATCAATGTATGGAACAAGATAAGTTATTTGTAGAAACAAAAAAATCAATAGATCTATGGCCTTTAGGTAGGACTAGATGGCAATATTCTCTCCCACTAGGTATGGTTCTTGCAACTACATGTATATCCTCTGAAAATGAGTGTTAAATAGAGGCAAAGGTTCATGCAGTTCCTTTATAATCATATCAAACTTGAGGTATAGGATAGTTGGGTCTACGTAGACCCAAAATTAGTTAATGAAACTATCCTCTAGATTTTTCCAACTCAAGATGGATCTAGTTGGTAGGTTTAGGTGCCAATTATAGGCCACATCTACCAGTGAATAGGGAAATAACCTACATGCAATGTCATGATGGGCTATTTGAGCTCAAGTGCATACATCTTTGAATTCCTGGATGTGCTCTTCAACACTTCATGACTCTCCATGGGTGTACCTAGGAAAAAACTTCTCTATATTCTTAGGCTTCTCATATATTCCACCAAGGATGGTTGCCAGTGGCGTAGGATTATTCACAAATAATGCCATTGGTGGTGATGTATTGGGTTGTGCCAGCTATGGTATTGGTGGAGATCCAGGTGGAGTGGGTGGTGGTGTTAGAACCCTATGGGTTTTGGGTCTAGTAGGATAGAATATTTTAAGTAATGGCTCTAGATTCGTAGTAGATCTCAAAAGTATTTCAAACCTGTCTGGTGAAAATGACCCAATTCACTCATGTTTGTTCCTTTAGGCCCTCCTAGCATGAGTTCTATTGATGGTGAAAAGTAACACAACAATGTTAAACAAAATATTTCTACTTTATTTCTACTAAAAAGGACAAATGATCTAAAACCACCTATCTTCCAATGTCTTTGTAGTTGGTTCTTAATTATGTTGTCATCATTCAGTGTTCCATGCAACCATGATGTCAAGGGGCCTTTGTTGGTAAATGAGGACAAACTAGGTATTATAAAGCAATCTAACATAAGGGGGTCTCAAATAAATAGAAAAAGATCGATCAAGGCTTATAACAACAAAATGTGAATACAAATTCCTTTCAATTTAGGCATGTAATCATCAAAATGAACACTTTTTACAATTAACTAAAACTATAGAATGACATAATTAATGAAACAAATCATGCCATCACATCCATTTAGAGTGAAAATTTAAAACGTGCAACCATTCATCATCACTTTTTTTTAAATTCATTTTCAATCATAAAATACCGAAAGCTCATTACCAAAATTAGGAGATCAATCAACATCAAGAAATATCCTCCATAGATTACACAATAGATGGTTGTAAACTCATAATCTTCTATTGGTTTCCATCAAACAAGAGACATTTATGCACAAAAAAACTCACTCACATATGAAAAACCATTATCTATTAGTATTATCGTTAAATTAGCAAACTTTTAAAATAAAACTACTTGCATTAAAAGATAAATTTATTCAAGTGTCTTTCCTAAAGCTATAAAATGAAAACTTGTATCTAGTTTCTAGGTAGCCAACCTGACTTCAATTAACCAACCTTTACAATAAGGATAAAATTCTTAGTTATAGAAAGAATTCAGATCAATTTCTCCTATCAAAAATCTAGATCCACAAATTTAGGGCTCAAATCCATAATCATAGGGTGCCTCCAGTTGAGTTTGAGTCTTCTCTTGCTTAAATTCCTACACCTAGGAAGTACACCATATGTCCATCTACACAAAATCTCATAGGGAGTCACTACTTTGTTCACTACTGAACACCACACCCAATCCCTGGTCTATCAAAATTAACCTAGATCTATCCACTCATTCAAAAATAGACCCAAACATGCTACTTTCTCAGGGCACCTAGAAATAGTTAATACTTTTGACATCATCCTTTTCAAAAAAATAAAATATCCATTTGCCACTTATCTAGTCTTAGGTTTTTTAGATGCCTTATTCTTGAAATAACCATCCATATTATCAAAAATATATTGTATGGTTTCCTCTTTGGGTGCATCTACCCATTCCACCCTAAACATAGCTCTTTCATACTCTTTCATGGTTGTTGTATAAATATCTTATAGCTGAGCAACATTCCAGGTAGCGTCTCATAGATAAAACCTAATGTCCATAAGCTTGTCCTGGAGAAGCCCTTCACCATCATCTCATTTATTCATCATTCCTTCCAATCTATTATTCCATTCATCCTTCATTTCCTATAAATAAATCAAACCAACACTTGGCGAAGCCTCTTTTCTAATCAACTGAGAAATAATCCCTTTAACAACCTTTCCTCCATTAAACAAATATTTTTGTGACTATTACAATATCCTTCTATGTTCCATGAGGACTTTTGTTTTGAAAATAAGTATATTCATACAATTGTCAAGATATCCAAAATCTTGATCCTACAGAATGGCATATTCAATTAAATTCGCATGTGGCACCCTTTTCAATATTCTCAAATTTTTCATATCCCCAACATATTTATCCTCTTCTCTTCCAAGCAACCCTATATATTCCACCATGGACTTGATTAGATCACCTACTTCCATGTAACTTTTAGAACCAGCAATAAAAATATTTTATGTATCCTTCTTAAGAAGGTCAATCCATTTCTCCATCATTTGTGATTTCCTCCTTATTTCTATCAACTCCTCCACTATTTGATGACAAATTAAAATGAGAGTTTCTAATGGTGCAGGTTGTTTGGGAGTGGATGTAATTACCTCTTTTAGAAAAGTATTCATTTTCCCTACCTAAGCTTTTAGCTCATCTTTAGCTTTCTTATCCTTGATCAATCGTGACTTAGTAGTGGTAGCCACAATGTCAATCAGATTTATCTATTGATTTCTTATTTGTTTACCAAGATTGAAAGTGTTTATTTGATAATTTGTAGCCTAGTGTCCCCTTTCATCTTTATTAGCTATAGGTGTAGCAATTTTTGATATCAAGTATCCATCATCAGTTAGCTTTGTATAATGAACAACACAAGGTTTCTTCCTTGGCTTCACTTTATCTATCTCCTTTACCATTTCATTCCATGTTATGCATTGGGCCTAAACCTATTGCCTCTTCTCCAAATTCAATTATAACCAATTAGGAGTACTTGGCTAGGTTACTACCTATTGAGCATTGGGAGGTGTTGATGAAGGAGGTGTAGAAGAAACTATTTCCATTTTTTACTTAGAAGAGATTCTATCCCTCTCTTCTTGTTGTTTCTGCAATCTTTCATGTTCCATTTTCTCATTATGAACTCTTATTTCTTCTATCTTTTTCATTTCTTCTTCCTTTCATGTAGCTTCCTCTTCATCTCTTAACCTCTACTACTCTAACTCTTTTGCACAGAGTTCTTCCTCTACTGCTTTATCTTGCTCAAATTTCTCCTTTTGTTCCAACTCTTGAGCAATAGCTTCTAATTTTACCTTCTTTTGTGCCTCATCAACTTCCTTTTCCTAGGCGAACTCTTCATTTTTCTTTCTGTGTTCTTCTTCTTCTTGAGCTAGCTCTTCAATAGCTAGTCTTTGAGAACTTTCCATTATTTTTTTTTTGTAATATTTAATAAAAACATCATTCATTGTGGCTTCAACCCAGAAGCTTCCTTCCACAAATCCAGTCTCCTATTTTCTAGGTTCCTCCTTAGCCTTCTCTAAATATTCTTCACATTCTGCTCTTTCTTCTTCTTGAGATGTAGTATTTCCAGAGTCTGAGGGATAGGTGAATTTGTTACATCGATCAGAGGAGGCCTCTCTTCTTCACCATTTGTAGCTTCTGAAGTTGATGGTGCAGTTGTAGGAGTATCATCAGTTTGCATAGGCAGAGTAGAAGGTCCTTCTTCAGAAGATTGTTCTCTAGTGTACATAGTTTCTCTAGGTGTAGCACCAAGACCTGATATAACCCCTACACCAGTGGCTTCATAAGTAACTTTAGCTTTTTGCAAAGCTTCAATGATAGTTTCACCAGTATTTCTTATTTCTCTTGAGTAGGCTCTTTTGTGGCTGCCTCCATAGTTGCAATAGTTTTCTTTAGCCTCTTATATTGTCTCATTTTAGTGGAGGAAGTAGGATTACTACTAGAATCCTTCTTCCTCGAATTCTTAGTCTTTGGTTGCTTTAAATGGATATTAAGACACTTCTGGCTTCTATCAACCACTACTTGTGATACTTTACAAATATTAGTTTCCTCTTTTTCCATCCAATTGATTGAATCCAAATCCTTGGTAGCCACTCTATCCATCTCATAGCGCGGATCAAGAGTAATCCAATCATCTATGGTACCTTTTGGTATATCTTTTTCAACCTCAAAATAATTTATCTGTGGAATTATTAGTCTTTCATATCCCATTTTCCTTACTTCAAACTGGTCTTGTAGGTTGGCCAAAAATTCCTCTAGAAGTGGTCGATGATGGGGAAATTGTGAAGCATATATACCATACATTTTATTTTTAGGATCAAAATAATTTTTAGATGTATTTTATTTAAAATTCATTGACTAAAACTCTTTCATTGTTGTCTTAGCTACTATTAAAGAGGAACAAGAGTAAAACCCCAATTGCATTGGGAATGAGTGGCAACCAACCTTGTGTTGTGCAGAGAATTTTGCATTCACCTCGACGACTTGATGAGAAAACTCCATCAAGACCCATCT
Source organism: Sequoiadendron giganteum (assembly GCA_007115665.2). NCBI lineage: Eukaryota > Viridiplantae > Streptophyta > Pinopsida > Cupressales > Cupressaceae > Sequoiadendron > Sequoiadendron giganteum. The sequence goes on from CM021108.1 coordinate 246,015,439, forward strand.
ATCACCACATCCCCTGGGCAACTTGAAAGGATTACCATCATATCCAAATAGTTTGAAATAGGTAGATTTAGGGTATTGGATAAACCAATAACCCCACTCTTCAATTAACTTCATTTCCTCTGTGGACAATCTGAAACCAACATCACCTATGAGAAGATTAATAATAGCATATAAAAATGCATCATTGACTCTTTTAAAATGTGTCTCTGCCTTCTTAAGCTCCAGTTGCCCATAATATTCCCAGACCTTCTTCTAATCTAGCTTATCATCCATTGAACCTTCAATATTTAACCCAAGAAACTGTCCCATCCTTGCATCATAATATATCATGTATGAAGACATATAAAATGTATTGGTTTCTATTAATTTCAATAGTTAGTCATGGATGTCCAAAACTATCTTTCCCCAATCCAAATATTTTTTCCCCTCTTGAATTAGTTGAATAAATGGAAAAATCTAGTGTTGAAAGATACAAAAGTTTTCCTTGCCAAATACTCTTTCCAACAATGTGATCATGTCTCCAATTCCCTCAAAAAATTTATACCTCTTAGGGCTAGGTGGTATCTCCTTTACTAATTTCTTCTCTATCTTAAGACACCTTTTGTTAATTACTCTTTTCTTCCCATCCTCATCTACTACCAAGAGTTTAAGTGCATAAGCTTCAGTCATAATCCTCATATTAGGGTAAGGAGGAGGATGAAAAACTAATCTAATCATTGCTAAGGTTGACTCAATTATTGCATTGCCCTATGAATCAATGCATTGCCTCTGAGTCAAATTGTATGTTTGTTCAACAGTTAAAATAAACTCTGGGCATTACACAACAATAGGAAAAGTAGCTATATGAGCCAACCCATAATTTTCAATCCTCTTTTTGCTTGGGGTAGCATCTTCTAAAAGAGTATCCTTATGGAACTGGTCTAAATCAATATATCCTACAAGTGTGTTAATTATCTATATAACCCCCAAAAAAAAATTGTATGGTATTGGAGTCCCTTGGAACTTATACTTCATAGTAACATGAACCTGTTCTGGTTTTAGAATTTTACCCCTTGCTCCTTTTGATGTTCCTTCACTGGGGACTTCTTCTTCTAAGTCAGACATTTGTTGATCACCTACAATACTAACAATTATCAAACAAAGGGAAGAAATGTGAAGGAAAAATTAACACAAGCATTAATATTAAATTCATTTCATTTAAGATAAATTCCCATTTTACAGGTTAATCTAGTATTTTCGAGTTTTAGGGTCAAGACAGAACTGGGAACTTGACCATTCTAAGAACAATACTGAACTATATCAAAAGTCAAGATCAAGGAAAAATTGAACCTTAACTTAATATAATACCTTTCAATTCTATCGGACATAAGAATTGGGTTTTAGTTTAGCACTTATACCCATAGTGATAGACAAGATTCAGTTTTGTTCCATGGTCTGATCCCACAACATGTTTAGAAATCAGGACTGGGTTTTCACCAAGGAGTGACACTTGTGAAACAAATTTGGTAAAGGGTCATCCCTAAGTTCTAATCTTCATGGAAAATCGATAGTTGGAATTCGGACATGGCTTGGATCAAAACCCTGAGGAATAAATAAATGTGAGGAATGACCTGAGTTTTCATCCTGACATTGTGTCATAAGTCAAAACTAGGATATGGTTTTGAACCACACCTTTGGTATGTATAATGGGAATATTTCAACTTCGAGTTCCAATCTTGACATTGTGTCATAGGTAATAATTGGAGTGACACCAATTCATGGAACTTATTAGTTTGTCAAAAGTTAGGTATTCGTCCGACATCTAATCCCAATAGTAATGCAGGAATCAGAGTTAGGATGTAAGTTGAATGCATTTTCAAAAACCCTTAACATGTCAATGTAACGATCTAATCCCTAATCCCAATGGTACATCAAAAGTCAATTGGATCAAACGAACAAGCGAAACCAAGAAAGTGGTAAAAAAAGATGGTGGAGTTCTAATTCCCGATTCTGAAATAGATGCAAGAATTGAGAATAAAGCATTAAGCTAACATAAAGTAAAAATCATGCCTTCAAGATCAAGAAATGGAAGGGTTCAAAATTTTTGAATTGTAACTATCAAAAATTCAAATTTAATCTATTTTAATGCCATTTCAACCAAGTAGTACGACAAAACCCTAGAAAACTAGTGCATAGCAGGACACCAAATCCCACAAAAAAAGAACAAAAAAAATACAAGAAACATCCCAAACACACAAAACCCAAAATGAAACAAGGGAAAATGAACCAAAGGGTTTAAGAACAAATAAAAAATGCACCAACAAGTGCCAAGAAAGACAAAAAAAAACCAAAATGAACAAGCTAGAAAAGAATGAAAGAAAGCAAACACAGGTGAACCAAGAATGAAGGAAAACAATATGGAAAAACACCTACCTCCAAATGAAATTGAAAATCTGAAAACACAGTGAAGAATCAAACCATTTTCTCAAACCCTAACTCTCAGCGTGACTTTTGTTCATTCTATCAAACTGTACAAGCCAAAATGAATGAAAATAAAGGAGCAATGGGAATAAAAATCTATTCACACATATGTATGGTTAGACATTAATGTACATTGGTCGAGCCTCAGGATTGGGGTGTTAGTAATAAATGTGTCATCGCAAGAATGAAGTTAAGTGAAAATCAAGATTGGGAGATGACACATCACCGCACTTTCAAGGGTGGAAAGTTCCAGCAAAGGTCCAAAATCTGAATCTCGAAAGACAAAGAGAAACACAAAAATTAGGATCAAGATGAGACATGGAACAAGAAATTTGAAAAGTTTCTTAGTTCCAATTCTTGTTTGATCTCCAATTTGGAAAAGAAATAAAAAAAGAAAGAGAATCAGAAATCAGGATCAGAATGGAAATAGGGACAAGAACTTTGGAAGTTATTGATTCTAGTTTTGGTCCAATGTCTAATTATGAAACAAGAAAAAATGTACAAGGAAGAAAATTTAAAGTTACGATCAAGACTTGAACAAGAAGTTACACTTTCAAGGGTGCAAGGTGATGGTTCTGGTCCAAAACCCAAACCTAAAAAACAAAGGATAAAAAAGGACTTAGGAGAAAAAGACAACTCCTAAGGCCCAAAAAATAGCACCAAAGAAAAAACAACAAAGGGGGACCCATTTTGACCAAAAAACAAAATGGGGTAGTTATGTAAGGCATAACACCAACCGTGCAACAATGAGTCAACATAGTGGAAATAACACAAGAACTTATATGTGAATATGTAACTTTAGTGAATTAATAATATTACATTAAACATATGCATCAAGGGAAAATATCCAAGGCTCACAAGCCTGACACAAGGGTATTCAATAGTACAACTAGCCAACATGCCTTACTACATGCCCCCGAAGGGTTAATACAAAAATAGAAATGAATCTAAAAAATATAACTTATAAATAATCTGAATGAAAATCCTATATTATTAAAAATGCTTATAAATATTCTTCTCAAGCTCCAACAAAGGTCCGTGTTGGCCATAAGGATTAATAACCCGATGAATGATCATACGTGTGGGCTGGCCTCAAAATATGGAAAGATAACTCCACATGAAAATAAGTAACCTGTGAATCTACAAGATAGGTCCCAATGAGCCCAAGATGCTTGTATGATGTATAATAAAGATTTTCATGATCTAGAATAGGTCCACACTAAGGAATCTACACCAGGTCAGCTCCGAATACTCTCACTACTAAATACAATTAAATTTTGATAGCGATAAATTTCAATGAGAAACTATAAATGATGTGGAATTTGGATATGTGATAGATGTTTATGTGTAGATGCTATATCCTGCTCTGTGACTTGAGAAATGATGATTCAAAAAGATGCGAAATGAAATAAAAAATCTAATACTAAATGTAATGCATGAAAATAATTTTTTATTGATATAGTATTGCTTTACAACCAAGGAAGCTTTTGCATCAAAAAATTGAGGTTGGAAGAAAAGTGAGTCCCTCACTTCATAGGGCTAAGAGGGAAACCAAGATGGTTCACTTGAGCATGAGAAATCCATGATGAATCCTTCACTAGTTTTCCTTTCCACTTCACAAGATATTCTTTGTACTATTTGTTTCTAGTGCTCCTTTTGGTTTTGGTATCCAAAATCTTCTCAACCTCCTTTGGTCCTTGATGTGGTAACTACTTTTTCAAATCCACTTCCTCACTAATAGCACTCGAATTTCCTTCATGAAACTCATATATGTCATCCATATTAAAAATAGGTGATATACCCAATGTGTCTGGTAACTTCATTTCATATGCATTTCTAGAATCATAATTCCTTAGAATATTGCATGGTCCAAACTTCCTCATATTCAACTTATTGTATGTCCAACTAGAAATATCTCCTTCCTTAGATATGCCATCACTTAATCTACAACATAAAAAGTTGTATGTCATTGTTGCTCATCTTCCTTCTTCTTATACTTACTATTCATGCCTTCCAAATGCTTCCAGACTTGATTATGCAATGTCTCCATGAAATCTAGAAACTCTTCTACCTCTTCACTCCTCTTTCTCTCCATATTGATGTCTCTTAGTTCTACAACTCCTCTAGTATGTGTTTTAGTAACAATGTAAAATGGTATCTTCCTTGTACTCTGGTTTATTTAATTTTTGTATGCAAAATTTTCTTTTGGTAAAAATATATCCCAAATTTCTTCATTATTTCCAACCAAACATATCAACAAGAAACCCAAACTTCTATTCACTATCTTTATTTTTATATTTGTCCATGGGTGATATGTTGAACTAAAATTCAAATCTATCTTCATATTATTCCACAATATCCTCCAAAAGTATCCAAGAATTTAGTGTGTCTATCTGAAACTATGCTCTTAGGTAATCCATGCAATCTCACAATCTCCTTATTTTTCTATTTGTCAACAATGTGTACAACATCATTAGCCTTCTTACAAGGAATAGAATGTGTCATTTCAAAAAATATTTCCACTACTACCATAATTGAATCATATCCTCTCTATGTTCTAATAAATCCCAATATTAAGTCCATACTTATATCTTCCCAAGGTCTATTTGGTAATGTCAAAGGTTTATATAATCCAGTATTCTTACTACTCCCTTTTGCAACTTGAAAAATTCTCCAACATTGAACATACTTCCATACGTCCTTATATATTTTTGGCCAAAAATAGTGTTCACTCACAAAAGCTATTGTCTTATCTAGTCCAAAATGTCTTGCTAATCCTCAACTATGTTTCTCCTTGATCAAATTCTCCCTCATTGAACTCTACATTATACACAATTGATTTGGTTTAAACAACATACCTTCTTGAATGAAGTAATCCAACCATTGGCTTTAGTCTATAACTACTAGTTCCTTACATGCTCTACATGCTTCACCAAAATATGCATAATCTTCATACATATGCTTCAATTCCTCAAATCCCAATACTTCCACTCTCATTTCTATCAGTAAATTCCTTCTTCTACTCAATGTATCTACAACTTTGTTTTGACTTACCACTTCTATGCTTCAACACAAAGTTATAAATCTAAAAGAACTCAACCCACCTCATATGCCTTTGACTTAGCTTCCCTTAACTATTCCAATACTTCAAATCTTGATGATCTATATACAACAAAAAATATTTAGGAAACAAGTAATTTATCAAGCTCTTCAAGGCTTGAACTATAGTATAGATTTCCTTATCATAGACTAAATATCTTCTTCTAGCATAATTCAAATTCTCACTAAAATAAGATATAGGTCTTCCTTGACTCAAATCTTCTCCAAGTTCATTTCCACTTGCATCACAATCAAATTGAAATACTTTGTAAATGTAATCTCTTCAATAGTTATCGTTCATATTCTACTATTATGAATTGATTCTTCAAGTTTTTCACCGTTCTATCCCATTTGATGATTCTTTATTTTCCTCTTCTATTTTTATCCAATTGAACTTCTTTCGACTGTAATGTAGTATGACCTTTCAACTTTGTTTTCACAAATCTAACTCTTTCTTAATCTTCAATTTCTTCATATTTAGAGTATTCGTCCATTTCATTGATCCAATCAATCAACTCTTTAGGATTCAAATTTCCTACATAATTTTGAATTTCCACTCTTGGTTGTTGAATATCCAAGATACTAAGAGGGGGGGGGAGTGAATCAGTATCTTCTTAAACTTATTGAACAAACACCATCAATTAATTTAATGCATATAAAAAAAAAGATAAGAAAGAGATATAATAAAACATGAAACCACAAAGGTTTCTACATGGAAAACCCAATAAGGGAAAAACCACAGTGAAGATAATCTCACAATATATAGTAGTTCCAAAAATACCAGATACAAAATATCACTACTTACAAGTAAGACTCACTGTCGAAACAAGGACTCACTATCTAGAATGAGAGGCTCACGACATACAAAATATTATAGAACAAAAATGGCTTCACAACTAGGATATGAACTGATGGAGTTACACCTCACAAGTGCATGTTTAGTTCCTTTGATGCTTAGAGAATTCACATGCCAACATTCACTATTTTAATCAACTACTTATTTGCACACTCTCCAACACACACTACAGTCTCCAAACTATCTTGTATATATAAATGACTTGTTTGCAAGAATCAATTAGGTCACCCTAATTAGATGAAATATTTATTCATCAAAAGGCTAATGTTCGGCTTTAAGAATATAAAAAATTATCAAAATTGATTCAACCACATAGCATGCTATATCATGTCGGCTTGGACCAAAGATAGGTCACTCATATACTCATACCTCAAATTAAATCATTATATCACTAGTTGTTTATTAAGTCAACCATGGATAGACCTAATAAAAAAATGCAACAGCAAAACAATGCCAACTCATCATACGATCATATGAGCACATGGGAATATACTTGCATGCTTCCTAGATTAATAAACCTTATCCCAAAACTGTAAACAACAATGATCACTAGAGGGGAAATGCAGACCAAAATACTACACCAAAAACACCAGAGGATGTAAACATGTTCTTCATACCGGTTCAGAGTACTGGACCAACCTAACACCTTAATAAACATGGGGACATCAATGAAAACAAAAAACCTTATCTTCTTCATTATTCCAAAAATCTCCCCCTCTATCATTGATGGAAACATGTGCCAAAAAGAATCTCAAAAATCTCTCCAAATCTCTCCCCCTTTGACATCAATGACAAAGGTTGACCAAAAAATAAACGTAAACATATCTACATGGTGACATTGCATATCCAAAAATTTAAGATTCCAGAACTTCCAAATTTCAAAAACTTCCAAAAACTTTTAAATACTCAAAACTTTCATAGCTTAAAAGCTTCCAAAACTCTTTGTTTGTTCATCAATTCAACCTTTCTTCTTATCTTGTTTTCATTCTTCATTTTTCTTTACTTCTCTCCTCTTTTTTTTCACAAAAGAAAAACAATAGAAACTTGAGCATTCAAATTCTCAAGTGAAAATAACACTTTTCACATGAAATACTTTCTTATATCTCTCTCTGATAATTGAAAGAATTTGCTTCCAAGAAAACACATCAAAATCCATTCTGGTGCACATGCTATCTAAAAAAGCCAACAATGTGAATGGGGATGACCAATCCATAGACAAGCACTAGTGTTGACAATCTTATACTTCATGGATTATTCCTAAGAGATGATCTAATCGTACCTCAACAATTTCTTTCACAAGCTAGAAATTTCTCACCACATCTTCTCTTTGTCTTTGAATAGTAATCAATTATGCTTGCAATTCTCCAACTCTTATTCTTTTTTTCCCTTCTTTTTCATTAAAGATATCAAAATTCTTTCCAATGATATTCACTTTAGATTCAATTGCTTCAATCTTGCTTCTAAAATTATCAACTATGGCAGGCCACTGGAGGCAATACTTGTAGATGTCTGACATTTATTTAATGCATTTCCTTGTCTCATTGATGTGTTCAGATAGTTTATGCTTAGCTTTAGCACATATTCTCTCAACCATGGCTTCAAACTTACGTCCTTCCAGACCTTCCAATAGCATTCTTTCTTCAAAAACTTCAACTAAATTATCTGGTAAAGAATCAAAAACAATTGAAACATCAATACCTTTTCTAAGCAGATACTCAACTAGAGCATCATCGATTTTGAGTTTGTCAATTGGAGAGGAAAAATTCCACAATTCGCCAATATTCTTCATCTTACCTTTAACTAACATTGTCTAGATATCATCTAGATTAGAATATTTAGATCCAGGTAGGGATTCTTCTTCATTCTCCTTTTCTTTAGAAATGATTATGATGTCTTCTATGATAAATTTTCTCTTCTTCGATTCTAGAGGGGAATTACCAATAACAACTTCCAATTCCTTTGTACCAAAGGATGAACCTTCCTCAAACTGAATAGATACCACTACATTGAAGCACAGATTCTTCTACAAGGATAAGAAAAATACTTTACAAGAACTTGCACTATCCTCCATACCTTTCAAATATCTATAGATTTGTTTTCCAATGGGGACTTTGGATTCTCACTTAAAATTTTCTTTTCTTGGTAGCGAGCTCAAAAAGTAAAATAACAGACACATAAGTAAAGATCCAAATTTCTTGTTCTCTTTCACCATTTTGTGTGTCAGATACATGAAAATAGTCGAAGTGGAACCATCACAATTTTTAAAATATATTTTGTAAGAAATACCATACACAACATACCTTACAGCAGGGTTGAAAATAGTATTTATCAGAAATGCTCGAGGGTCTTTGTCGATTCTAGTTAATTACTCTACCTCTTTTTACTTTACTGTTTTCTTTTTGGGGAAGTCACCAACACTGCATAACCCTATTATAGCTTCAATTGCTTCCTTCATAATAGGGTATGGTTTTTCCAACACAATGTTGCCATTCTTAATTAAAATCAATAGGAACAAGATGGAATCTCTATCTGTAAACAAAGGAAATTCTTGCCACAAATCCAAACCAGGGGTTGTTATGTTCTAAAAATCATTCAACTCTAACCCTAAGAAATACTGTACACAACATACCTTACGGTGGGGTTGAAAATAGTATTTATCAGAAATGCTCAAGGGTCTTTGTTGATTCTAGTTAATTACTCTACCTCTTTGTATTTTACTGTTTTCTTTCTGAGGAGGTCACCAACACTGCCTAACCCTATGATAGCTTCAATTGCTTCCTTCGTAATAGGGTAAGGTTTATCCAACACAATGTTTCCATTCTTAATTCAACTCAATAGGAACAAGATGGAATCTCTATCTGTAAACCAAGGAAATTCTCCCCAAAAATCCAAATTGAGGGTTGTTATGTTCTACAAATCATTCAACTCTAACCCTAATTCCATTTCCTTTATTCTTTGATGATCAAATTCTTTTAGTTCAACTCCTTTTAGCCTTAGTGGGATAGATTCCATTTTCATACTTAACTTCTTCAAATTATTTCTTACACAACAAAGCTTCTTTTCTTACCTTCCTTTTTGTAACTACAAGAAAAAAATTCCCTCACTTGTTTTTGATTGTTCACAATGATTTCTCCATATTACCTCAGAATCGCTCCAAAAATTCTTTATAATCACTTTAAGATTTCTTCAGGTTTTTCTTCAAATTTTTTAGATGCACAAGTGATCAAAAATGACTTGTGAGTTTTTCTTTATACACTACCGCTCTACCCTAATTCGCAATAAATATACTAAGCTTAAAAAATTTAATAAAACCTTTCTTCACTACACTGAGAAACCCCAATTCACTCTACAAACAAACATGATTACACTTTTATTTTTGGTTTCTTTTGCAAAACCTTTGTCCAATAATTCCTTACAAAATATCCCCGTGCCAACACCTAGCATGCCCTATTTCTAGGGGGTTCAAAAAAAATCTATTAATGCTCCCATTAAGACCATGCTAGGTCTAATTCCTAGATGAATCATTTGCACTAGATGAGGGAATAGTAACATCTGTCATCTTTGGTTCTCCTTTTTTCTTCCATATCTTGTTCATCTCTTTCTTAACCTCATCTTTTTCAATATTCTTCATAGGTTCATTTTCATTTACCGGAGCAGACGACTTTCCCTTTTTACTTCTACATACTCTTGAAATATGTCTTGGTTTGTTATAATTGTAGCAAACAACATTTCTCTAATTTGTTTGTCCTACATTAACATATGATTTGCATTGATTTTCCTTATTTCCAAAATTTTTACAGATATAGCAATAGCCATCAAAATATTGATTCATTCTACCTCCATTAAACCTATTCATCATCACCTGACTAATCATCCTCACCTAAGATCTAAATTAGTAGCTCTATGTCCAATTTTCTTGTATGCATAGCATTTTCTAGAGAAGGAATGTGAAAAATGATTCATCCTACTCCTACACTCAGTTGCCCTGTGACCAAACTTATTACATGGATAACAAACACCATTGAAATATTGGTACCTTTGAGCATTTGTCTTTTTGATAGGCGGTCTTCTCACAAAGTTTCTCTTATATTTCCATTTATCTTGAGTCTTATGATTATCCATTGGTTTTTGAGTTTTCACCAATTTCTAGTCCCAAACCTCATTTGTCTTTAGATGGTTTCTAGCATACAATCAATTCATCAAGCTTGGTGGAGATTTTCTTAAAACTATCTTCACAAACTTTCTCTTTTTCCAGATATGTTCTTAGGTTTTCTACTTCTTGTTCAAGCCTTGAGCATACATCAGACTTACTTTGCACCATTATATCCAGACACTCCTCAATTCTCTTCTTTTCTTCCACTTTCACCTTTAATCTGGTAATCTCTTCATTTGCTTGTTTCAATTGCTCACTCACTTCTCTATGTCTTTCTTTAAATTTCTTCAATTATTCTTTCAACTTTTCGATGCATTCATTTGCCTCATCAATATTTTCTCTCATATCTCTTTTTCAATTTCTACCTTGTCAAGATCTTCAAGAGTAGCCTAGAGCTCTTCTTTATCCATTTGTTCAAACTAGAGAATCTTCCTCAAGTTGTTAATCTCTTCTCCAAAGGAACCAAGATTTGATACCAATTGTTAAATATCCAAGATACTGAGAGGGGGGGTGAATCAGTATCTTCTTAAACTTATTAAACAAGCACCATCAATTACTTTAATTCAGATAACAGAAAAGATAAGAAAGATCAATAACAGAACATGAAACCACACAACAAATGAACACCAAGGTTTTTATGTGGAAAACCCAATGAGGGAAAAACCACGGTGAGGATTAGCTCGCAATATATAGTATTTCCAAAAAAATTGGATACAAAAGAGGCTCACTACTTACAAGTAGGACTCACTATCCAAATAGGGACTCACTATCTAGAATGAGAGGCTCACTGGCTACAAAAGACTGTAGAATAGAAATGGCTTCAAAGCTAGAATCTGAACTGATGGAGTTACACCTCACAAGTATAGGTTCAATTCATTTGATGTGAAAAGAATTTTCATTCCAATATTTTCTCTTTTAATCCACTACTTATTCACACACTCTTCAATGCACACTGCAATCTCCAAACTATCTTGTATATATATATGAATTGTCTGCAAGCATCAATTAGGTCAGCCTAATTAGATGCAATATTTATTCATCAAAAGGCTAGCAGTCGGCTTCAAGAATATACAAAACTTCTCAAGAGTAATTCAACTATGTAGCATGCTATATCATGTTAGGTTGGACCAAATATAGGTCACTCATATATCCACACCTCAAATTAAATCATTATACCACTAATTGTTTATTAGGTTGGCCATGTATAGACCTAATAACAAAATGCAAAACCAAACCAATGCAAACTCATCACATGATCATATGAGAACATGGGATTGTATACTTGCACACTTCCAACATTCATAGTTTTTTTTCCAAAACTACAAACAACAATGATCATCAAATGGGAAATGTGAACCAAAATACCCAGCCATAAATACCAAACAATGTAAACATGTTGTTCATACCGGATCAGAGTATCGGACCAACCTGACACCTTAATCAACATGGTAACTCAATGACAACAAAAAACATGATCTTCTTCTTTCTTCCAACATAGGAATTTTTCCAATCTTTGATATCATTTTCAAGATCTTGATCTGATTTTATTCTTCTTACTCTTTACCTAGGGCTTCTACAAATTGTTTCACAACATGCTCAGCTTCATCGTCACCTTTATCATTTTGCCTAGGGTTTAGGCCTCACCTTCACTCTTCTTCAAAATCATCTAATCTGACTCACATCTCAAAAATAATTTCCAACCTTTCATGCATTCTTCCAGCAACATTTTCCATAGCAGGTTCTCTCCTTGGTGGCATATCTCCCCTCGAATTTGGTGTAACTACTTCAATTTGATGATCCAGCTATAAGGGTTTTAACTACCTCACAATTGGTGATTAGTTGAAAAGAAATTTAGTCTACCTCAGGTTTAAAATATGTTCACCTCAAGGAATGCCTTTAGGAATTGAAAAATCACTATGATGTTGCTTTTTGTAGTCAAAGTAGGAGGGTTCAAAAATAATAGTTTGAACTATGCAACAATGAGTTAGCACAATAAAAATAACACAAGAACTAATATGTGAATATATAAATTTATTGAATTAATAATATTACTTGCAACACATGCCTCAAAGGGGGATATCCAGGGCTCATAGGCCTTCCACAAGGGCATTCAATAGTACAACTAGCCAACAAGCCTTATTACATGCCCCTAAAGGGTTAATGCAAAAACAAAAATGAATCTAAAACATATAACTTAGAACTAATCTAAATTAAATCCATAAATGATTAAAACTTCTTATAAATATTCTTCTGAAGCTCCAACAAAGTTCCACATCATCCACAAGGGTTAGTAACCCGATGTATGATCATACATGAATGTTTTCCTCAGAACATGGAAAGATAACTCCACATGAAAACAATGAACTTGTGAATCTGCAAGATAGGTCCCAATGAACCCAAGATTATTTTATAATGTCCAATCAAGCTTTGAAGGATCTGGAAGAGGTCTGCACTAAGGAATTTGGACTAGGTTGGCCCCAAATGCTTTGATTGGTAAATACAGTGAAATTTTGAGAGAGATAACTTTCAATAAAAAACTACATATGATGTGAAATTTGGATATATGGTATATGTCGATGTGTAGATGCTATATCCTACTTTTTAAGTTGATAAATGATGATGCAAAAAGATATGAAATGAAATACTGAAAAACTTCTACTAAATTTAATGTAAGAAAAGAACTATTTTTGGTTGATATAGGATTACTTTACAACCAAGAATTCTCCTACATCAAGATTACTAAATAAAACATTATGGAAATGGTTGAATACATGATCAAATAGCCTAAGGACACCTCTAAAGGGAGGTATGGGATGTATGAAGATAATTCAATGGAAGTACACTTGGATCATAGGCAATCATAGATAAAGAAGATAGTGGAGAAAAATGACTGCTATAGTTGCATAGGCTATGGGCCTCTCCAAAGAACATTTGGAACAAGCTAAGATAATTTTTGGAGATTTTGGAAAGTCATCAAGTGTAATTAAATCTAGTAGAGTAGCTACCACTCCTCCCATTGCTTAGAATTCCACTGAGACTAAGCCTACCTCAAGATAGAAGAGGAAAGTACCTAAGAGTGCTTCGATGAAGGAAAATGCCTCTTAGCTAAAACATAAAAAGAGGTGTGACAAAGAAAAGGATACTCCAGTAGCACAACCAAATATCCTTTTGAAAAGGAGAGTGAAGACCAAAGCTACTAGGGAGCAGTATCTGGGAGTGAATGTTGAAGAAGAAGAAGAGGTACCATAATTGTTCAACAAGAGGAAAAGTGAAGCTTCACAAAGTGAAGCAAGTTCAAAGAAGTAGAAGGTTGATATTAAGGATATTGATGAAGAGGTTGACATGGAAAAATAAAAATAGACCTTTGTGATCCACATGCAAGAGAAGAAGGTAGAAGCCAACAAGAAGAAGACTCCAAAAGTTAAGAAAAAGAAAAAGAAGAAACCTCAAGTAAGGACTCATAGTCCTATGAAGGTAGATGCACTTTTTAATTGTATTATACAACATGAAATGTTAGAGGAAACTATAAAATTTTATACTAAGGCATATGAGGTGGTTAAGGCCACCATAGCTAAAGCCATTATAAAATATATTGTTCTTGAAGTTGATATGAGAAATATAGAGAAACAATTACCTACACAATTATGGAATGTTTTGATTAAGAAAAGACAAGATGTAATAAAGGAAGATGATGAATTGAAGGCCTATGCTTTAGAAAGATTAGTGCTCCTTTCTTCAAGGAAAAAAAATCCAAATTAGCTAAACTATATAATAAGGAAATCAAAAAAAAAAAAGAGTGACAAACCTTATGGGTAAAGTTCAAAATGATCTCAAATGTCTCTGAAAGTAGAGAGTTGAAAAAGTGGCACAACTATCACAAAGGTTGGGAATGAACCCAAATAACAAAGAAGAAATGTATGAGGAAATGCCTACTCCAGAAGTGAACATAGAAGAAGAAGAATAGAATAATTATGCTCAATGTGAGAATGAGACATAATAAGGTAGTGCACAAGATAATTTTCTTCTGGGTGTGGAAGACATTGTAGAAGAAAATAAAAAAATTGAGAAGAATGTTGAAGGAGATGCAACTACCAGAGAAGACACTAGAAAGGAGGATACTTTCAATGACCATAAAACTCATCCTCCAATATATGGAATAAATGTTTAAAATGTTTAGGACCAACCAGAGACAATCATCCCTTTAGATAACTCAAAATAGGCTACTAGTAAAAACAATGCAAAAAAGGATGATGATAAAAAGAGTGAATATGCATTTGATGATGCAGGAGAAAAGAAAGGAGTGGAGACACCAATTAGCACTGGTGATAAGGAGAAGGTATTAAAAGTGAAGGCTAGAAAGGAAAGCTTGAAGGAAACTGGTGAATCTTCTAGTACCTTTAGAGATTCTCTAAATAATTTACTTAGCATGCAATTGAAATTCTATCCTATTGTGTCTTCCCAGCTGCTACAACTTCCCATGCAATAGGGGAATGTGGATTTGGATAAGATCTTACCATTCCACAAGCTCCAACTAGGAGATTTATTCCATGCACCTACCTAGAAAGAGATTATTGAAACACATCAAAAGAGTGGAGAATTAATTCATGAGGTTGTGAAGGTCCTATAGGAAGCCACACATGGTACAAGCATTGATAACTGCCTCTCTGGTACGATTTTTTTTTTTTTGATTGATTCTTTCAAAGAATATGCTATTAGGTTAAGAAGAAAATTAGAAAAATAATTGGATAAGAAGATGGATGAGAAGATACTAATGGAAGTTATGGAGAATTGTTCCATGCACACAATAAATTTCAAGAAAATCACAAGGGTGTGTATGATTGTGTGGTAGAGGCCAAAGCCTTATTTTAGTTTTGATGAAGTAGCCCAGAGCCAAAAAGAGCATAAATAATGAAATGGAATCAATTGAGTCTCATATTTATAAAGATTTTGGTACATATGATCTAACACATTATCTATATGGAAGCACAAGGTTCACTATAGAATATTTACATGAGTAGTTCTTCCAACTATAAGCATAGAAGGAGAAGATCATTATGCATTTTAGAAACCTTGAGGATCTGGTGAACTCAAAGTTCATATCTATCTTCAGTGTCCTATTGAGTGTTGATAAGGTGTCGATACTTAATCTAGTACCCAAAACTCCAAAAGAATGGGAATAACTATTGATGGAGTTGGAGACACAATTTTGAATGCTTGACATAGCCAAAAGAATCTAGGAAGAAGGAAAGCATGAGTGGTAAGCCCATGTTGAGAAGATCCAAGAATCAACTCCTTCCGGTTGAGAGTATTTTCATTTTGCTTTATGCACTTTAGTTAATTTTTCAAATTCTTATGTACATATATGGATGATATAAGTTATATTTTTAGTTCAAATTTTCATTGGATATAAATCATAGGGGGAGTTAGTTCAATTTCCAGTTTGTATACATGTATATATTTGTTAGGGGGAGATCCGATCTGTAAAAAAGACTATTGTATGAACCCTTTTCCCTTGATATCAAAGGGAGAGAATAATTTTGGAGATGCTTAAGGCATGTTTCCATCAACGAAAAAAGGGGGAGATTGTTGGAAGAATAACGAGTCTATCATTGGTGCATTTGTTGGCAACATGATTATGTGGGATAAGCACAAGCTAGATAGTTATGCATTGCAGTGTTGTCACTGATGTCAACATTGTATCCTGGTATGAAGAGCATTGTGTAGATCAATTTGGATGGCTTGAATATGTTTGAGGATGACTCTGTAAGGAAATTTTGCAAGAAGGTTTGATATGGTGAAATTGGTTAATATAGAAATTCTCTGTATAAACATATAGTTTTTGGGTTCACATTGGTTTACTAATTAAGATCCTTTTTGCACTTCTAATATAATTTTAATAGATTGTAGAGGAACCTAATTCTAGAATTTCATCTTGTTTTGGATCTTGGTGTGGAATTTATGAGCAACAAAAGTTGGATCTGGTAGTTAAATGTGTTTTCTAGTTTAGTGCTTAAGTATTTGTGAATAAACACTTCTCCACAGATTAGAATCTAACCTTTCAGAGTTGTGAATTTTTTGATAGGTATTAGTTGAGTGTATATTCTAGATGGGATAGAGCTTGGAGGTTTGCATATTCGAATGTGGGTGTGCAATTGGAAAATTTTGTTATTAGGTCATTACCGACATCGACCTAATGAGTTTTATGTAATGTAGAGTTTGAATATGCATTGATCCATTACATGGGTGCTATTCTGGGTCCATGTCAACCTATTTTGAATTGATATGAGCCTTGAATCTTGGTGTGATTTGTGTATGTATGGATCTTGAGCTAACAAGCTACATTTTGTATACTACATATAATTAGGCCAACCTAGTTGATTTTTTGGGTGAAGCGGATAAATAAGAATGATATTTTTTGATTTTTTAAGAAAGAGTGGAAGGTTAATATTTTTGGATGCAAATAATGTGAATATAGAGTGAATGTAGAGCAAAGCATAGTATTTAGTTAGATCAATATGAATTGTGTAATTTCTATTTTCTAAGTTTTATTGGAACTATATTTTCATGCATATGTTGATGTAATTGTAATAGTTCCACCTTGGCTATGTACCACAATCTCTTCTATCAATCTCTTCTTTTAGTGGGCAGTGTGTCCACTTGGACAATGAGTCCACCTACAGTGAGAACTTCTATAATATACTATAATCGGCTACAATATATTGTGAGCTAATCCTCACTACAGTTTTTTCCATTTTGAATTTTCCACATAAAAATTAGGTGTTCATGTGTTATGTGATGGTCTTGGTTATTTTCATTTTTTCATTCATTATTACAATTTTTTTATGCTATAATAACCGAATGTTTAAATTCTTAAGTGGTTTAAAATAATATTGATTCACCCCCTCTTAGTATTCTGGGTGTTCAATAGGAAAGTGCTGTAGAAATAGGTATTAATACTGAAGGGAATATGATGACTAATTTTTTTGCTAGAGAGGAGAAGAACTATTGGATCATTGATAATGGATGCTCACGCCATATGACAAGTGATAAAAGTATTTTTTTAAAACTTGAGAAATATGAAAGACGTCTAGTTAAGTTTGGAGATGATACATTTGCTAAGATATGTGGAAAAGGTTCAATTAGTTTTGATGGCAATCATAATATAGATGATGTTGTTTATTTTAATGGTCTAAGGTATAACCTCTTGAGTGTCGGAAAAATGTGTAGAAAAGGATATAATCTTATGTTTTAGGATGATGGATGTGAGATCAAAGAAGTCTTTGAAATTTTGGTTTCTACTAGGACATATTGAAATGTTTATCACCTTAAAGGTGTTGATGGTCATTGCTTTATGACTCATTAATGAAAGCTGGTTATGGAATAGAATAATGTTTCACATCAATTTTGATAACCGAGTGAGGATCAACCCAGTTTAGGTTGTGAGAGATCTTCCAAATATTAAAAAGCCTATCAATGTCTTTTCTAAGGAATGCTAGATTGGGAAGAAAACTAGGAGTTTCAAAGTCAAAGAACAATTTACTACCAGACTCTTGGAATTCGTACATACAAATCTTTTTGGTCCTATTAGAGTAAGATGTTTTCAAAGTGGAAATTATTTAATGTTATTAATTGGTGATTACTCTAGAATGACATGAGTTACTTTTTTCAAAGAAAAAATATAATCTCTAGATAAATTTAAAGATTTCAAAGTTATGGTTGAAAATTAAATGGATATGAAAATCAAATCTTTGAGGTCTGATAGAAGTGGATAATTAACCTCCAATGATTTTAACAGTTTTTGTAAGAACCATGGAATAAAGAGGCATTTATCTACCCCTAACACTCCTTGATAGAATGGAGTGGTTGAAAGAAGTAATAGGACTATTCAAGAAGCTACAAGAATAGTGATGAAAGAGGAAAACCTACCAGAAGTCTACTTGAGAGAAATAGTTCGTATTGTAGTCTACATACTTTATAGAGTTCAAGCAAGAGAAAAAATTGCAAAGACTCCTTATGAGTTGAGGTATGGAAGGATCCCTACTATCAAATATTTCAAATTCTTTGGAAGGAAGTGCTATATCAAAAGAGATGAAGAGAAGTTAGGAAAGTTTGATACAAGATTTGATGCTACTATCTTCCTTGGATATTCCACTAAAATCAAAGCTTACCAGTGCTACCACAAGAGGCTAAAGAAGATTGTTGAGAGTGCAAGTTTCAAGGATGATGAATACTTATAGAATAAATCATTGGTTATAGATGTATATGAATCACATGAGTCCTCTTGTAGAGAAAGTTATAGCGATAAAGGTAAGGAAAAATAAGTTCAAATTGATAAGGAAGAAGATCTAGAAAGAATCCCTAAGACTCCTAAGTATGTGTAGAAGAATCATTTTAAATATTAGATCATTAGTTATGAAAGAAAAGATGTATTGACAAGGAGAAAATTTTCTATGGATGAAGAATAGGGAAACCTATGTTTACTTTCTAAATTTGAACCTAAAACAGTGATTGAAGCATGCAAGGATAAGTATTGGATCAAGGCTATGGAAGAAGAACCGATGCAAATTTAAAAGAATTATACTTGGGAACTTGTCCCAAGACCAAAAAATAGGAATGTAATTGGAACTAAGTGGGTATTCTAGATCAAACTGAATGAGAATGGAGAAGTGAGAAATAAGGAAAGGATTATGTGTAAAGACTACTCACAAGTGGAAGGAATAGATTTTGAAGAAATTTTCTTCAATGGAAAGAATGGAAGCTATAAGAATTTTTTAATATTTTGAAGCATATAAATATTTCAAAGTTTACCACATGGATGTGAAGTCTTCTTTCTTGAATGGTCAATTAGAAGAAGTAGACATTGAACAACCAAAATGATTTAAGTTATAAAAAAACTAGATATGGTCTACATATTGAAGAAGGCACTATATGGAATGAATCAATATCCTAGAGCTTGGTATGCAACGTTGGATAGGTACTTAGTACAGCAAGGATTCAATAAAGGTACCAAAAATAGTAATCTTTATTTTAAAGTTGAAAAGGATCAAATCTAAATTATGGTTGTATATGTTGACGCTATAATCTTTGGAGGAAATGAAGCTAAGTGCAAGAGATTTACTAAAGAGATGTATAATGAGTCTGAAATTGTTTCAAGTATGGATGTGTTTGATGGTGTTGGCATTGATGTTGTCATTGATGTCAACACTGTACAGGTTGAGTAAGTTGGTTTTTGCCAAGTGCTTTTGAGAAAAATTAAAATATAAAGAAAGTTGTGTTGAATTATGTTCTGAGCGTGCTCTGGTACTATGGTCCACATTTCTCCTATGTTGAACCAATTCCTATGAATATTTATAGGTGTTTTCATAAGCTCAAATGGACTGTATATTTCAATTTTTAGCTTCTAGTTTGATGGAGAGAAAAAGTTATGTTCACTAGTGTGTGAACTCACTTGCCATAGTTATCTGGTTATTGACTGGGAGAAATTTTTTGGCTCTATAGTCCTCTTGTAGTTGGTTTCAGATCTTGTAGATATAGGAGAATATTCCTTTTGATGGTTTTTGTGTTCTGACAAAGTTTCTTGTGGTTTGGCGCTCTGGAAGACCTGCTCGGGAGTCTCTATGTTTTGCTAGTTGTCTCAATTGAACTGGTGAATTTTTTTCTATAAATGAAGTTTGTTGAAGTTGTTGTGGATGTATCTGAGTTGTTCTTAGACATGGTAAATTGATTGGTGAATCATGTTGAGAAATTTGTGTGTGTCTATCTTGTTGATGATGCTTGTACTTCAAAGTTCATTCATGTTTTCATTAGGTTTGGCCGACCTGGTATTTACACGGTACACTTTTTTTTGCATCAACTTGAGGAAGCATGTGTGTGATCCAAGATATTGTTTGCATCCTAAATTAAATATGTATTTGGTCACCTCACATTCCTTTCATCACAGGAATGTTGAGTAGCCGACCTAGTTTGAATTTGTAATTTGAATTTGAATAGCCAACCTTGGTGAATGTTTCTAAGGTTGAAGATTGTATAAAATCAAGTTAAGTTGTAGAGAATTTCATAACCATCCATCATTATATTAGAGCAAGAGAAGAGTGTGTGAAAATGTGCAAAAAGAAGAGTGTGGAAGAGCAAATTAAGGAAATAATACTTCATTGTATTCATGATATTTTGATCAAGTTGTGAAGTGTGTGTAACTTATAGTGGTGGATCATTATCTATTTCTTTGTATTTTCTATAGGTAGTGAGCCTCTCTTTCTAGACAGTGAGTCCTAAGGTAGTGAGCCCTCTAGAAGTGAGCCTTTTTGTATCTGGTATTGTATTACTACTATATTGTGAGTTAATCATCACCATGTTTTTTCCATTATGGTTTTCCACATAAATCTAGTGTCTTTGGTATTATGTTTCTATTATCTACATTTCATGTTCATACTTAATAACAGATTGACATTAGAGTGGAATTGATTGAGTTAAGAAGTAAAAAAAATTGATACAACTAATTCACCCCCCCTCTCAGTTATCTTGTGGAATTCAAAAATTGGTATCAGAGCTTTGGTTCCATGGTGAAAAGCTTAACCGCTTGAGGTAGATCAAATGGCGCACAAGTTGCAACTCCCTATGTTTGATGGAGCTGATTACAATGATTGGAAAGAAAAAATGAGAAGTTATTTGATTTCAATAATTTTAAATACATCGAAAGTTTTGGAGACAAAGTGTATGATTCCAATAGCTGAACCTTCCACTACTGGTGAAGTTGTAACCTTTGAATAGAATGAAAAAGAAAGTTTTACTATCTTTGGTGCATTATCTAAAACTAAAAGATCATAAGGTATTTCTTTAGCTACACTTAATGAAATGTGGACAAAATTGAAAGATATTTATGAAGGGAATGAGAGAGTAAAGTTATCAAGGAAACTAACTCCTAAGATAAAATTTGAGAATCTGAGAATGGAAGATGGAGAAGACATTGCAAGCTATTATCAAAGATTTGAAACTATAGCAACTGAAATCAAGAATCAAGGTGGTAACATGAAGGATGAAGATATAATTGAGAAGATCTTGATGACCCTACCAGACAATTACAGTGACAAAGTATCTACTCTAGAAGAATAGTATGATCTGAAGACATTTACTAAGGAACATCTATTTGATGTCTTGACTGCATTTGAGATGAGAAAGTTTGCAAGAGATAAGGAGAAGACTAAAACAACCTTTAAAGCCTTGAAGATAGATGATGATGATGATGATGCAAAATATTTAGAAGAAAATTTGTCAAGAAGATTGAAGAAAGGTACTGGAAAGTATAAAGGTAAGCTACATTTTAATTGTTTGAGTTGTGGAGATATTGGTCATTATGCATCAAGATGTCCTAATAGAGCTACAAAAAATAAGAATAAGGATAATACAAATAATTTCAAGGATAAGAAGAATATAACGTTCAAGAAGTTGTATTATGTTAAGGAAGATGCAAGAATTTATGATGATGAATCAGATCTTGAGAAATACAAAGATGAATGTTTTCTTCTAGCCTTGGAAAAGAAATGTGCAAAAGAACCTATTCTAGAGTGTAAGAATAATAAATTAGAAGGTACTTTGGTAATTGCTTTTCATGCCAGACAAGATGAAGACTTTTGGGTAATTGATAGTGGATGTTCAAATCATATGACTTGACATAAGCGAATGTTTACTAAACTTGAGAAGTATGATGGAGGTATAGTCATGTTTGGAGATGATTCTGGTGCTAATATTGTTGGTAAAGGAACAAGTAGCTTTGATGAAAAACATAACACTGATGATGTCTATTATTTAAAGGGCTTAAGGCATAATATTTTAAGTGTTGGAAAAATGTGCAACAAAGGTTTTAAGCTTATGTTTTAGGATAACACTTGTGAGATTAGAAAAGGATCTAGAACTGTGGTTAGAACTCATGGAAACATCTATCAACTCAAAGGTGGTAATGGTCAATGTTTTTTTCTTAGATCAGTGAGAGTTGGCTATGACACCAGAGGATGGGACATTTTAATTTTGATAATTTGGTTAGGTTCAATTCTACAAAAGTTGTAAGAGATCTACCTGAATAACAAAACCTTCAAATTCAATCTGCAGAAGTTGTCAAATGGGAAAACAAACAAGGAACAATTTTAAAACAAAGGATAAATCATCTACTAGAATGCTTGAATTAATCCACACAAAATTTTGTGGTCCTACAATAATTGGAAGTCTAAATGGTGATAGGTACTTTATGCTTTTAATTGATGATTACTCTAGGATGACATGGGTTACATTTCTTAGAGAAAAATATCAATCTCTTAATAGATTCAAAGTGTTTAAGGAAAGAGTAGAAAAAGAAGTAAACTTCAGAATTAAATGCTTAAGATCTGATAAAGGTGGAGAGTTTACATCTGGGGAGTTCAATACATTCTATGGAGAGCATGACATAAAAAGACATGTTTCTGCTCCTAGAACCCCACAACAAAATGGAGTTGTAGAAAGAAAGAATCGAATTATGCAAGTGTCAACCAAAACTATGATGAAAGAAGAAAATGTTCTTGATGTGTATTGGAAAGAAGTTATTCACACTGATGTTTACATTCTTAATAGAGTTCAAGTCAGAGGTAACAACACTAAGACTCCCTATGAGTTTTGGACTGGTAAGACTCCTACTATGAAATACTTTAAGGTATTTGGTAGTAGATGTTAGATTAGAAGAGATGAAGAAAATCTTGAAAAGTTTGATACTATATGTAATGAAGGAATTTTCCTTGGATATTCAAATAACAGTAAGGCTTACAGATGTTTTAATAAGAGACTAAGAAAAATCATTGAAAGTACTAATGTGAAAGTTGATGAAGCTATGTATAGACCGGTGGAGATAACTGAAGTTGAACTTGATGAGCCTATCAGTGTGCAAATATAAGAAGAAGAAAAGGAAGAGAAAGAGAAAAGTGAAGAAGAAGAAGAAAATATGAAACCTACACCTAAGACTCCCAAATATGTTTAGAAAAATAATCTAGAGGAATAAATAATTAGAGACAAAAGTGAAGGACTAAAGACAAGAAGCAAAGTGGTTGAGATAAACTTATGTTTACTTTAAAAAATAGAACCTAAGACTGTGAATGAAGCATGTGATGATGAAAGTTGGGCTAGAGAAATGAAAGAGGAATTACAACAGATAGAGAAGAATGAGACTTGGGAACTAGTCCCTAGACCTATAAATAAGAATGTAATTGGTTCAAAATGGGTATTTAGAAACAAGTTGAATAAAGATGGAGAAATGGAAAGAAATAAAGCAAGAATTGTATGTAAAGGATATTCACAAGTTGAAGGAATATATTTTGAAGAAACTTTTACACCTATAGCAAGAATGGAATCCATTCGAATGTTCTTGGCATTTGTAGCTCATAAATATTTCAAAGTATATTAGATGGATGTCAAATATGCATTTCTGAATGGGGAATTGGAAGAAGAAGTACATATGAAGCAATCGAAAGGCTTTTCACTATCAGAAAAACTAGACATGGTTTGTAAGTTAAAGAAAGAATTATATGGAATAAAGCAAGCCCCCAGATCTTGGTGTGCTAGACTGGATAAATACTTGAAAAATAGGGATTCAACAAAGGGTCTATAGACAACAATCTTTAATTCAAAGTTGAGAAAGATAAAATATTGATAGTTGTTGTCTATGTTGATGAAATTATTTTTGGTGGTAATGAAGGTATGTGTAAGAATTTTGCTGAAGAGATGCAAAAATAATTTGAAATGTCTATGATTGGTGAACTAAATTTATTTCGTGGGCTTCAAGTTAGTCAAACTAACAAAGGGATATTCATTTCACATTCTAAGTATGTTAAGGAATTGTTAAAGAAGTTTGGAATGGATGATTCTAAACCTATATGTACCCCTATGGTAACTAGATGCATATTGAGTAAGGATGATGGATCTCCTAAAGTAGATTAGAGCATGTATAGATCCATGATTGGAGGATTGTTGTATCTTACTGCTACCAAACCAGACATTGTGCATGCAATGTGCTTAGTTCCAAGATTTCAAGCAGAACCGAAGGAATCACATATTAAAGTTGTGAAGAGGATATTCATATATCTTAAAGAAATTCCAGTCTTTAGACTATGCCATTCGAAGGAAAATGGTTTCACTTTGAATGCCTACATTGATGCTGATTGGGATGGATGTCTACATGAGAGGAAGAGTAAAAGTGGAGGAGAATTCTTTCTTGGAGAAATATTAGTCTCTTGGTTGAGCAAGAAGAAATATTCAATTTCTTTATCCACTGCTAAAGAAGAGTATATTGCAACAACATCCTACTATACACAGGTTCTATGGATGAAGAAAATTTTGATGGACATAGGTGTGGTGAGTGATGAACCTTCTTCTATCTTTTGTGACAATACAAGTCCTATAAACATTTCAAAGAATCTAGTGATGCATTCTAGAACAAAGCATATATCTACCAAGTATCACTTTTTGAGGGAGAAAGTATTGAGGAATGAAGTAGGACTTGAATATGTACCTACCAGAGAAAACGTTGTAGACATATTCACTAAGGCCCTTCCAAAGGATACTTTTGAGTATCTCAGAGGGAAGCTGGGGGTTTCTACCCCTCCTTCTTTGAACTAAGTGCACATGGAGGTGCATCAGTCTAGTGGATTCACAAACTCTTTTATTCTGGACTGATTATTGGGGTCTACTCCTCAGGGGGAGTAGAGAAGTGCATTGTTATAGTATGTGATGTGGATGTACTCCTTAGGGGGAGTGAACAGAGCTTTACATTTTAAGAATGTTCTTTTCCATTGATTTAAAAGGGGGAGAGAGAATAATGAGAAAATTGTATGCTTGGTAGGTTTTCACTTTTGAAAATCATGTAAGATATGGGAGAGAATCATGTGAAACCTTTATGCTTGGTAGGTGTCACTTCTAATAATCTTGTATGTTTTCTTTGATGGTTTTTCACATCATGTGTTGCCATCAATGAGAAAGGGGGAGATTGTTGCAAGTATGTATGTGTTTTTTGGTGTTGTCATTAATGTTGTCATTGATTTCAACACTGTATAGATTGAGTAAGTTGGTTTTTTCCAAGTGCTTTTGAGAAAATATGAAATATAAAGAAAGTTGTGTTGAAGTATGTTATGAGCATGCTCCAGTATTGTGTTATGTGTTTCTCCTATGTTGAACCAATGCCTATGTGGATTTATAGGTGTGTTCATAAGCTTAAATGGATTGTATATTCCAAGTTTCAGCTTCTACTTTTTTGGAGAGAAAATGTTATGTTCATCGGTGTGTGAACTAGTTTGTCAGAGTTATTTGGTTGTTGACTGGGATAAATGTTTTGGCTCCGTAGTCCTCTAGTATTTGGTTTTAGATCTTGTGGATCTGGGATACTATTCATTTTGATGGTTTCTATGTTCTAACAAAGTTTCTTATGGTTTGGTGCTCTGGAAGACCTGCTCTGGAGTCTTTATGTTTTGCTAGTTTTCCTGATTAAACTGGTGAAGTGTTTTGTGTAAATGAAGTTTGTTTAAGTTGTTGTGGATGTATCTAAGTTGTTCTCAAAAATGGTAAATTGAATAGTGAAGCATGTTGAGCAATCTACATGTGTCTATCTTGCTAATGATGCATGTACTTCAAATTTCATTGGTGTTTTCATTAGGTTTGGCTGACTTGGTGTTTACACGATACATTTTTTATTGCATCAACTTGAGGAAGCATGTGCATGATCCAAGTTGTTGTTTGGATCCTAAATTAAATATGTATTTGTTCCCCTCACATTCTTATCCACCACGAGAATGTTGAGTAGCTGACCTAGTTTGAATTTGTAATTTGAATTTGAATAGTCAACATTGGTGAATGTTTCTAAGGTTGAAGATTGTATAAAAACAAGTTAAGTTGTAGCGAATTTCATATCCATCCATCATTCGATTCAAGCAAGAGAATAGTGTGCAAAAAAATGTGAAAAGAAAAGCATGGAAGACTGAATTGAGGCAACAATACTTCATTATTTTTATAATCTTCTGATCAGGTTGTGTAGTGTGTGTAACTTCTAGTGGTGGATCATTATCTATTTCTTTTTATTTTTTGTAGGTAGTGAGCCTCTCTTTCTAGATAGCGATTCCTAAGGCAATGAGCCCTTGATCTAGGTAGTGAGCCCTTGATCCAGTTAGTGAACCTTTGTATCTAGGCAGTGAGCCCTCTGGAAGTGAGCCTTTTGTATCTAGTATTGCATTACTACTATATTGTGAGTTAATCCTCACCATGCTTTCCACATAAATTTGGTGTCTTTGGTATTGTGTTTTTTTTATCTGCATTTAATGTTCATACTTAATAATATACTGAGGTTATATTGGAATTGACTAAGCTAAGAAGTAAATAATATTGATACAACTAATTCAGCCCCCCTCTCAATTGTTTTTTACAATTCAATATAAATATCAATTTTTGGGGAGATGAGTTTCTTTCTTGTACTGGAAATCAATCACAAATCAAAAGGTATATTCATTTCATAGTGAAAATATATCAATGAATTGTTAAAAAAAATTGGAATGGAAGATTCTAGACCATTATGTACTCCTATGGTTACCAGTTGCAAGCTAAGAAAGAATGATAAATATCCTAAGGTTGATTAGAGAAAATATAGATAAATGATTGGAGGAATATTATACCTAACTACTACTATACCTAAAATTATGCATATAGTTGATCTTGTGGCTAGATTTTAAGAAGACCATATAGATTCACATGTAGCAAAAGTGAATAGGATATTTAGATACTTGAAAGGAACTCTCGAACATGTATTGTGGTATTCAAAGGAGATTGATTTCTCTCTGAGTGCTTATATAGAAGTATATTAGGAAGTTTGTGTGGATGATAGGAAAAGTACAAGTAGTGGTGAATTCTTTCTTAGATGGAAATTGGTGTCTTAGTTAAGAAAGAAAGAAAGATTTAGTTTCTTTATCTACCAGAAAGGCACAATACATTGCAACATCATCTTGCTACACACAAGTGTTGTGGATGAGACAAATATTAAAAGATATTAGAGTGGTTATGATGAACCAATTTCTATCTTTTGTGACAATCCAAGTGTTATTAATATTTCAAATAATCTAGTAATACATTGACTTGGACAAAACATATCTCAATCTGGTATCACTTTTTGACAGAGAAGGTTATTGAGAATGAAGTGAAACTAGAGTATGTGCCTAGAAAGGATTAGGTTGCTGATATATTTACTAGGGCTCCTCCTAAGGATACTTTTGAGTATCTATGGGAGAAGTTAGAGGTTATTTCCCCTCCTTATTTGAACTAGATGCATAAGGATATGCATTAGTCTAGTGGATATCAAGATTCATTCTTTATTCTAGACTCATATTGGTGGCTACCTCTCAAGGGGAGTAGGTGGTGGAATTATTCATTATTCCAATCAAGGGGAATTAGTTATGTTTCAGGTTGGTTTTTTCCTTTGTCAACTATGCCAAAGGATTTGTGCAGTGGTTTCTGGTTAGTATAGTTTGTTGTGTGCTCCTAAGGGGGAGTATGCAAAGCACTTAAATGAAAAAGATGTTGTAGAGAAATGGTGAACAAGTATATGTATGATTGATGTCAAAGGATGAGAGAGATGTGTCACCCTTTTCCATTTATGTAAAATGGGGAAAGAGAATAATGTGAAAAATTAAAGAGTCAATTGAGAAAGGGAAAGAGAGGAAAGTGAACATCGAGAATGTTGAGTTGGTGATTGGAGAAATATGTCAATGTTGGCGATCAAAGTTGTTATGTTTGTTGTTGATAGTTTTTCAAATCATGTGTTGCCATCAATGGTCCATAGGGGGAGATTGTTCTTAGTATGATAATTTGGTGTTTAAATTGATGTCAATAGATCTATACTATTGCATTGATGGTTTTTTGGTGATGCTTTGATTAGTTGCAATAGGTTGTCATTAGTAAGTGTTACTAGTGCCAACCTTTAGTGTTTCTTTGATAATATTATTGTTATGGATGTTGTTTGGTTGATTTGTTGTGTTTTAGTTGGTGTGGTTATGATGACTAAGTGCTAAAAATGATGAGATTGTGCCTTTGGTTCTTTCTTTCCAAGTTCTTTTGAGAAAAAATTGAATAAAAGAAGAAACATAGTGGTTGACAAGTGTTCTTGCATAGAGGAGTTTTTTGTTTTTGCTCCACATTTCTTCTACGTTGAAGCTTTTCTTGTGTGGTTCAAATATGTTCATTAAATTTTTTCATAGGTCTCATATCCAAAGTTTTTTGTTCTGGATTATTTTGTAGAGAAACTTGTGTTCACTAATGTGTGAATTATGTATTGTAGTGGTGTCTGGAAGAAATGGTTTTGCTCCACATTTCTCTGTAGTTTAGTTTTTGGTCTTGCAATTTTGGAAGCATGTTGATAGTGCCTATATCTATCTTCAATCAAATTTGTTTGTAGTTTGGTGGTCTGCAAGTTGGTTTCTTAAGTTATAGTGTGTATAAGGTTAACTACTTTTACATAATTAATATGTTCTTTAGGTGAAAGTTATTGTGAAAGAATTTGTTGGATTTCAATATTTTTGTGGAATATTCCCAATTATGTTCAAGTGATATTTTTTGTATGAGAGTCATCTTTGATCAAAGGAAGTGTGTACTTAAATTTTTATTGATTTTTATACGGGTTCAATTGACCTTGGTTTTTTAAACTAATTGAGGATTTGCTTTAGTGATTGTGGATGCATGTCATGACATGTATGAGTATATTTAGGTTTGAGTTAAGGTGTGTTGTAGTATTCCTTCATTCATTTCCACTAAAAGAATGTTTTGGTGCCGACCTAATTTAAATTTTCATAGTTGAGGTGCATAGCCGACATTGGAGAATATTTTTAAGGTTGATGATAGTATAAATAAGTGTTGAGATGATGGAGGATGTGTGTAATGTGTCTAATATGAATTGTAAAGTTGTGAAGTCTAAATTTGTGCAGTGCAATGGAAGCTTTAATGAGTTAGACTACTGGAAGTAGTGAGAAAAAGGTTTCTACAATATTCAAAGATACTATGAAGGTGTTGGTGATGTTGTGGTGGGATTTTTTGTTGCATTGATATAGATTTCTCACTATAACAATATTCTTTATTCTTTTCTATAATATGGCTATGAGCCATTGGTAGAGATCCCTTCTTTCTTTTGGGTAGTGAGACCTTCGGTAGTGAGCCTATTGTATTTGGTGTTCCAATTACTTTATAATGTGAGCTAATCCTCACTTTGGTTTTTCCCTTGGTTTTTCCATGTAAATATGGTGTTTTATTGTGCATGGTGTTGATGTGTTTTAGTTTTTTCTATTTGCTTTCATGATAATTCACTTTAATAGATTAAGGATTAACAAATCTAATTTGGATCTAAATGTTTATGATGGTTTTGATGTAAAATTGATTTAGCCCCCCCTCTCAGTTGTCTTGTGCATTCAACAATAAGTTATTATATTATATTTTAATAATATAAAATGGTTTTAATATATTATGTTATTAATTTTTTATGTATAAGATAATATATTGTATTAGATTATATATAATTAGTATATTAAATGAAATCTAATATACTATATAATAAAATTACAATATTATAATATATACTGTTTAGATATCAATTTAATATATACAGTGCATTTGAATTATTAAATTATTGAGAAAATTTAATCTACTAAACTATTTAAAATTAAAATATAATAATATTGAACATTTTTATTTTATGAATAGGCATATATCTATATTGAAATAAAAAGATAAGATACATATTCACAAAAAAACATGGGTGGTAAGAAGGCACACCCTAAGAGTCACATGGGCCTAGCCCAGAAAATCAATAATATTGAACTTTTTTAATATAATATATTATCATTGAATTAAAAATTAAAAATCATAGAATCAAAATATATCAATATGTTATGTTATCCTATAACAATAATACAATATTGTATAACATATTAACAATTATGTAATCTAGATATTATACTACTATAGACACTTAAAATTGTTGTGATTGATATTGCACATTTGAATTTGATTACTAACACCATTTTCATCTAGAATCACTTATTTTTAACTATTTTATTAAATAATCTTCATTGTTTAATTAAATTCATCATTTTCTCCTATTAATCAAATGATCAATATTAATTGGCTATTTCATCCCCTTTCATGCTAGTTTTCATCTTATTTAATTAGGAAATGTGAATTATTTAATTAAATTACTTATCATTTAATTAAATAATCTTTATTATATAGTTAAATTCCATTGAACTCCCTTTTATTAAATAAGTTAATTGTTTAATGAAAATGCTAATATCATCCATCATGCACAATTAAAGCATTGTTTTAATTATCTAAATGGCTTATTTCTCTCATCCTCCCACTTGCAAGGGAATATTCCCCTAGAATATTCCTCCTTTCGAAGTCCTCCAAAATGGAATATTCTTATAAAATACTTCCTAACAACTTCCTAATTTTTAGGAAGTATGCTTATTTGAGACAATGACAGTCACTGATTAAATCCTCGTTCCTTGTCAACTTGCATTGCCATCCATTGATGAGAATCCTTGATCCATGTCTTCACCTCTCATTGCTTCTCATCCATTGATTGATCAAATCAATTCTAACCATTGATTCAGTCATTTCTCCTATAAATATTCCTCATTTCTATGAGAAAAGGATCCACTTTCATTTAGAGAAACTAGACTCTACTGAATTTTAGAGACATCTCTATTAACATTTTTGCATTTAGCATTTTAGTATTTCACATCATTTTAGCTTAGCTTTGTATCCATTTTAGCTTACATTTCATCCATTTAAAATCTCGTTTCAACTAAGGGTTGGTAAAGGACTGGCATTCCACATCAATGCAACACCAATCCCCCAATGTGATGAGGCTTGAATCATTAGATTAGTTTTTTTTTTAATAAATTCTTGTTTGTTTATGTTTAATGGTTTCTTTATTTGATGTTTTCAATTATTTAATTGGATTGACTTAACTAGCTAAGTTTTCTATTTTTTGTATGGATCTGGTAGGTTTAGCTTAGGTTATGATCATTCTCACATATTGGCACTAGAAGGAGGGAAGAAATAACTGAATTTGACAAATATTGTGTAATGCTTAAGAAAAATAGAAATGAAAGGTTGAGAAATTCTAATGCAATAAACTTAAATCTAACCTACACTAACAACACATAACAATGGAATTAAAAAGAATAAATTAAAGAATTAAAGAACAATCTCACCAAATTCTTCATCTATTTCATGAAACACTTTTATTACATTTCTCCATTGTATAATAATTTCCCTCAGATTTATTAAGTATGCAAGTATGGCCTATGTGATAATGATTTAGCAAAATATCAAAGATTCTTAAAGTCACTTCCTAAAAGTATAAAGATTTTGGGAGGAGAAATAATGACAAAGGTTAGGTCAATTTATAGAAATTTGATTTTTGAATGATCAGCTCAGATTCAAAGACAGATCAACGATTGAGATTAATGAATGTCAGGTGATAGAGATTTAGTGTTAGTAATAATGCAAGTGAAAAATCATAATTTATGGACATTAAATTAAATAATAATTTAATCTGTAGTCAAGACTATTCAAAATTTAGAAGAATAATGATTGCATGTAAAAGATAAAGAAGAAATGTTGTGTTATAACGCACAATTGAATGAATGAATAAAATAAATTTATTTAATTACTAATAGTTTGCACACATAATTGAAACTAGATAACTAATTGATTAAATCGAAAGGTATGTTTGTCATAATTAAATTAGGAGATAACTAAATAACTTAATTAAATCTCAACTTAAGTGGTAAATGATTAATTAGATAGCTAAGCGATTATCTAATCACAAAGGAATATGCTAGGAATAATTATTTTTTATGAATTAAATGGTTATTTAATTCAACATTCAAATTCAAAGATTAAATAAATAAAGATTTATTTAATTTTAGAAAGAGGATTAATTAATTAGTGACATAATTAAATAAATAATCATTTATTTAATTAATGAAGATTCAAATAAAGGTACTAATTAATTAATTAATTAAAGTTATTTAATTAATAGAGGATAGGTGAATTTAGAAAATAATTAAATAATTAACATTATTTAGTCGACCATGAACATGATAAGTCGAAAATGGTGTTGCAATCTTGGACCAATTTTTGGTGTCTACATATTGCTTAAGTTTTTCATGATTTCTAGGTTTTGAAGTAGAGTGGTGCTATTGAAATTTGTTAGAGTGATTCTTTTACTGCATCGTGGTGATTTTGCTACATTATGGCACTATTGATTCATTACAGTTCTATTGATTTATTGCAACACTTTCTCTTCTAACAAAGGAACACAATTAACATTATTTAATCATGACCATGAACATGGGAAATATGTCAAAAATGGTGTTGCAGGCTTGGACAAATTTTTGGTGTCTACATATTGCTTAAGTTTTTCATGATTTCTAGGTTTCGAAGTAGAGTGGTGCTATTGAAATTTTTCAAAGCGATGCTTTTACTATATTGTAGTGATTTTTCTACATTGTGGCACTATTGATTCATTACAGTTCTATTGCTTTATTGCAACACTTTTTCTTTTTTGATAAAGGAACACTATTAATATTATAGAGCTATTAACCATTCTAATTTTTTCACAGCTTCAACAAAGAAGCACTAAATTTCCATAAAGTGAGAGTGATGTTGTTGAAATTTTGCAGCACTATTGCTATATAACAGAGCGATACTAGTTTAAGGTAAAAAAAAGAGTGAGATTTTTATGGTTGCTTTTAATTTTCAATCTGGTATAATTTCTGATTAGTTACTAACTTTACTTTTTTTGTGAAAGGCTTAACTAATTTTAAAGATTTGGAGAGGAGTGTGAAATCTCAAAGGAAGGAGAAAAAATTATTTTTTACTAACACTTGTTATGACAAAATTTGATCTTTTATTGTAAAAGTGTTTCAAAACACTCATGGGATGATGTAACCCATATTGTTGCTTTATTTCATGCCTTAGGAAAACTAGCTTTCAATTGGGTTTGAAGTTTACAATGTTATGAATTTTTAAAGTTGGCTAAAAATGAACCCAAACATCCTCACATTGCAATGTACGTTTAAAATTGAATAAAATAAACTAACACTTTGTTTTGGTGCAAATAAAATAAACATAATATCTATTTTGGTGCTTTAAAATGAATCAATGTATTTTTGTCTTGCTATGTAAATATTTTGTGTGTATCCACTCCCCTTGTGCTTTGTGTGATCTTGGGTGAAGATAAATACTCTATCTTTACAAAATATTTGAGTCACCTAAAGGATTTGCTACGTATCCTCTCCCCTTATGCTTCATGTGATCTTGGGTGAAGAGAAATAGAAATTTCTAGTCTTTATTAGATAAGGGCATACCTATTAGATACATCCTACAATGTAGAACTCATAGGTGACCCTAAAATCACATTTACTAGTGAGCTATATAAAGTTTTGTGAAATCAAAAGAAAGTAGCTTAAATCAGGGGCGTGGTAGCATTCAAATTCCTAATCCTCATTTGAACATAATGAGCTGGGCAAGAATGACTAAATATTTAAGTATCTTATGTATGATCTATACCTTGTGTGTTCACGGTTGTCATCAGACACCTTTGTCTAGAGGCCTACCAAGTATTTTTACACATTCTCTAAGGTAGTACATGGGAGGATCACCACTCCCAAAAGTTACTTACCACATCCAATTTTTATTTGAAGTATAAATATTAATAGTTAATTCTCTTGTACAACACTATCCATGTCAAGATGGTACATCTCCTTGATATGGTCTATTTGACCCCTCTATAGATTTGGATTACATCATTCCTTTGGGGGTGAAGTAAGCCTACTAAGAAGTGAAATACCTATATTCCTCTAGATTGTAAAGTGACTATTTTTTTTGAGCCAAGCTAGTAAGCCTTGTGGAAGAATACTTGCAAAATATATCCCATACTCATTAAGTTGGTTATACACATTGCTTGGTTTCAAAAAAACTCAAACAAACATCAACATGTTAAAATTTTAAACCCTTTGATTATTTGTGAGTGCACTTCAAGGACAATATATTGTTGCATACCTCTAACTATATCTTTTCTTTTTCAAAACCATATATTAGTGGTTTTCCAATATATTTGACCATATCTATACTCACATATATCAAATTTAACCTAGGGACCTATGGCTTATCTCTTTGATTTCCATAATATAAAAATTTTGTGGGAAACATTTTTCCTTGTCACATACATTCTTATTCTAAACTTAATCAAGACATTTTATATGGTAAAATCAATTTCATTCATCAAAGCTTAACTCAATTGGACCCAAAAAATATGTACACCTTGGTTTCATTTTCAAATATCTATACTTCCAAAGAAACAAAGTGAAAACATGGAAATGAATACCAAAACATTGTATCAAAGTTCTACCATCCAAACATTGATTTCTTAGGTTCATCACTCCAAGGATAAATCATTTTTTTCATTACCTTGATCTTGTAAAAAAATTCCCTCTTAGGTTCAAAACATTAGTGTAGACATGGGAAATTGACCAACGCACTTAATCCTGATTACTAATGTCATTTCTTCCTGAATCATACTCTCAGCTTATCATCACTTTTCATCTCTTAATTAGATAAATCATTATTTACTTAATTAGGTTTTTCTCCCTGGTTGATTAAATTAATCAATTTAATTTAGTTAACCCTAAATCCCTCTTTAATTAAATAATTCATCTTATTCGATTAAATCCCTAAAGTCTTCTCATTAAATTGAATAAATTAAACCTTATTTGATATAATCTAACATTATCCCCTTTAGTTAAATAAATAAATAAATTTAATTAATTAAACCTTTCCTCTCAATTATGATTTAAATCGACTCATAAATTTGAGTCAAAATTGTCACATCTCTTAAAATCTCATTAAATTAATTAATCCTGATTAATTTAATCTTAATCTATGTCACATCCTCTAGAGAATGCAACTTGCACAATAAATCAATTAATTTGATTTATTAAATTGCCTATTTTCTCTCAACATGGAATAAGGGAGGAATATTCCTTCAAATTTGAATTCAAATCCAAGTGGATTTGTCTTTCCAACAAAGCATTCACTCTTCTTACATGTCCTTGTGTATTGAGCCAAGTGGCATTTATTTCATTCCTTTTTCCCTCTCACATGTCATTTCCTCAAATTCAAATTCCACGTAATGGCATTTATCATGCACATTGATCAAAATGTGCACAACCTTCAACCATTCACATCTTGACAAGTGGCACTTGGCCGTTGGATGTTGAATGATCCCACATTGCTCAATTTCACTCTTTCTTCCAATTTGGAAATTTATAAATGAGACTCTTCCTCCCATTCTATCATCCATAATCTAGAGAAAAGTTATTCTCTTCACATTGAGAGCTAATTTTATCCACTTCACATCAAGTGTTCATCATTTTCATGATTTCATAGCTAGGTTATGCCAAAATTCCATCAAAGAGCTACAATCATCATCAAATAATCAAAGATATTATGAAGGAGTTGGTAAAGGGCTAATTTTGACACACCAATTGGCACCAACTCCCCCATGGGATCAAGAGTTTGCATGCTTAATTAGGATTTCACTTATATTTCCATGTTTTGTTCTTCATTTTCTTATTTTGAGCATTGTAAATGGATTTCATGGGGAATCCTTGTTTTATCTTGCATATGAACTCACTAATGTGTTTTTTCCTTGTCTTTTTGCAGGTATAGGATTGGGGTTCAAATTTTGGCGCTAGAAGGAGGGTAAATTTGGAGAAATTCATCACGTTTTTAAATTTTTTGTGGTTTTTTGACAATTTTTGTGCTTATAGGAAATTGCACTGCTTATAGTCACGCGGTGCCATATTTCACCACTTTCAGGTAGGTGGCACTATATTTTACTACTCCAACCTCAAACTCCACCGCACTTGCTATCCTGCCCAGAAATTTCAAATTTACAAACTGTGTCGCAGATCTCCTGACTCCAAACTATGTCGCATGCTAAAATAGCGTTGCACTCAATCAAGATTCTATGCTATATTGTGCCACTAGATTTCTAAATTGTATGGCATTTGCTGATTACGTTGTTGGATGATAGTGAAAAATTCAAATTTAATATTTTTCGACATGTGCCTTTTTGTTTTCAGCCTTTTGAACTTTTAACTATTTGTGGTCTCTATATTTTCTGGTTTAATCATTTTGCAGGTTAGGGCAAGGAGGAAAGAAAAATGGAAAGCTACATTAAGACATCATTCTTATCTTGTACTAAGTATTTTTGAACACTATAGTGTTGTTTAACACTTTTAGAGGATTTTCAATCTCTTTTTAAGAAATTTGTTATCTTTCATTCTTTAGGGAACAATAAATTTTATTTTGGGCTCTAAAAAGAACAATACAAATTTTCTTTCAAAGTTTGCAAACAAAAGGCTTAAAAAGAACCTTAGAAACAATCTACTAGATTTGGTTTAAGGTTTAACAATTGAACAAGAAAAATTCCACATTTGATTTGGTGCTTTAAAAAGAATTCACTTTTGCTTTGTGGACTTAAAATGAACAAGTGTTGTTTTTTTTGTAATTGTTTACTCAAAATAATATCATCAAAAGGATGTATGCTCTTCTCTAGCACCTCACAATGATTTTGAGAATCAAAATCTCTTTCGGTGATCTTAAGTTGCGTAAAGTAATTGCGTCCACATTTCATTTTGGGATTAAAATTGAACCAATGTTGCGAGTGTGAGTGTGGTATATTGTGAGTGTTCTCCCCTTTTTTTTTCAATGAAGGTCATGCTTTCTTTCTTTTGTTTATCTTAGCAGGCCTGCCTTGTGGGAAAAAGTAATCACCCAAGGGAACAACCCAATTGGGAATATGCTAAATCCAAGCGACTTCCACTCAGGATATAAGTGTGGATATTGGAACAAAGGCCAATATCATGAGGATTATTTTGACAAGAAGGGTAGCAATGGTCTCTCACCACATGGATAGTCCCCCATGAATGGAATTCCAACATTAAAATCCTTGTTTAGAAAAGGCCAAAATCCTATCTATTTGTTGGTGCAAAAGGTCATGTCCTTTGAAGCCACCCCACATATACATGCGGTCTATTGTAAAGATGAAAAGTATGCCATGGGAGATTCATGGGTACTGATGCTTGATTTACTTGAGAAGTGAGTGCACTATAAGGGGGAGCCAATGTGGTCAAGAATCTAATCATCCGCACTAAATATGCACAACTTGATTTATCCAAGTGGGAACCCAACAAATATTGTCTTTTTAGCCTAAGGATTGTACATGTTCTAAAAATGAAAACACTTTGCTTGGATCTAAAAACATTGGGAAACAAACACTCACAAAAGCTTCAAAATTTCAAACCCTTTGGAGGAAACAAATACCCTTGATGAATCCATGTGCTCTTGCTTACCCTAGGGATCCCATCCTTAGAGGTTTCTAAGTTCTTGGGTTTAATCACCATTTGTTTTCACTGAAGTCAATCTAAGAAACTATGCTCTTGAAACCTTGATTTTCACATAATGGACCTTGTGGAATGAAAAGGAATTGAGACATAGACATTTAGTTTGAAATCATAATCAGGAAAGTTTTTTTGGTAAAAGGAACTCATTAAACAAAGATAACGACAATTGGACCTCACACATGTGTTCTCTCAAATGATTTCTCATAAAATCAAAATTCAAAAACCAAGGTTCAAGAAGATTAGTCCAAGAGCACATGTGGAGCATCTTGAAAGGCTTCTTGAAGTTAGAGATAGATTGGTATATGATTTCTACAAGAAGGATTCAAAGAACAACCCAAGCTTGTATGAGTTCTATTATCAATAAAATCTAGATATTTTTGAAAGATTTCCTTTTCTCACATAGGAAGTCAAGCATGTTCTTCAAAACCAAGGTCTTGTAAGAAGGAGTGTTATCTAGGTCAAGTCTAGGATCAAAATAAATCACTCTCATCCACCTATCAACCATCAAAATCGGTCAAAAATCACCTCACCAACAAACTCTTGAGAACTTTGAAACATCATTCATGCTAAACTTAAAGGAAAAATCAGTATCACCTTGTTTGACTTAATACACCTAGTCAAATTATCAATCCTCTTGAATGAGTTTACCTCTAGGATAATGCAACTTCCTAAGGTCTACAAGTTCATTATCACTTTGATTGGTTTAACACACTTAGCCAATTCATTCTCTTGTATGAGTTTTCTTTAGGATAAAACAACTTCCTAGGGTTTGCAATTTCATCATCATCTTGTTTGGCTTAACACACCTAGTCAAAAACTATCAAAATCAAATCAATTCAAGCCTTAAAATTTTTAAAATCCCCCTCCAAAGTTTCTTCAAGAGTTTCACTCATCCACATCATCCATCTTCCATTTATCTCATCCCCATCATCACTTTTTGATCCTTAGACTCTCCTAGTTCTTCTCCTTTTTGTGCCTAAGATTAAGATCAAACGATCTCTATTTTATGGTTCAAACAAGATCACAACACAAGCGAAACATGGAAATCATTAAGGAAACATCAAATTCAAGTGACCTAAGTCAAGTGACCTCTGAAGTAAACCTTGCAGGATCAAGCAATCCTCGAAACAACTACTCTCCTCCATCACAAAATCCTCAAGAGGAAGGCTATGTAGAGGACATCATCGACGATGACTTGGGAATGACACAAGAGGAAACAACTGAAATGGTTCGAAATCTTGAGAATCATAGAATTGTCAATGCCATGTTGAAACTCAATCCCTCTCTATATATACATGTGTTAACAAAAGAAGGGGCCAAACTCTCTTCTGACATTGACGTAAGTGCCAATATGGAAAGGCCTCTTGCGAGTATACCCCCAATGTCACTTCCAAACATCACTTAGGAAATTACCCAAATCATATCAACAATCGCATCAACCTCTCCAGTTGTTAAGAATGGAAGCACCATGTTTCGCGAATTACAAAAGCATCACCTTGTAAGCAACAGAGAGGTAAATATCAACACCACACTAGATAACTCTGTCCCGATGAATTCATTACACCCATATGTTCCACTTACTCCCAATAATCATGTGGACTCATCCTCATTCCATGAAATGCCAACCTATCCACTGAACATACAAACTTCTCTCCCCATGATTTTGCAAGGAGAAGGTGGGTTGTTCGGAATAGGGGGAGTCTTCGACCCATCCTCATCATCACTTTTCCAAGGGAACACACCACTATTCCCTCCATTACCTCTGGCATTTGTATCACCTTCTAGGTTGGGCCTTCCCCTCCTATCTGCCGCCAATTTACCTAATCAAGGAAATCTAAGCATCACATCAAATCCTCTCCTTTTTCCAGTAGTATCGCAATAATAGATGGCAACCATTCAAGCCACCACAACAGTCAATACATCCACCAGACCCCAAATCTCTCAAAACATGGTTTACCAAGGACCAAGCATCTCAATCACACCACCCACAACCCAAGTCCTAATCACCAACATGACCCCGTCGCCCACCACAATGGTCAACACCATCCCCAATCCAACACCAATTCCACCAAAAGCTAATATGAAAAATTCATTCGTCACCATGATTCGAGCAGTCCAAAAAGCTACCCACCAAAGGGTACTTCAACAAAACCAACAAGCTGCACAACAGGCGACCCAACAAGTGCAAGAGAAACTAGTTGCCCAATAAGCGGCACAAGCGACACAAGCTACACAATCCCAACAAGCCGCACAAGCTGCACAAGCACCCCAACAAGCACAAGCTCAAGCTCAAGCCCAACACTAGGCTCAACAGGTGCAAGCAGAGTACCACACACAACTGTAAGCAATTCATCAACAAGCATACCAATAATCCTTGCAAGATTTTGAAGCACAACAACAAACTTTGTTAGCAAAACAATAGCTAGACCAAAAATAAGCTTTGTTGGTGCAATAGTAGCTAGACCAACAAAAATCTTTGTTGGTGTAACAACAACTAGACCAACAAAAGGCTTTGTGGGAATAGCAATGGTAGGACCAACAACATGACCAACAACAAGAGTTGTTGGCACAAATGCAGGCATCTCAATAGGCCTTAAATGCACAACAAAGCTTGCAACAAACCCCCACCAATACCCCTCTTTTCAATCGAACACTACAAACACCTCAAAACACATTCATCCCATCTCCTGATCTGAAAAATGATGTTGCAACACAAATAAAACTACTCTCACAACAAATGCTGGACCTCTAGTCAGGAAAAAAAACCAGAATGTGAAGCAATTTGTTCCCCTATCCTTTTGATAGAATTCTTACAATTTTATCATTCCCAAAGAGATTTGAGATCCCCAAATTCGATAAATATAATGGGATGGGAAACCCTGAAAATCATGTCAGGGAATTTCAAGTTCATTGCATGGAGGTTGCATATAATAACACATATCTAATGCAACTTTTCCCTCAGATTCTGACTGGTCCTACCATGGAATGGTTCTCTCACCTACCCATAGGCTTCAAAACATTCTAGGAAATCATGGAAGCATTCCTTAAAAATTATGCATTCAACATGGGTATAGATGTTAGTTTGGAGGAACTATCAATGCTCAAACAAAGAAAAGGGGAGCTATTTGCATCCTTCTTTCAAATATTGTGATCCAAGGTCAATCAGAGCAAGTGGACCATTCCAAAAGAGCAACAAGTTTACACAATCATAGCCAATATAGACAAAAACTTTGCATTCTATTTAAAAATGCAATGAATTACAACATATGATCAATTGATCCCAAAGGTGCTCAATATCTAAATAACCCTTATTGCAAGAGGGGGTGCATCGACATTTCCTACACAATAGGAAAACCGACCATCCACCAATTATAATGATAAACCTCACACATGGAAAAGTAACAAAAATGTCACAAACGACAGAGTGGTTGATGCTAAGGTGGTCATCAGTGCTCACAAAGAAAAATACTCAAACCCATCATCAACCACAAAATCACAACCATAATAATGTGCAAAATAATATGGTGGCACAACAACAACCACTTCTGAACAATCAAGGAGGACCACCTCCCCAAAACAAGTATCCTCCCAAGTGGAAGTTCATGGCCCTAGGAGAATCAATTGAATCGATAATGAAGAAGTTGGTTAAGGAGAACCTTATCAAAATTTCCTACTCTAAGAAATATGCAAAACCCATTACAAAACCTCCATGGTATAATGAAAATCTCCTTTGTGATTTTCACAAAATCAAAGGGAACACAACCGAAAATTGCATGAGATTGAAAAACATCATTCAAGACCTTATTGAGGACAAAATCATAAATGTCAAACAACTTGTTGGAGATCAAGACCTCAAAATATACATGAAATTGATGCCTAATCATAATCAGGGAAAAAATCAAGGAAATAACCAAGGCAACAATAAAGGGAAACAAAAGCATGCTAGTGCAAACCTTGTATACGAAGACATCGTCGCATGAATAGATGAAATGGTCACTATCATTATCATCAAAGGAGCTAATGTTGATTGTGGAGTCACCACATGCGGCAGCAAGGCTACTATTGTAGGGGAATCACAGCCATCTAAGACCCCCATTTTAAACCCAAAAGTCATTCCCTATGATTATAACATCATGGACCAACTAAAAAGAACCCCCACTCAAATCTCCATCATGGAGTTATTGAAAATGTCTGCCTCCCATAGGAAAATTCTTGATGAAGCATTAATTGTGTCCACTATCTCTGCTATCCTTGATACAAAAAAATTCCAGGCTATGGTTGGTAACATCGTTACCCTAAATCTCCTCACCTTCTCTGATCAAGAATTTCCTGCCCAACCATCTCAAAATTGTGCACTTCACCTTCAAGTGTTGGTTCACAAGAAAAAGCTCAAAAGGGTCCTGGTGGATGGAGGTGAAGGAATAAATATTTGTTCGCTTAAACTCATTAAGAACTTGGGAATCTTAGAAGAATCCATCGACAAAAACAAAGGCATTACCTTCAGAGCATATGATGACCAATAAAGAGTGACTCAAGGCACTATCAAGGTCCCAATCCAAGTAGGGCCAACTACCATGGAAACCACATGTGAGGTCCTTGACCTCGATTTTCCCTACAATATCCTCCTAGGATGCCCATGGATCCATGGGATGAAGGCGATCACCTCAAAATTTCACCAATGTGTAAAATTTTCATATTAGAATGAGGAGATCACAATAAATGGTGATCCGGAGCCATTTGCCTATTGCAAAAACATGGAAGCCAAGTTTTACAAAATTCTCCAAGTACCAAAAAATGATGAAGGCCCATCCACTCCCTATATAGATCCATCTAACCTTGCCTCCACTTCTATGACAGAGACATCCTCCATCCCTGATATATCCAACATTGAGCTCATGATCCAGGACAATGGGTGTGGATATTAAAAAATGCAAAAAAATGTGTTTGTTGTAGGAGAGTTACCATGATCTCCTAGGTCACATGGGCAACCTCAATCAGTTGAAACACCTGTCCACACTTTTAGGGCTGACCCTTCTAGATTCCACCGTTGGGGGGATCTAAGTCAAGAAAATGTGGAGGAAGGAGAAATTTCAAGAATGCTATACCAAGATGAAAGACCCCCACCCACCCTACCCATGGATGAAGTTAGCAAAGGATTGTGAATAATGCTTGGTATGGGCTATAACATAAATGAAAGCCTTGGAAGGGACATCGATGGACGACTAGAGCCCATCATTGTAGAAAGATGAATGAGAAAAGTTGGCCTTGGATGTACCCCTCTGAGTATAACCATACGTGATAGAGGTACCCCTAATAGAGCAAGTAGGTCTCCTCCTTAGTTATTGGCAATCGCCCTTCAACTACCCATATCTACAGGTCTTCCCTTAGATAATTTCACCTTTGACATAAATGATGTCTATAGTAGTAGTGATGATGAGGATACCATAACCGACCTACCCACACTTTTTGAAGATTCCTCCTTACTAATGATTAGTGCCTCACCCGTTGAGTCAAACTGCCAAACTTACAAAATAAACCTAGTTTACCCACAACTCATCGACTATGACCTATGAGGACCACCAGTTATAGACACATTCAAAAATGATGAGGCACTCTTAGAATTCATGGGACTAAGGGATATAGTACCATACAAAGATCACAAGGCTGGGTTTTACATCACACTAGACACCCAAGTCTATTATGGGGAGACGATTGAGTCCTTCAGTCATAAAAGAAAAAGAATGAGAATAAGCTTAGGGTCATTGAATGAAAACCATAGTGTGGCACTCTCTAACCAAAATATAGTAAAAATAATGGATGCATCCAATGGTGAAAACCTCTCTAAGATGCTTGAGGATGAAGGATTCAATCTCCCCCATATAGAACTTCATCAAAAGAAATTAGTAGTATTAGCAGAACAATGCAATCCTATCAATCTAGGAATGGAAGCAGCACCACACATCACCTTCTATGTCGAATCACTTCTGATAGAAGAACAAGAACCATTTGTTGTATTTGTAAGAAAAAGAAATGTGAACTTCACATGGACCTATGCTGACATGTCGGGTCTCGATCTAGAAGTCGTGGTTCATCACTTGGTTGTTTACCCTAGAGAAAGGCTAGTAAGACAAAAATTAAGAAAGATGCACCCTCAAACAACCTTGCTAGTTAAGGTAGAATTACATAAACTCTTGGATGTTGGATTTATATGCCCAATTGATTATCTAGAATGGGTGTCCAATCTTGTGCCAATTTTGAAGCCAAATGGGGGCATCCGTATCTGCACTAACTTTAGAGACCTCAACAAAGCATGTCCCAAGGATGATTTTCCACTACCTAAAATTGATATGATAGTGGACATGATGGATGAACATGAGATGCTATTACTGATGGATGGATTTTTTGGGTACAACTAGATTATGATAGCGAAGGAAGATCAACATAAGACATCATTTACATGTCCATGGGGCACTTAATGTTGGAACATGATGCCATTAGGGCTAAAGAATGCGGGAGCGACATATCAAAGGACCATGACACTAATATTCCATGACATGATACACAAAACTATGGAAGATTATGTGGATGACATATTGGCCAAATCAAAGAAAAGATAAGATCACATAGTAGATCTAAGTTTCATTTTTGATAGATTGGAAAAGTA
Organism: Sequoiadendron giganteum; assembly: GCA_007115665.2. NCBI lineage: Eukaryota > Viridiplantae > Streptophyta > Pinopsida > Cupressales > Cupressaceae > Sequoiadendron > Sequoiadendron giganteum. Next base: position 246,060,189 of record CM021108.1, read on the forward strand.
CAAGATTAGAATCAACCCTAAGAAATGTGTCTTTGGGGTGCAATTAGGTAAACTTTTGGGATATATAGTATCAATGATAGGAATAGAAGTGGATCCTGCCAAGGTCAAGGTAATATTCAACATGGAAGCACCCATGAAACTAACACAACTTAGAGGCCTCCAAGGCAGACTCCAATCCATCTAAAGATTCATAGCACAACTGGTGGATAAATAGATTCCATATTCAGATATACTCCACAAGGGAGTAGCATACAAGTGGAATGACAAGTGTGATTAGGTGTTAAGTAAAATCAAAGAATATCTACTTATGCCACCAATGTTAATGCCACCTATTCCAGGAAAACCACTGATTCTATATATTTTAGCAACCATGGTAGCTTCCAGCGCTCTACTAGCTCAACATGATGAAAATGGAAGAGAAAGAGCGATATACTACATCGACAAGACAATGGTAGGGCATTAGCCCAACTACACTCCAATAGAAAAATATTGCATGGTAGCTGTGTTTGCAGCCTAAAATTTCAGACACTACATGATGGCTCATTAGATCAAGTTGATTGCAAAGATAGATCCACTAAAGTACCTGCTCTCTAAAGCCACCCTCACAGGATGGACAGCCAAATGGGTTATGATATTGATAGAGCATGATATTGAATGTATAGAGTGCAAGGCTATTAAGGGGAAAAAAATTGTAGACCAATTGATAGAGGCTCCAATCTATTTAGAGAATTCACTCATATCATAATTTCCAAATGAATCCATCTTTAATCTTAGCATAGTTGATCACTAGAAACTCTACTTCGATGACTTATACACACAACATGGATTAGGAGTCGGTGTTTTCTTCATCACCCCACAAGGGGATTGTATAGATAGATCCTACAAATTGGCATTCCCCTACACTAACAACATTGTAAAGTAGGAGGCTTTAACCATAGGTCTTAAGATTGTAGCACAGTGGCAGATCATGGCACTAAAGGTTTATGGGGTTCACAACTTATTATCAACCAAGTCAATGGCGAGTACCAAACTAAGGATGATAAGCTGATATCATACAAGAAGTTAGTAGAGAGCCTCAAAGAATCATTTATTGATATCAACTTTGAGCAGATACCAAGGGCTAACAACTGAGCAGCTAACGTCATGGTGATAATTGGATATTTACTAGATATCCCTCGCAATGTCTCAAAAAATGAATTCTTGGTAGAGCAGCTTCTCATACCCACATTCAAGGTACCAGAGTCTAAATTCATGTTTAAAATCATTGGTCTCAGTGATCCTTGGTATCACGACATCTATACCTACCTAAGAATAAGAGTCCTCCCAGCTGACATAACCCCAAACCTTAAACGAGCCTTTGTCAAAAAGTCCTTATGCTTTGTCATCCTAGGAGAAACCCTCTATTGTAGGAGCATTGAGGGAACCCTATTGCATTCTGAGGAGGCCCTGACTGCTTTAACTGAGGTACATAATGGTACTTTTGGTTCACACTCAAATGGTATGACCTTGGGTAAGAAGTTGCTAAGAACTAGATACTACTGGCCAACAATGAAAATAGAGGCACATGACTTTGTCAGAAAGTGTTTACATTGCCAGCAGCATGGAAACCTTATTCATGCACTAGCTCAAGAGCTTCATCCTATTGTTACAACTTGGCCCTTCTCATAGTGGGGTCTTGATATCATCCAAAAAAATCTCACCCACCTCATCTAATGGCCACAAATTCATCATCACCATCACAAAGTACTTTACAAAGTGGGTCGAAGCAATTCCCATGACCTACATAATTAGAAAGTAGATATCAAAGTTCATCTTGAACTATCTCATTTGCCGATACGGTGTCGCCAAATCCATTATCTCTAATAATGGGACATCTTTGAAAAACTAGGATGTCTATGACTTATGCAAAAAATTCAAAATCCAACAACCATTCCGCTTTGTACTATCCTCAAGGCAATGGCCAAGAAGAAGCTACCAAAAAATACATCTTAAAAATCCTTAAGAAGACAATCAATGACATTGGTCGTGACTAGCATCTACAGCTAAATCCCACCTTATGGGCCTACCGCACTAGCATCTACACACCAATAGGTGCCACCCCATTCTTCCTGATCTATGGATCAAAATCCATCCTCCCAATCAAGATCGAGCTCCCATCTTTGAGAATATCATTACAAAACCTCATCACAAATGAACAATATAGGGTCTTATGACTGAATGATCGGGAGTTATTAGATGAATAGCTCATGGATTCCCTCAACTATCTGCAGGTCTATTAGAATCACTTGAAACATAGCTACATCAAGAAGATCAAGAGGCGAACCTTCCAAGTAGGTGAACTAGTGTTGAAGGAGAACCAAAAGAACATGCCAAATCTAGAAAGCAAAGGAAAATTTGAGCCCAATTGGTTGGGACCTTTCATCATAGTAATCTATAAATCAGGGGCATATCAACTGTCAACACCAGAAGGTGAGCCTCTATAGGAGCCCTTGAATAGTTCCCATCTCTAAAAGTTTTATGCCTAAAATCTTGCAAGGTATAGAACCGAAAAGTACGAAAAAAAAAATCAGAAAAATGTCTTGAAAAAATGGTCACCCTGATGAAAACTTGGTAAATAGGCATCTTGGTGACAACAAAAAAATATAAAATAAATATAAAATTCCAAAAAAAAAAAAAATCAGAAAAATGATTGAAAAAGTAAAGAAAAAAATTGTCCTCTAGTGAAAACCACTTCAGTGGCACTTTGGACAAGTACCTTGGTGAAAACCTCACAAACAGGTGCCAAGTGTAAATAGATAACTCTCTAGATCTACTAGGATCTGTACAACTCACTCATCCATTACATCCCATTACATTACATTAATCTTCCATCCATCCATCTGTTCGCATCCATACCATAGCTTGATCTTGTGTTTGTATCACGCTCCACCATAGTACTACTTAGGCACAATCCTAAGGTTAGCTTGTCCTACCTTTATCGAAGTAGACTATCCCATTACACTGGGGGCATGTTCCTACACTTGCATTAGATCGGATTCGTGTATATTCTGGGAATCTTCCTTAAAATCAAAAAATCAAAAAACATTAAAAAAACTCTCAAAAAATCCAAAAAACATCGAAAAAATCTGAAATTTCTTAAAAAAAATAGAATTCATAATTGAGAATTGTAATTTTTTCATCTTTCCAAACTACGTCATCTCTGAGCTTGAACGTAGGAGAAGATGATCTTTGATCATCCCTTGAGACACTTTAGATCAGTCCTTTAGGTGTCTATCACAATAAAAATGGCAATTTGTTTGCCCATCCATATCATCATTGATTCAAGTTTGTCAATCGAACTACGTCATCTCTAAGCTTGAACGTAGGCAAGGTTGATCTTTGATCATCCCTCGAGACACCTTAGGTCAGTCCTTTAGGCGTCTGTTGCAATGGAAATTTTTTTGCACATTTATTTCACATTTTAGGTCAGTATTTTAGGCATCCGTCACAATGGCAATCTATTTTCCCATCTATTTCACATTTTAGGTCATTCCTTTAGGCGTTTGTCACAATGGGAATCCATTTTCCCATCTATTTCACATTTTAGGTCAGTCCTTTAGGCGTTTATCACAATGGCAATTTGTTTTCCCATCTATCTCATCAGTAGTCAAGTCAATTGTCATCTAAACAACATCATCTTTGAGCTTAAACATAGGCAAGGCTAATCCTTGATTGGCCCCCGAAACAAAAAATCCAAAAAAATTCATAAAATCCCAGAAAACCCAAAAAATCAAAAAATTTCAAAAATAGCTAAAAAAAAAAAACAGCCTCAAAACATTTCAAAACACCAAAAACATCCAAATATCTGAAAAAACCAAAATGGTGTACTCGTCTCATCTCGCCTTCACCCGCAATAATCACCGTTTATAATAAATCAATCATCACCTTCATCCTTTGGTGAGTCAGTCGGAAGTAAGTCTAGTAGGTTCAAAAGTGAACGCCTAATCATCAAAGTCTCAAAGTCTAGGTCAGTAAGCAAGCAATTTGATCAACTCGGAGTATCAGTAGCTTATCATCCAATCAATCTCATCAAAATCCTGATCACAACATGTCCTAGGATGCATCCTTCCCACGATGGAAATCAGCATCAAGTACCTCACCTTAGTTTAGCCTTGGCTAGCGGTATGAAGAACACTGGCTTGTTTGTTTGATTTATCTTAGTCTTTTGGACTTATCTTATTTGTGCTCAATCCAAGGACCTCTCGATGATGCCTAAACAAAACAGGTTTAGAGAGAAAGGAATGGGGCAACGATCATTATCTTTTTATCTGTTGTACTTGTGGGATACTCTTGTAAAATAAATTAGTCATACATACTTTGTTTGGTTAGTGGAGATGTTTTAGATATCTTGTTGACCACATAGGAAGGCTTTCTTTTCTATGTTTGGTCTGAGATTTTTATAATGTATAAACTACATCTTGAATAAGGTTACATATGCTAAGTGTGAACTGGAATACTCATATCTGATTGTCAAGTAAAATTCCATCACACTAGGTACAACACCACCCTGGTTCTTTATACCTTGATGTATCGTACCTATGTCTATTATCAAACATAACATAATTGGCCCTTTGAAAATCCTGACTCTTGGTAAGAAAATCATCATCATTCTAATGACTTGTTGGATCTCTTTTTCTTTTATCTTCTTTCCATACTAATATGGTATCATGACAGTTAATCAAAACATTGCCAATGCATACACCCTGCATCAACCAAATCATCAGCATAAATGCATATCATATCATATAGATCATACCACATTATATCATCTCATATTATCATCCTCTTAAGTTATGAGGAATAATATAGATTTTTTATTCTAAGCATCTTAAGAAGTCATTACATTACATAAATCATTAAGAGAATAGTAGAAATCATTAGCATCCATTATCATTACATCCTTAGTCACATATCATTTATCATTTGCATATTGATACATAATCATTAGCATAAATTGTATCCATATGATCATCATCAAAACGAATAGAAAAGTACAAAAAAAAGAAATACATACATCATATAGAAGCATATATCATATCACATGAGAATAAAATAGAAGCATTTCATAACATGTCATAGGAAATTCAAATGCATCCACACATCATACACTACAGGACATATCATAAATCGAACCATCTCATATATTTCATCAAAAATGTGTGGCTATAATGGTACAAAATCAGATCAAGTGTACATGGGTGCTGCCACAATAATGGGTTACACTTTTTGGGACATCCTAATTTTTGCTGAAATCACATATTTTTAGAAAATATAATAATTTAAGCCTTAAAAAGGTTTCATTGTAAGGGTTGTAATTGAAGAGGGTTTGATCAAACCCACTTATATCAAACCCCCTTGGATAGAAAGCTGCTAGTTTTAAACCATACCTACAATGGAGTCTCCTATACACCTATCAAAATGCTGATAAAATACCACTTTTGATTTACCTTTTAGGGGATCAAATTAATTTATTTAAAATTATTTATTTGTAAACATGTAGTCCTTATTATAAGCTTCCCAAAAAGTATAAATTTAAATATATTTAATTTTATTATTATATATATTTTTTATTTCTTGTGAATGTAGGTTTTTCAATGAATGTCGAGGTCTTTATTTCACACATAAGGAAAAATAGGAAAATAGAGAAATTTTTTTCTTAAAAATGCATGTACACTAGCTATTAATGTCCTTATTCCAACACAAAAACAATAAGTTAATTCAAATGAATACAAAAAAAGTTATGCAGTTGAAAGTATAATATATCCAAATTATAATTACTCTAAATTAGAAAATTAATTAAAAAATATATATGCAACAAAAAATTATGAAAAAATATCCATCCACTAGATAATAGTGTGAAAATATTGTATTTAAAAAATTAGAAGTGTATGCTTTCTATAAAAAAAGTTATGCAGCTGAAAGTAAGCATTAGTTTTTGAAAATGATGTTTAGTAAAAAAAATAAGTTAATAAAAACTACATTAAATAATTCACAATTTATTTTTTAATTTTAAAAAAAAATATAATTAAATTCTCAACACAAAATATCACAAATCACTAGTTTGCTTCATCTTCAAATTCTTAATGGTTTAGCTTCTATAGGCATATGAAAGTGAAGATCTGGTGAAAAATGTTGATTTCAATGTCAAGTTTGGCCAAAAAGTGTAACCCATTATTATGGGATCACCCACATCAAAATACATGATATAATAGGGGAAATAATAAGAGCCCATCCATCAAAAATGGAAAACTTCTTGTGATCAAAGGGCTAGCCCTTCTGGCTATGCCCCTCACCCAATGGCCTATCACTGTGATCCTCTAGCGTCCTGATCCCTATCTATTGAGAGAAGTCTGGCACTCAGCCTGCTGCTGGCACCACCTATCTATAGTGTTGCCAATAATACTCGACCTCTCTAACTACCTCTTTGTAGGCTCGTAAAGAAACTGATCGACCCTGGGATGATGAAGCCATACCCTCCAACTTCCTCCATCGACCAACCTCCTAATGCCTCTCGTATTGAGCCTGGTCCCTCTCAGTAGTGACTATCAAAACCTACTGTCGAGCCTGATCTCTCTCCATAGTCAATATCTGAATCTGACCCTACAACTGTTGGATCAGTGCATCTCTATGATTTGGCTACCCTGGTGGCTACTGCTACAGGACTGCTTTGTCCCCATCTCTAGGCTGATCATCCTATATCCCTAAATGTGAAGGTCCTTGTTGTTCCTGATCTTTGGGAGGTGTCTGATGAGGAGCTGGTCCACCTCCTCCTCTATCCCCATCCCCATCTCTATAACCTCTACCTCCCTGTCCTCTGCTCCTACTGGCTGACCTTCCTTTGGGCCTGTATCGTGGGAGTGTCACACCTAGAACTGTCATTCTCAATGGGGGCCTAAACCAAGCTAATGTATGTCTGGTTCACTCCTGCATCTGCCAGCCCTTGATCATATGGCCATGGCCTAACCACTAGCTATCTCAATGAGGACACTGCCTCAGTTGTCAGGATGGGTTGGCCCCATGTCGTCTCTCTAGTGCTATAGGCGAAGATCACCATGTACTGATCATCCAACCTGTCCTGAATCTCACCAAACTACCAAGCCACCCTATCTAGAATGTAGCGCTCTATCATGGCATGCTATCGACCCTGCATACATCTATCATGCCGAGCAAAGAACAACTACTTTGTATCATCGTACCATGGGCCTATGCCCATCCAAGGCCTCCAAATGAACTCTCTCATCTCATCAAGAGCCCATCACCAATGGGAAATTCCACCTATTCCAGTATGAGTGAAGTGGATTTGCACCCCACCACACCACTAGACAAAGGGGTCATCAATATCAAGAACAATCAATGTGACACCTAGATGAAGCAGTGTAATCCGCTCCCATGCCTAGATATGCAACAAAGTAACTTTGGCCCCAAGGGCCTAGCTGTTTAGGTATGCAAACTCATGTAGATCCCTATATAAGGAAGCCAACATCATTGACCCCCAAGCAAAGCACTCCCAAAAAATGACCATCCGCTCCCATGCCAATCCCTAGCCTAGACTGAAGTATCAGCCCCACCAATCTAGTACCACAAGACCAAAAATGATGGCTACAATGATCAACCTGTAGGTGGCTCTATACCCCTCTATCGCTCCAAGTCAATCTGTCCATGAGAGAGATGGAGTTCATCAACACCCATCACATCAGAGAAAGCCTCCCTACCAGCATCTAGATCATAAAATACTCTGGCTCCATGGATAGGCAATCAAAGGATGAGCCAGACATCCTCGAGTGTGATGGTGGCCTCGATGATAAGAAGACGGAAAGAGGAGGTCTCACTATGCCACTACTCAGCCAAAGTTTTCATCATACCCAAGTGTGTCCACTTAGGAGGAACGTACAAAACGAACCAAAGGCCAAGAATACCAAGTTACTCTTGAAGGTACACATGCATACCTTGCAATCTGTAGAGCACCGACCATCTATGCTTCCTTTTGCTAGGGCAACTACGGGGCATTCAAAAAATTTGAGAAATTTTGAACTTTGATCACAATAGTTTATTTTTTGAACCAATGCAACAAGTACATTGCTTCAAAGAGGGGAAAAATGTAGACATGTAAAATTGACCAACACACTTGATCTTGATTACTAATTTCATTTCTTCCTGAATCATACTCTCGGCTTATCATCACTTTTCATCTCTTAATTAGATAAATCATTATTTACTTAATTAGGTCTTTCTCCCTTGTTGATTAAATTAATCAATTTAATTTAGTTAACTCTAAATCCCTCTTTAATTAAATAATTCATCTTATTTCATTAAATCCCTATAGTCTTCTCATTAAATTGAATAAAGTAAACCTTATTTGATTTAATCTAACATTATCCCCTTTAGTTAAATAAATCAAAAAAATTATTTAGTTAAACCTTTCCTCTCAATTCTAATTTAAATCAACTCATAAATTTGAGTCAAAATTGTCACATCTCCTAAACTCTCATTAAATTAATTAATCTTGATTAATTTAATCTTAATCTATGTCACATCCTCTAGAGAATGCAACTTGCACAATAAATCAATTACTTTGATTTATTAAATTGCCTATTTTCTCTCAACATGGAATAAGGGAGGAATATTCCTTCAAATTTTAATTCAAATCCAAGTGGATTTGTCCTTCCAACAAATAATTCACTCCTCTTACATGTCCTTGTGCATTGAGCCAAGTGGCATTTATTTCATTCTTTTTTCCCTCACATGTCATTTCCTCAAATTCAAATTCCACCTAATGGCATTTATCATGCACATTGACCAAAATGTGCACAACCTTGAACCATTCACATCCTGACAAATGGCACTTGGCCATTGGATGTTGAATGATCCCACATTGCTCAATTTCACTCTCTCTTCCAATTTGTAAATCTATAAATGAGAGACTCTTCCTCTCATTCTATCATCCACAATATAGAGAAAAGTTACTCTATTCACATTGAGAGCTAATTTTATCCACTTCACATCAAGTGTGCATCATTTTCATGGTTTCATAGCTAGGTTATGCCAAAATTCCATCAAGGAGCTACAATCATCATCAAATCATCAAATATCTTACAAAGGAGTTAGGAAAGGGATAATTTTTACACACCAATTGGCACCAACTCCCCCATGGGATCAAGAGTTTGCATGCTTAATTAGGATTTCACTTATATTTCCATGTTTTTTTCTTCATTTTCTTATTTTGAGCATTGTAAATGGATTTCACGGGGAATCCTTGTTTTATCATGCATATGAACTCACTAATGTGTTTAATCCTTGTCTTTGTGGAGGTATAGGATTGGGGTTCACAATTAGGATCAATCATCCCATTCATCTCAAAATATTTGACATCTCACCTCACAAAACAACTTTGAAACTTTGGACACATCAAAATTCTAGACTTATGTTGTCATCAATCAAATACCCTAGTTTAGCTATATGTGTGTGAATGAAACCTTTTTCATACATTTAGTTAGACTAGAAAACATCATCATTTTAAAAAAATTTATCCTAAAGGTCAAAATTCTACCTTTAGATTCACAAGTTCATTAGCATCTTTATTGAAAACATCAAACATCAAACATTTTGTCTAAAGTGTTGTCCAAATTTTACAAGTTCATCATCCACATCACTCATCCCTTTCATAATCCATTCACATAATAGGCCCTAAAAAACTTAGAGGCACACTTTTACCAAAATTTGAATCAACTAGAGAATTCCAACAATTTAAATCTCAACACAGTTCTCCCATAGTTGATCCAAAATTTATAGTAAAAATAATATCACAATACAAGAAAAAAAAAGGGAGAAAATAAATCATCCACCATGAGTGATCCTAACCAAAAAGAATTTGATCCTATAAGCTACTTTACCCCATCACTAAATCCACCTCCAGCTTCACTAGACAGGGGCTATGAAGTAGAATATGTTACAAATAACCTACATGAGGTCACCATAGATGAACTGTTTGAGGACTAACAAGATCCCAAAACTCTCCATCTCATCACACCATTGATGAATATGAACCCCACACAATGCATGCTAGCTTTAGCAAAGGAAGGAGCTAAACTCCCTTCAACATTCAATTTGGACACAATTAAGGAAAAACCCTTGGGAAATGTGGCTTCTATTCCTCGAGCTTCCATCACACAACCCTTGGTACAAGGTGTTACTCAATCTATCTTTCAACCCACTTCATCCCACACACCAAGTCAAACTTTTGACTACTAGTATTGCAACTCAACTTGGAGCCTTCCTTGGTCTCACTCCAAATCTTGGAACTTACATAACTTTGAGAACACAAGACACAACCATCCCAAGTTCAACACCAACATTTCATTCCCAACCCTATGCTTCTACTTTAACAAGTACCCAAAGTATTCCTATTTTCCAAGAAATTCAAGTAAGTCAAACACCCCAAGTGGATCAACAAGTATAAGTGAACACCATAATACAAGGTCAATCATCCATCCAACAAGGTCCATATTAATCAACCCATCCCATTGATAGATAAAATTAATTGGTTCCACAAGCCACTCAAGAAAACCAACAAAACACATCAAACCCCTTGGTCACAAATCCCATCAACCAAGGAAACACACTAGCTCTAAATCAAACATATCAAGTAAATGCATCCAATCCATTGGTTCCTAAACAACAAATCAATCAAGGGAACCTTTCCAATAAATTGATCCGAAGTCAAAGTATGCCATTGTTAATGAAACAATCATAAACAAGCATGCAAACAAAATTCTTCAACCCTAATGCACAAGTAGTAGACACCACACCTCCACCCTTATCACCACTACACACACAATATCAAAATCCATCATACACCCCATAGAACACACACCCATATCAAAATCCCACATATAACTCATGTACCATACCACAATATACCACATATGCTCCTCCACGAAACCCTCAAGATGATTTTTCCTAACAAATTAAGATTCTTACATAACAAATCCAAGAAATCCAAATGGGGAAAAAGAGATCGCATGCACAACGAAACTTGTGTCCATACCCCTTTGATAGAAACATTGCAATGATAGCTTTCCTGCCTAGATTTGAAGTCTCAAAATTTGACAAATATAAATGGAGAGGAAATCAAGTGGATAATATCAAAGAATTTAACATAACATGTATGTAAGTTTCTTACAATGATTCCTATTTAATGTTCCTTTACCCACGTAGTTTGGGAGGCCTAGAGATAGATTGGTTCTCACATTTACCTCTGGGAATTCAAACATTCCAAGACACAATTGATTGGTTCATAGATCATTTCTCCTACAACCTAGACATATATGAAATATTTGTAGAGTTGTACACCCTAAAAAAAAAGGGGTGAATACTTCATGAATTTCTTACAATGATGGAGGTAAAGAGCTAGCAAGATAAAATGGCCTATTCTCAAAGAACAACAAATAGGGATCATCATTGCCAATGTGGACATAGATCTATCCTTTCAATTGAAAGTACAATGTGTTAAATCATATGAAGCGATTATCCCTGGGGACCTTAATATCAAAAGAGACCATATTGTACAAGAAAGAACACAAGAATACAAGGACAACCACTCATCTACTAGTTCTAATGACAAGCCCCACATATGGGCCAAGAACAAGAACATAACTAACAATGGTTTCATTGATGCAAAAGTGGTCTTAAGTGCTCCAAGACAAGAAAAAATCAACCAACAAACATGCAATAGAACATGCAACAAACAAAGACACAAGTGTAGAATAACCAAGTAAAAAACATCAACACACAAAGGACCACCCCCTAGAAGCAACTACCCTAAAAACTATAATAAACTATAATTACACACCATTGGGGGAACCCATCAAAGTAGTCATGAAGAATCTAGTACAATCAAATCTAATCACGCTCTGCAACTATAAAATTTACCAAGAATCTCAAGTTAAACCACCATGGTATAATGAGAAGTACCTTTGTGATTTCCATAAGATCAAAGGGCACAAGATGGAAAGCTGCATAAAATTGAAAAATAGTATACAAGATCTAATCATAATGGAGACATGACTATTGATCAATATCCAAGTAACCAAGACCTCAAGATATAGAAGAACCCAATTTCATATCATAATAAAGGAAACAATAATTTTAAATTAAAAGATTACTCCAATGTAGGTCATGTGTATAGCATTGTCGTCACATATTATGATAGTTTCGTATCTATTATCACCATCAAAGGACCTAGCGTAGAGTGTGGAGTCACAATACATTGAGGAAAGGTCACAATCCAAGGAGCAATGTCACAACCTAGGGCACAAACCAAACTTCCAAAGTTGACCTAGTTATTTTAGTCTCCTAGACCAATTGAAGAAAATCCCTACCCAAATCTCCTTCTTGGAGTTGTTAAAACTATCCTCGTAGATAGGGATATCTTAGAGAAAAAAAATTTGCCTACTTGATACCTAAGAACATTGATACAAAGCAATTTTGAGCTATGAAAAGACATATCACCACTCCCCATCTTCTCACCTTCTTTGAGAAAGACCTCCCAATGTATCCATCACACAATCATGCATTGTACCTTGAGGTCATTGTCCACAAGAAAAAATTCAAAAGAGTCCTAGTGGATGGAGGTGCTAATCTAAATATCTATACCCTTCAGTTAATCAAAAAATTGGGTTTCTTTGAAGATTATATTGAAAAGGAAAAAGGTGTCACCATACAAGCATATGATGATCAAGAATGGGTCTCTGAAGGCATAATCAATCTCCCTATCCAAGTAGGACCCACCATTCCTAAAACCACTTGAAAAGTACTCGATCTTGACCTTCCTTATAACTATAGTGTAGAAAAATGCATCCCTTTAAATTTTCACACCTAATTTGGAATTAATATTAAAATAAACTTAATTATGCCTTAATTTAGTTTTTTAATATGTATTTTACATATTCTAATTAAAGTGGACTTAACAATGTCTTAATGTAGTGCTGTAGAGTGTACCCCTTTAGAATTTCACACTTATTTAGTAATCCCTTAATTAATTGAGCTGAATTTTCCTTAATTGGCCCCTTTAATTCAAATCCAAGCCTAATTAATTACATTTTCTGAAGAGGAAACCCAAAATTCATTATTCCCTAAACATAACACTTCTCATTGAGCAATGTGTGTCCTAGGTGAGTGACCAAGGATCCATTCAACCATGAGTGAATGGGTCCTCTCTTAGACCTAGGACCTAAATTCAAATTATTATTTTAGTGGTATTTTAACATATTCAAATCTATATTTAGATGTCGGCTTGTGTTATTTTAATTTTGGTAAATTAATGTTACATAACTATAAATACAAGGTAATTTCACAATGTTTCAGCTAGCAAGTTTGAAGTGAGCATTTCTATAGAAATTTTATGAGATCGAGAGAATTTCAAGGCAGTCAAGAATAGATTTAGTGAAGAATTATTGCAATAATCAAGATCCAATTGTTGTAAAAAAATATTATTGCATCATGCATGTTATTGGAGCTAATATGGTGATGTAGAGTTCATGATACATTCAAGCATTCAAATAATTTTTTAAAATCAAGATTCAAAGTTCAAGATCCACATCCATTGAAGCCATTTCATGCAATTTGTAGACCTTCATTCCAAGGTTCATTCAAGGGTTTGGTGAGTTGTGACATTGAGTTATTCATTCATCATTCCTTTCATGCTATTTTATTTAATTTCAAGGTTTAATTACAAAATTAGGGTTTGATGAAGGAAAACCCCCCATTCACCGAAAAAAATGTCCCCTCTCTTTGTGTTGAAGATTTGTAGGTTGAATAAAAGTTGAATATCTCAAAGTTGCAAAATTGCAAAGTTGTATTTTTTGTCACCTTTGTTGGCACCTCACAAAAAATCATATCCCAAATTTATTTCCAACTATTCGACTATGAAAATTGGGAATTTGGAAGTATAGACATAGGAGCAAAGAACCTAGAAATGTTTTTTGAAGAGGCCTACCCAAGATCCATTTTCCATAGGATGAACGAGTCCTCAAACATCTTCTGAAAACACCATTTTGTGAGAAGTACAAAACATTTATCCCTTCTAGATTTGTCAAAAAAAAATTAGGTTCCTTTAGTTTTATGTTTAATATAGTAAATCTAATTGATAGATTGCATTTTAGAGTTGATTTTATATTTTTAATCTTTCTCCCCAAAGTGTTGTTTGAAATAGACCCCTGTCCTAACACAAAAATGGAAATTGAAAGATTCCTCAAAGAATTCACTCACCTAAGGGTTGAAAGTGTACTTTGACTTGAGGGATCTCATTTCCTAAATGAAATAGAAGAATATGTAGGTTCATTCACCCCATTTTTCTCTTTCTATTTATAGTAAGTTTGGTGAAATATTCCAAATTTAGTATAAAACCCTTTTGTTTTGAACCCTAGCCTCATTTTTCTATGTCTTCCCTGGATCCATGTCATGCAAGAAATAGCTTCTACATACCACCAATGTATCAAATTCCCTTATGAAGATAAAGAACTCACCATCCATAGTGATCTTGAAGCAATTTATTACACAAAGAACCTTGAAGAAAAATACTACAAGATATCACAAGTGCCTAAAAATGAAGGGCCAATATCCTCCTCATTTGTTGACCCATCTTCCCTACCTTTTGATTTTGAATCTAAAATGCCCATCATATAGAGCATACCTAACATCAAGGAAGTGATCAAAGATAATGGATGTGGGGACTATAACTTAAAGAAGGATTCTTTTGTTCTTGGAGAGTTACCTCTTTCTCCTAAATCTCACAAGAAGCCCCAACCTATCAACAAGGTAGCATCTACCACTTTCACCAAGTGGGGAGATTTGAACAAAGAATTTATCAACGAGGAGGATGTATCCATATTTATATATCACGATAACCAACCCATACCAATTCTTTCCATGGAAGATGATAAGAAATAATTGTAGCTAATGATGGGGTGGGGGTATACTAAGAATGAGAAGTTGGGGTAGAATGATAATGGTTTGCTAGAACCCCTTGCTCTTGTGAAAAAACATAAGAATGTTGGTCTTGGATGTACCACTAGCAAGGTGACCATTCTTGGCAAGGATGCTTCTAATAAATGAGCCAAAGCTTCCTCTTGGTTACTTGCATCATGTGATAATACCCCTGATGAATTTCCCCTTTGCATCACTAATTTGTTTGAGGTTGCCTCCATAATCATGATCACTACCACATCCTTTGCTCCAAACAACCAAATATATGAATTGAAGAAAGTATACCCCCAACTAATCAATTGGGACCAAAAAGGATCACCAATTCGAGATTTTTTCAAAAATGATGAAGCAATTTTTGAGATTATGGGACTTTGTGACAACTTTCCATATCGGAATCATAAATCAAGATTTGTAATAGAAATAGACACACAAGCTTAAAATGGGAAAATGATTGAATCCCTTAGTCACAAAATAAATGATATGAGAATCACATGTCAATCTTTAAGTTAAAACCACACTGTGGCACTTTCTAATCATAAAATAGTATAAAAAAAAGATGCATCCAATAATGCAAACCTTTATGAGGCATCAAAGGATGAGGGATTCAATCTTACTCTAAGTGTAATGCATCTATAAAATTTAGTAATACTTGCAGAGAAAGCTAATCCAATGAATGTAGGGATAGAGGATACACAACAAATCACCTTTTATGCAGAGTCACTATTAGATGAAGAACAAACAAAATTAGCAGCATTCTTAAAAGAGCGAAAGGAAAAATTTGCATGGTCCTATACATATATGCCTAGAAATGATCTTGAAGTGGTTGTGCACCATCTAGAAGTTTATATTGAAGCTAAAAACGTAAAGAAAAAGCTGAGAAAGATGCACCCCTAGATATCATTGTTGGTTAAACTAGAATTTTAGAAACTCCTTGACGTCAAATTTATCTTACCAATAGACTATCCTAAGTGTATTTCCAACCTAGTTCCATTCTCTAAACCTATTGGGGGAATTAGAATATGTACTAAATTTAGGGACTCAAACAAAGAATGTCCAAAATATGACTTTCCTCTTCCAAAATTTGATATCATTGTGGATTTAATTGCTAGACATGAGATGCTGTCACTTATGGACGGATTCTCAAGTTATAACCAAATATTAATTTCTAAGGAGGACCAACACAAAACAAAATTCACATGTACATGGGGAACCTATTGCTATAATATGATGTCGTTTGGGTTAAAGAATACTGGATCTACTTATTAGAGAGCCATGACACTCATATTTCATGAAATGATCCACAAAATTATTGAAGAATATGTGGATGACATTCTAGATAAGTCAAAGACAAGGAAGGGCCATATAGAAGTACTAGGACCAACCTTCAATAGGCTCAAAGAATACAAGGTGCAAGTAAATCCAAAAAAGTCGATCTTTTGGGTCACATCAAGTAAGCACCTAGGGTACATAGTGTCACAAAGAGGAATTGAGATAGATCATGCCAAGGTTAAAGAAATTATAGATATTGAGCCACCACAAACACTAAAGAAAATGAAAGGTCTATAAGGGAATTTACAATCTATCAGGAGGTTTAAAGCACAACCGAAAAACAAGATCCACCCCTTTTGTCACCTTCTCCTAAAAGGGATATAGACATACAAGTGGGATAAGAAATATGGAATAGCTTTCCAATAAATCAAATAATATATATGTACACCTCTTGTTATTATTCCAAAAATATTGAGTAAGACTTTGATCTTATATATCTTAGCTACATCAACAACTTTGGGTGCTCTTTGTGGTCAACATGATGAAAAAAAAAAAGAGAGAGTAATCTACTATATCAATAGGATGTTGGTTGGATATGAGATGAAATACTCACCCATTGAAAAGGCTTGCTTAGTAGTGGTCTTCACTTCCAAAAAATTTAGACACTATATGATTTCACATGAGATAAAGCTCATTGGTAAGATTGATCCATTGAAATATATGTTATCCAAGGCAACTCTCATTGGAAAAATGGCTAAATGGGTGATGATCTTAACAAAATTTGATATAGAGTATGTGGAGTGAAAGGATATTAAAGGGTAGGTAATTTTAGACCAATTCTTAGAGGAATCCATCTATGCGGAAAACCCATTGGTGTCTAATTTTCTTGATGAGTCAGTATTTTCCATTGATATAGTGGATTATTGGAAGATGTACTTTGATGGATCACATACCCAACCTAGATCTAGAGAAATAATTCTCTACATCACTCCTCAAGGCGATTGTCCTCCCAAATCATATCAGTTATCTTTTCCATGCACCAATAACATCGCCAAGTATGAATCTCTTATAACGGGATTGAGAATTGTGGTATAGTGGAAAATATAGGAACTAAATGTCCATGGAGATTCATAGCTAAAAATACTTAATAGTGTTATTAAAATAATGAAAGGAAAACCTTGTGTGGTCCTATACAAATATATTGGACTTGATCCTGGAGTGGTTGTGTTCAATCTAGAATTTTATCCTGAAGCTAAACCAATAAAGAAAAAAATGAGAAAGATGTACCCCAAATATCATTATTAGTTAAGGTAGAGTTATAGAATCTCGTTGATTTCAGATCTATCTATAAGAGAGGGGGGCCAACCACTGCAAGGCCCTAGGTCATGAAAGGCCAAGAGTAGAAAGGATGCCCTAACTTACCTCAGTTGCAAAGATGATTAGGATAGGGTGGATTAGAATTATGAATACCATGGGTCCTTAAATCACTCTATAATCCTAATAATTGAAGGGAGACTAGGTGAGTCACTTTTTAAGGTCAACTCTACATCTTAGATAGCTCTCTTTTAGAGGATAGAAGTTCAGTTTTGAGATGACAGCGTGACGCGCTGGCGTCACATAGATGTGTTGGTGTCTATACAGCTAGAAAACTAGAGAGACAAGGTTAAATCCTCAAAAAAGGATTGCTAGCCTAGTTTAGAGGTTTTTAAATAGTAGAATGATATTAAGAAGAATGAAACATAAATACGAATGTGATAAAAGAAATATATTACTACAAGGGTGATGAAGATAATTTTGTACAACAATCCTCTTGCCAACTTGCTTTGAGATCTCTCCACCTGCACATAGAAAAAGGGGGAAATGTTGGGGTTGTTTAGGGGCCTACCTTAGTCAAAACCAATTTTTGTGTTTCCACCTCCATGGATAGCCAAGTTTACAACAATAGAAATAAAGATAAAGAAGGGAATACAAGCTACACAAACAAAAGACACTACAAATAGTACATGCTTACTCAGCCAAAGACAATAGAAGAGATGAGAGGAGCTTACCACCTCTATCCAAAGCACTCAAGGCTTGTGGAGGAGAAAATGAGAGGAACTCAAGCCTCTATTGCATTGGTGTTTTTCCTATGCTCGTACTATCAGAGTGATGGAGTGTAAAATGCTACTAAAAAGACTGAAGTGAATGAATGGAATGCAAAGAGTGCTCAAATGATCTTGAAAAACTTGAGAATGGATGGAATGGTCAAGAATATGAAGGAAAGGATGAAAAATGGCCATATTCAGGTCGGCCAGCCGAAGGGAGGTGTTACTCTTTGACTTCCAATCAAAAGTGTAATGTCTCTACAGACTCCAGTCATAGGAATCTGCCAGGGAAATAAGCATTCCATGCGAATTTCTATGCATTGCACAGGTATTCCTGATAGAAACACCACCACCGAAACACAAAACAGGTGCCAAGTGTGATGTGGAAAGTAGGCTTAATTGAAATTAAGCCTTTGCCTTAGGTTTTCTAAAGTGGAAGGGGGTAAAAGGGAATTTTTGTTAAGGGTGCAAATTGATGCTTATACATTTTTATCAGTGATGAGTGCTTCAGTAAAGTAGAGTAGTAAGGAAGTATACCTAAACTGATGAGGAAGCAAAGCACAGTCTAGAAAACTTGAAAGTGCAAGAAAGGAATTCATAGTTTCGCGGAACTACAAAGTTGAAGTATGAAAGTGCCTCACAGGCTTATGATCCTATGAGGGAGGTATCCTTCAAGAACTCTCACATGAAGGAAACCAGGAAAAGCATGTTATAGACCCGTAGACCTACAAGGAAGGTATCCCCCAAGAACTCTCACATGAGGGAGACCAAGCAAAAGGGGACTCCGCAGAGTCAGAAAGGGTGACATGTTTACCTGCAATTAGAACACATCAGGAATTGGTCGTGCAAGCTAGTGAATGGATAGTCATGCATACCATCATTAAGTTGTAAGACTTTCAAAGGGGTCCCTCGGGAATCTTTCAAAAGTAAGGAGAGTTCACTCAAGGGATGCACTTTTTGAAAAGTGAAGTCTAGTTGAGTTGCCCCAAGCTAGACATAAGGATGCAAAGTAGGCCTGGTTGGGCTTCCCTCAGACTATACATGAAGAAGTAAAACTGGTCTAGTCAGGCTACCATCGAGCTAGATGCAAGGGTGTTAAACTAGTATAGTTGTGTTGTCCCAGGGCTACCCTCAGGCTAGACACCATAGAATTTTTCTGAAAGCTTTCAAAGGGATCCGTTGGGAACCCAACATGAAAGAGAGGGGTCCACTCAAGGGACACACTATCCAAAAGCTACCATCCTCTTTCTTGAATTGATTCATCATCAAGGAATCCTTTCAAAAGATGTTCACTTCATCAAGTAATTCGAAAGGAAGGAGATGCACCCATATGAGGGGAAGACTAAAACTATTCTTGCTTTAGAGGAGGATTTACAAGTCCTTTCTTTATGATCCCATGATGAGGGAAACATGTTTCATTGGGGTTTCAAGTCGAGAATGCAATTCTCGATAAGAAGCATATGAAGGGTCTTCAAGAAAATATTTGTTTGGCAATGAATGTGTTTTCTAAGGACCAAATGATGTAGAAGTGGCGTTGTCACACATAAGAGGGACAACTCAGGAAAATAAGAGAGAAAGATAAAGGGAAAGGTAAAATAAAATAGATCACACACAAAGAGTAGAGGGGGATCTGGTTTTGCAAGGATAGAACTACCTTTATTTATAAGTAGTAGGTAACCACAGTGAGATACTAAAGATCATCAATCCCCAACAAGATTAGGAAGAATGCACAAAAGACAAAGTAAAATAAAAAATTGGGTCAACATGGAAGGAGGCCTAAATACTGCTTACACTTTGCACCATCCCTAGTTTACCAAAAGCTAATCACAAACATGGAAGAATTAAGATACACATAGATGAAGGTTTACAATATAGACATTAAACCTATATCCAAGCACTGACAGGGGTGATGAGGGTCATCCAGGAACATATAGAAGGATTATGGGGGAACACATTGCAACACCCACACACACAACTAATCTTAAGATCAAGAAGAGGGTCTCCCCCTAAAACTGGTCAACCAAGAGGCCATCAACTTCCCACTTTAGATCATCATAGGGGGAAATATGATGAGCCTACAACAGTGTAATGGTAAGGGGAGGAGCTTTTGATCCTCCCACAACAAGGGCCAACAAGGGCCAAGGAAAAGGGACCAATCAGGTCTCCATCTCTCAGCTCTTGTGGGTCTAAGGCCAACGACTTTGTGAAGATCACTGACAAGGTCAAAACTTCATCCACCAAGTTGAACATACACTTGACATGAGTGCCATGTTTCACCTTGGTGGATGAAGGAGTTTTCACCTAAGGTTAACCACTAGGCTCACCGAGAGACTCGGGAGCTATGAAAAACTTGGGGCAGGCTAGGACTGCTTCCATCACTAGGACAAAATAAGTCAACGCAGAGCCACCTTTCAAAGAAGGCGGGCTCTTCTTACTTCCTCCCTTGTTGGAGGGACCACGCTCTACCTTCTTCTTCATTAGAGGAGGTGAACTCCCCATAGACGAAGCAAGGGGGATTAAATGAGAAGAGGAAAGAACCATAGCAGATATGAGTGAAGTATTAACCATATCCATGGGCTTTGAGAAAGGTGAGACATTCTAAATAGAGGTCAATAGTGGTGGCTCCATGGTAGGAGTGATAAAAACCTACACCTTTCCAAGCATATATGCGCTCACAGCGGGAGCCAGAAGAGATTCAAAACTAGTTAGATCAGAAGTGGAAGAGGGGAAAGAGGATAACACAACAAAAGGTGTCATCTTCTCCTCCCCCTTCTTCTGTGAGGAGGCTTGCTTAGCCAAGACAACCTTTCATTCAAACTTGTGTTTGTGTCCAAGGTGGTTTCTAGGGCTTTTTGAACTAGAAGTCAGAGCTTGGAAAGGGATGGAAGGGTTATGTTCAGTCATGGGAGTGTCTTCCATAGTTGTTTCCAATGGAAGGATAGACTCTTGAATAGGAGTAGAAGGGGTAGGTTTAGAAATGGCTAGAAGAAATGACTCTACCACCTTAGAGGTGGATCCTTTTCTATTCAAGGAAATGGGAATAGGTCAAGGGGAAAATTCTCTCCATGAACCTTTATTTTTGTCATTCAAATAGTATGAGGGTCTTTGGGAACCATTAGGGAGATCTCATATCTTGATCTTGGGTCGTTGCCAAGGAGGTATCATCAAACTTAGTGGGTAGAACCCAGGCTTGTTCATCCAATACTCTTCCCAAGAGAGGGGAGTAGATGAGTTGACCTGAAAGGGAGTGAGCTTCTCCTTTCCCTTTTGGGAGGAGGAGGCAATTGACTCCTCTTCTACAGGAAGGTTCAACTTTGATTGTCCCTTGCCTCTAGTCTTATACCTCAAATAGTTCTTGTAAAGTAGGTCTATTCTTTGTGGTAGCGGACCAATGGGAGTGGGCCAAAAGTGATCCAATGAGTATACCCCACGAGATATCATAGGCTGATATCCAGTATAATGCACCATGTGCATGACACCCTCATGGGAAAACTTAAGGAATTTATAGATTATAGAGGTGATCCCATTTATGGAAGCTAGTCAAGGTATGCTTAACTTCACTCTAAAAAGGTTTGACTCTAGAATAATGTCAAATACCGCGTCTATGTTCCTAGGTCCAACTAGGATAGACATCGTTATTGATCCATAAAATTTAAGATAAATTCCATCATGCGTATGGATGATGGATTTTGTTTTTTTGTATTCCTCTCTTTGTAGGGAGTTTAAGAGTATTGTCTCCTTTGTGATGACATTCAATCTACTCACGGGATCAACTAATACCCCTGTCACAATGTTACCATTGAGGCAAGCAGGAGTATAAAGTGGGGAAGGCTTACCATTTTTTGGCACATCTTGTGGAGTAAAGCCTACATCAGGTGAACTAGTCACAATATGAGGAGAGGGAGTAATGGTAACCATGTTAACATATGCTTCGGGGCAAGAAATAGAATCAAAGGGATTGATAATCATATTAGTAGAATGTGCTGGAAATGGGTCCATGTATAGCGGGAAGTCACTGTTAGCTTTTGCCACTAACTTGTTTGTATTTTTCTTACTTCCATCAAGATGAATAATACTATCCTCGATGTGATCTTGTATCTCATGATGCAGGCACATGCAGTGTTCGGTAATGTGTTTGTTAACTCGATGGTACTGACAATATGTTTTTTCTCCATACCAATTAGGGTATGGCTCTCTAACTACTTTAGGGAGTGGTAGGGTAAGGATCTTATCTTTCACCAAGTTCTGCAAGATGGAAGAATAAGATTATGATAGCTTCGTAAACTTTTGGTCATGTCTGAGGCCGTTGTTTTCCACAATGACTACTACATTCACAACAGTTTTACCTCTTCCGAAGATTGATATGATAGATCTCCCTTCAGGATGGGAGCATTAGGGAGGACCCCTGAATTGAACTACCATTTGTTGGTATTCTCATAAAGCCATAAACAAGTGTGCGAAAGAAGGATACTTCATGAGGGAAAAATTCTCTTGCCAAGGCCTTTGTAAGCTCCCTATGAAGAAATTTTGTACATCAGAGTCTAGTAATGGATACGAGATCTATGAGAAGATTGCTTGGTACTATGCTTTAAAGACTGTAATCTTTTCATTGTCCCCGTGTTTACACTAAACAAGGTCTAAGAAGGTCATATTTGGTCTAATATTGGCTTGGAATTGTTGTAGGAGCTAGTTCACAAGCTGATCGAACGTGAAGATGGAATTATCAGGCAAAGAACAATACCAATCCAATGTTGTATATTTTAGGGATCGCAGAAATATTTTTGGCATGAATGCATCATGATGGAAAAATTCTATGCATATAGAATTTAAGGCAGACACATGCATCTATGGGTCCCCTTTACCACCGTATTTCTCAAATTTTGGAATCTCCATCCCTTGCGGGAAAGGATTGTTTAAAATTATAACCGAAAATAGGTTGTTTCAGAAGAAAGGCTAGAAAATAGGCTAGGTCGAGGCCTAGGAAAGGTTGACCAACTCGTTTTGCATCTTCCCCATATTCTAAAGAAGGGTATTCACAATAGGGTCATTAGAAGGCATAGGGCCACTAGAACTACCACCAAAGATGTTGCCTAGACCGCGACTGTGACCAACACCAATGCCACCACAATTAGCGTGACTTTCATCGAAGCCACCACCACCATTACTTCCACTGGAACTACCTCTACCAATGCCAACCCCACTTCCAAAGTTTCTACCACCAAAGCCTCCACCTATCATCATGCCAAATCATTCACCACCGGAGGTGATGGATGGGGTGAATTGGAAACCCAAAGGGTTCCTATTTACTTTGATAGTTTCAAAATTCTCAGAAGTACTGGGTACACTAACTGACAAGACTGCATCAGCCATATATATGGATGTAGAAGGCATCAAAATCTCTAGCTTTCTTTCATGTTCCTCGAAGAGGCCACCTCATGTCATGTGACTATGGATCGAGGGGGTGCATTATTTGGCTAGACCAATGAGACTAGCTAAGAGCTCTATGCCTATCCGATCCTTTTCCACCATGTATCTTATTTCACTAATAACTTTAGCATGCCTAGCCATCTTCGAGTTTCCTTCTAGGTGATTTTCTAATGCACCTAACCCTTTACCAAGGATGATGATGTATTCAGAAGGGATACAAATGACCTCATGCTCATCTACTGATGGGGAGGTCGATGATGTAGGAGGGGTAGGGATGCAATTAGTTTCATCAAGAAACTTAGATTTTCCTTGCAATACATGCACTTGTGCGGATAGACCAACCGTAGAACCAGAGAAAAGGTCTATAGTGAAACTAGAGGATACCTTCATCTTTTCCATCAAAGGGTGTCACAGAATTCTTTTGACAATATGCCCAGAGGTTGTAGACTAGGTTGTGAAGCTCATAAAATTTCACAACACACAAGGGTACAACAACCAAGAGATATAAGAGAAAAAATTCAGAACACTGATAAATGGGTAGATGTTGGTTCACGTCGGGTTCACTAGAAATGTATGAGAGGGGGACCAATCACTACAAGGCCCTCGGTCACAAAAGGCCAAGAGAATAAAGGTTTCCCTAACTTACCTCAATTGTAGGGATGATTAGGATCGGGGGAATGAGAAAGATGAAGAATATGGGTCCTTCGATCACTCTACAATCTTGAGAATTGAAGTGAGACTAGGTGAGTCAATTTTTAAGGTCAGCTCTACATCTCAAATAGCTCTCTATCAGAGGATAGAAGCACGGTTTTGGGATGACAATGTGGCATGCTGGTGTCTTACAAGTGTGTTGGCATCCATATGTCTAGAAAACTAGAGAGACGAGGTTAAATCCTCAAGAAAGGATTGCTAGCCTAGTTTAGAGGTTTTTTGAATAATAGAATGAGATTAAGAAGAATGAAATATAAATGTGAATGTGATAAAATAAATATATTGCCGCAAGGGTGACAAAGATAATTTCATACAACAATCCTCTTGCCAGCTTGCTTTCAGATCTCTCCACATGCACATAGAAAAAGGGGTAAATGTTGGGGCTGTTTAGGGGCCTCACTCAATGAGACCCCATTTTGGTATTTCCACCTCCATGGAAAACCAAGTTTGCAATGATAGGAATAAAGATAAAGAAGGGAATACAAGCTACGTAAACAAAAGACACTACAAATAGTATGTGCTTACTCAACCAAAGATGATAGAGGAGATGAGAGGAGCTTACCACCTCCATCCAAAGTGCTCAAGGCTTGTGGAGGAGAAAATGAGAGGAAATCAAGCCTCTTTTGTAATGGTGTTTGTCTTGTGCTCGCACTATCAGAGTGATGGAGTTGTAGATTGCTACAATGAAGTGTAAAATGTTGCTACAAAGGTTGAACTAAATGAATGGAATGGAGATAATGCTCAAATGATCTTGAAAAACTTGAGAATGGATGGAATGGTCAAGAATATAAAGGAAAGGATGAAAAATGGCCATATTCAGGTCGACCAGCCAAAGGGAGGCATTACTCTTCAACTTCCAATCAAAAGTGTAATGTCTCTATAGACTCTAGCCACAAGAATCTTCTAGGGAAATAAGTGCACTGCCTAGACGTCTACGCGTCATGCGGGCATCCTCAATAGAAATGCCCCCACCGACACACAAAATAGGCAGCAAGTGTGATGTGGATAGTGGGCTTAAGTGGAATTAAGACTCTACCTTGGGTTTTCTAAAGTGCAAGGGGGTAAAAGGGAATTTGTGTTAGGGGTGAAAATTAATGCTTATACACTATCCAAAAAATAGACTATCCTGAGTGGGTTTCCAACTTAGTTCCAGACTCCAAACCCATTGGAGGGATTTAAATATGTACTGACATCAGGGACTTAGACAAAGCATGTCCAACAAACTAATTTTATATTCCAAACATTGATATTATTGTGGATTTAACTATTGTACATGATATTTTATCACTTATGGATAGATTCTAAGGTTATAACCAAATATTGATTTCCAAGGAGGATCACCACAAAAAAAATTCACATGTCCACGAGGAACCTATTGCTAGAATATGATGTGGTTTGGGTTAAATAATGATGGAGCTACTTATCAGAGATCCATTACACTAATATTTCATGAAATGATCAAAAAAATTGTTGAAGACTATATGCATGACATTATAGCTAAGTCAAATACAAGAAAGCAACATATAGAATTACTAGGACCAATCTTCAATAGGGTCGAAGAATACAAGGTGTAACTAAATCAAAAAAAGTGGATATTTTGGGTTACATTAATCAAGCTCCTAGGTACATAGTGTCATAAAGGGGAATCAAGATAGATCCAACCATGGTTAAAGTAATTTTGGATATCGAGCTACCAAAAAAAATAAAAAAAAATGTGAGGTCTAGAAGGTAGGTTAGAATCTATCAAGAGGTTTATAGCATAGTTGGTAGACAAGATCCACCATTTTTCTCACCTTCTCCACAAAGGGATAACATACAAGTAGGATGAGAAATGTGACAAATCCTTCCAATAAATGAAACATTATCTATTGAAACCTCATACTCTTATGCCATAAATACCGAACAATCCTTTGATCTTATATATGTCACTACATCAATGGATTTGGGTGCTCTTCTCACTCAACAAGATGAAATAAGAAATGAGTATTCTACTATATACATAGGAATTTGTTTGGATATGAGATGAATTAATCACCCATTGGAAAGGGTTTCATAGTAGTGGTCTTTTCTTCCCAAAAATTTAGACAATATATGCTTTCATAGCAGATAAAGCTCATTGGTAAGATTGATCCATTGAAATATATGTTATCCAAGGAAAATCTCACTAGAAAAATGGCTAAATGGGTGATCATCTTAATTATGTTTGATATAGATTATGTGGAGTGGAAGTCTATTAAGGTGTAGGTAATTGTAGACCAGCTAGAAGAGGTGCTCATCTATACAAAAAATTCATTGGTGTCTAAATTTACTAATGAGTTAGTATTTATCCTTGATATAGTGGATCAATGGAAGATGTACTTTTATGGATCAGATACCCAATGTGGATCTAGAGCCATAATTCCCTTCATCACCTCTCAAAGTGATTGGACTCCCAAATCATATCAGCTATCTTTTACATGCACCAATAGCATTGCCAAGTATGAATCTCTTATAATGGGATTGAGAATTGTGGTACAATGGAAAATACAAGAATTAAATTTCTATGGAGATTCACAACTAAAAAACCTTAGAAGTGTTCTTAAAAGAGTGAAAGGAAAAATTTGCATGGTCCTATATAGATATGCCCAAACTTGATCCTGAAGTGGTTGTGCGCCATCCAATAGTTTATCCCAAAGCTAAACCATTAAATCAGAAACTGAGAAAGATGCACCCCTAGATAGCATTATTGGTTAAACCAGAATTGCATAAACTCTATGAACTCATATTTATCTGACCAATAGACTATCCTTAGTGGGTTTCCAACCTAGTTCCAATCTCGAAACCCATTAGGGAAATTAGAATATGTACTGACTTCAGGGACTTAAAAAAAGCATGTCCAAAAGATGACTTTCCTCTTCTAAACATCGATATCATTATGGATTTAACTTGTGGACATGAAGTGTTATCACTTATGGATGGATCTTAATTTATAGCCAAATCATGATTTCCAAGGAGGACCAACACAAAACAACATTCACATGTCCATGGGGATCCTATTACTAAAATATGATGTCATTCCAATTAAAGAATGTTGGAGCTGCTTATCAGAGAGCCATGAACTAATCTTTCTTGAAATGATCAACAAAATTGTTGAAGACTATGTGGATGACATTCTAGCTAAGTAAAAGACAAGGAGCATATAGAAGTACTAGGACCAATTTTTGATAGGCTCGAAGAATAAAAGGTGCAAGTAAATTCGAAAAATTGTCTATGGGGTCACAATAGGCAAGATCCTAGGGTACATAGTGTCACAAAGAATAATTGAGATAGATTAAACCAAGGTTAAAGAAATTTTGGATATGGAGCCACAAAAAATACTCAAGCAAATGCAAGTCCTACAAGGGAGGTTACAATCTATCAAGAGGTTTATAACACAACTAGCAGACAAGATCCACCTCTTTTCTAACCTTCTCCACAAAAGGATAACATACAAGTGAGATGAGAAATGTGACAAATCCTTCCAACAAATTAGAGACTATCTACTAACACCTTCTATTCTTATGCCACAAATAGTGAATAAGCCTTTGATCTTATATATCTCAACTACATCAGTAGCTTTGGGTGGTCTTCTCACTCAACATGATGAAACAAGAAAGGAGAGAGCAATCTACTATATTAGCAGAACTTTGGTTTGATAAGAAATGAATTAATTTCCCATTGAAAAGGATTGCCTAATAGTAGGTTATCACTTCCCAAAAATTTAGACACTATATGCTTTCACACAAGATAAAGCTCATTGGTAATATTGATCCATTGAAATATCTATTATCCAGGACAACTCTCACTAGACGAATGGCTAAATGGGTGATGATCTTAATGGAGTGGTGGAAACCCTTAAAATATTTGTGTTCCACTTATAAATTTTGCAAAAATATCATTATTTTCATGTCCTAGGGCTTAGCGTTTTGTTTATTATCATCGTATACTGTTTTTGTGTTTTAAACCCTCCAAAAAAATCCTAAGTCTTAATCCTTTTGCTAAGAATTCTATTTTAGTGTTGACCTTTTATCATAGGTTCCTGGTTGTCTAAGTCACATCTTATTCCTTTACATCCATTTGTCTACCAGCCCTTCATCCTAGCAATCCTAGTCATTACCCATTGTTTTATTAGCATTATTGCCTTATGTTACATGGGTCACAAATCCTCAAATATTTTCTTTATAGTCCTTTGTATGGGTTTTAATGATTCAATTGCCAACGAAATTTTTTTGACTGGGTATTTTATGTTTTATCCTTCATGTTCCTAGCAGTGGCCCCCTTTTTATGAATTAACAATTTGTAGGTGTAGATTCCCTGCTTCATAAGGACCATCGTATTTGTGTGATCAAATCTAGACCACTCCTCGTGCCCCTGCTCACTATTATTTCCCATTAAAATAACCTTATGGGCTAGTGGGCGAGTGCCAAGTGTCTTCCTACACTGGTGGTTCTGAGGTCTCTCAAAGTATATAAGAGGCAGTTTGAAGTGAATCAACAAGTGAGGATGGATGACATGGGTCAATCTTGACCATTCATTTCCATCTCGTGGGGGCCCCAACTCTACTTCTCATCTCTCAGTGGGGAAGAGGGAGAGTACCACATGGAGTCATCTGAGGGAAAGAAGAAACATTAGAGCAAGGAAAATATTACTAAAATATTTTTTTGTAAGTGTATGAAGGATAAGATCTACACTACTAAAGGGATTATTCTACATGTGTTTCAAATGCAAGAGAGATCTTTTCATCATGGCCATTGGTTGTTTCCAAGATTTATATGCACATGTAGGTAGTTTTATGATAAATCACACACAGGTTGAAGGCTTGAGATTTAATCTCATCCCTTTTGGTGCAGGAGCACCAAGTTGCTTTCAAACCTCCATGAGGTCATTTGTAAATAGTTGCTCTATTTTATGTATTGGGTCTTATAATAAGGTTTATCAAACCATTTTATAGGTGTTTGAGTCTTAGGAAGTCATATTTGAATTCATTTGTCAAATAATGTTTAAAGTTGTTCCATATTGCAAAAATTGTAAAAGTTGCTCAAGAAAGTTGTCAAGCAACTTGTCAAAAGTTTCATTAAGGGGTTTTGTCAACAAACTAATTAAAAGGTGGTTGAAAATAGTTTTTTTTTTGTAGGAAATGCATAATTACACCCTCCAAAACTCGAATTGGGGGGTTGGAGATATTATTTTTGAAGTTTGATGAAAGGCAACCTCAAGTTTTGTGTGCATTTTCTTATTTTTACATTGTTTCCAGGCTGAAGTTGTGCTTTGTACGACCTTTTATGGATTCAAATAATGGAGTATCATATATGGATGGAAATATCTCTGTTTCTCATTTTTAATTATTTTTATCTCATTAAATTTTATTGAGTTTTGTGGAGGATATGACTATTCTGGTGAGACTGCCTATTCTAACAATATTTTGCAGAATTTATAGTCTAAAACATGTGATTGGTACGGATTGTAAAGTCTATATTTTGGATCTTAAACCAATTTTTTTTTTTTTTCTATGTGAATATACTTTCATTTTCTTCAAGTCTCATCAAAATTCATTAATTTTTGAATACATTATGACCATTTTTGTGAGGGCAGGTTTGAACACTGCCTAGGGTTTGCAGTTTTGGGAAAAATGCAATAACTTTTCTTTTCCACCATTGGATCTTCATAAAAAATTTAAATGAAGTCTAAAATTATGTTATCTTAAATCTCACCGAATTGATTGGCTTTATGTTTTGTTTTGTGGAAGTTATAAATGGTAGCTTGGTGCATTGAATTGTGGGTTGCCATGAGAGTGTTTTCAATGTGATCTAGAATGCACTTAATCATTGTTGGAGCTGAATAATTTTATGAAAGTTTTCAAGTGAATGGTATGTTGAGTTGTGAATCCCTTTCTTTACATCATTTTGGTATCAGAGGATTCTACTGAGGCTTATACACAAGAAATGGAGTTTTGGAGCCTAGATGTTGAGAAGATGATGGAGAAGAGATGGTATAAGAAGAAGAGGAAGACAAAACCATGGGTTAAGATGAAGATACAAGTGTTTGTGATTGAAGGTGATAGTCAAGATTCATTTCTTTTTTCAGGTGCTTTATTTTATGCTAACTCAAGGGACTTGAGGTTTTTCTTCAAGGGGTGTATGGTGCAGGTGCACCAAGCTGCTTTCAAGCCTCCATGAGGCCATTTGTAAATAGTTGCTATGTTTTATGTATTGGGTCTTATAATAAGGTTTATCAAACCATTTTATAGGTGTTTGAGTCTTAGGAAGTCATATTTGAAGTCATTTGTCAAATAATGTTTAAATTTGTTCCATATTGCAAAAATTGTAAAAGTTGCTCAAGAAAGTTGTCAAGCAACTTGTCAAAAGTGTCATTAAGGGGTTTTGTCAACAAACTAATTAAAAGGTGGTTGAAAATAGTTGGTTTTTCTTAGAAATGAATAATTACACCCTCCAAAACTCGAATTGGGGGGTTGGAGACATTATTTTTGAAGTTTGATGAATGGCAACCTCAAGTTTTGTGTGCATTTTCTGATTTTTACATTGTTTCTAGGCTGAAGTTGTGCTTTGTACGGCCTGGTATGGATTCAAATAATGGAGTATCATATATGGATGGAAAGATCTATGTTTCTAGTTTCCAATTATTTTTGTCTCATTAAATTTTATATCTCTATTTTTGAAAGTTGCAAGGAGGTTAAGACCAACAAGGAAGCAGGGAGGTTGACACGTAAGGTTTTCCTCAATGCTTAATGGATGGTGGATCCTATGGATAGGTTGGAGGATTTTCCACATGATTTTTTATGATTGGGTAAAAGAAAATAGCTTCTTACAATTAGATTTTTCAAGCATTGTTGATTCAATTTGGATTATTTATCGATTCCATCTCACTGCATGATCAACAACTAGGTTTCAAACATGTGTGGTTGGTTGTCTATTTTCTTGTGTGATATTTATTTTGAACATTAATGGTAGATATTCTCTATGAATTCAACATAAAGAGAGTTGTTGATGATTTTCTTTCATAATTGCAGTCACTGAGAGCTGAAGAATCGGTCTAGATCAAGAGAAGGTGTGTAGAGCTTAGGAAAAAATTTATAGAAGAATTGAAGAAAATTTTCCCAAGCAGGCATCCACACCTTTTTGTGTCAATTATGTATAAATTAGCTAGTTTAGGGAATTTTTGAAAGTTCTGTAAGCTTTAGGTACATAGGGTTTGCAAGGGTTTGGTTATTTGAAAATTCCATTGGATTGGTAAGAATTGTGTGTGGTCTGGGAGGGCTTTTGTTCTACAAGTTTGTCTCTCAGAGAATAAGCCAGTGAGAATCTTCTATAAGTGAAAATTCATTAACCCTAGGTTTGTTATACTATGAAAATGAGTGAGCCTAGAATTTCATCCTCCCAACTAGAGAAGAAGCCCAAACAAAAAAGGGTCAAGAGGTCTAAAACCTAGGATGACATATCTAAAATTATGCGAGATGTACATGAGAAATCTATGAAATGAAAGAAAGAGAAGATAAATTTTTCCATGGAGGCTAAAGCCAAGGGTATTATTGAGGTTGGTTACAAGAAAAATGTTCTAGCAGGGTACAAAAGGGATGATAATGATGAGGTCGGTTAGTCTAAAAAGAAAAAGAAGGATAAGGACCACAAGGCTTATGATTCTTATATGGGGGAACTTGATGTTGCCATGGAAGATGAGGAAAATTATATGAGTGATAAGGTAGAAACTAATCCAAAATAAGTCCAATATCTTCTTGAAATGTGTAAGGAAACTCAGGTGCGGAAACAGCTTCCTACACTAATCTCTTAAGGAAAGTATGGTGCAAATTCGTTTTAAACCCTTACAATTTCAGATTCGTTAATCTACTTAACAAAGATATTGCAGCAATATACCATACATACAGAAAATGAAGAATGACACAATGATTTACAAAACCTTTCGGTAAAAAACCCCAGCACTCCAAAACCTGTTTTATCTTCAACACAAATAATGCATGGAGATTTCAACTGAAGACAAAATGCGGCACATTTCCAACAATACACTCACATCACAAATCTTCGCAACCCTAAAAAACGCTTATATCATAGGGCAACTTCCGATAACTGTATTAGGGTTTTACCATTCTCATTGCTGAAATAGAGTCTCCATAGGAATCCGTCATAACCGTTTCAGCCATGATCTCCTTACACACAATTCAAGATGCCGACACATTAAGTGGAGTGACACATCAACATGGAAACAGACATGTACACTCACACTTAACTACATTATTTGCAAGAAATACATTTTACAAAACAAATAATAAGAATAGGAATTATCCAAGGTTGAGACACCTTATTCCTAACAAAATGTAGGTCAAGAAGACTCTGATGATGGTATGACAAATTCTCTAGTTTCAACAAAATAATGATGGCATGCATACTTTGATTCTAAAGATGATGAACCATTGCTGAAATAGAGTCCCATTTTGGAGGTTTTGTCTTACATGTTGACATGGAGGAGAGGTTTTGATGCTGGTACAATGATGAAAGATGCATTTTGGAAGGAGAGTAAATCTTCTTCAGCCAATGGAAAAGGGTTTTTTTCTTATATGTTTTCCCTCTCATAAAAAGGTGCAAATATAACTACTTGGGGAGTTTTGAATTTAAAATGTAAATTAATGTGAAATGTAAAATGTGACTAAAATTATAATTTGGTCTTAAGCTTGTTGCTCCTATATTTCTATAAATGGGAATTCAAGGACAATTACACAAGTATTTTGATGGTTAAGCATTCGACCTCATGTGAGAGCAATTTTGTAAATTAAAGCATAGAAGAATAGAATAGTTATGAGTCTTAGGTGTGAATTATAGCTTGTAATAGGCATAATAGTTTTACAATAGCAATGAAATATGAATGATAATTAAAAATTATGGAACAAATTATCTCCTATGTATTCTCTCTCAAGTTATGAATAGAATGATCAAGGATATTTTATGTCTTCAATTTCTTTGGTTGAATGTATGGCTTTATTTCTACTTTAGTTCAAAGAACTAATTAAATGCTTTAATGAAATCATAGGTTTGTGAGATGGAATTAAAGGATTACTAACTAGTTTGTGCTATGGATATCTTGAATTGTTTATTGCAAAGAAATATAGCAATAGTATTTAAATGCTAGGTTTAATTATGGATGTATTATAATTTATGCAAGTATGAGTTTGTCACCCATGGATAAAGAACTATTATTTTAATCTGGTCATCTTTGGAGTCAATTGAGTTAGTCTTATCTATCAAAGAACAAATTCATATTGAAAATCACTTACACGCCATAAATTGTTTAAAAATTGTATGAGATCTACCCATTCCTTACTTTTAGATAATAATTTGCTATAGGATTAGCCAAATTATTGAAGAATTATGTCTATTTATATTTGATAGGAATATATTTGTTTATCACAATGTTCATGATAAAATGGCACAATAGTATCATCTAAACATTATCAAGATTACCCTCTTGGGTACTATAGAGCCTGAAGTATAGAAGTAAAGGCCCATCAATCCTTTACTTGTTTGTTGGCCAATCCTCACCATTATTGACCATTGAATTGTGGTAGATTCATAGATAATGACTAAGATTAAGTTTGGTTCTCAAAAAATAACCAACAGTTTGACAACTATGTTGGGGACATTGCTAGTCCAAAGTCTCTAAGTTAGATCTGGTATAGTTAGAGTCAATTATTTTATTGTTCTTAAATTTCTAGAGAATAATTTGCATAAATTCTCATCAACAAGTCAAATCCATTTTATGCATTAAATTTTCGTCCCATTTTCCCTTTCATACTAGGTTATGTTGAAGGTCTTCTTTGAAATTGTGAGTGCATCTCCAAAGTTTAACAAAACTTTATTTCCCAACATTGTGGGTGGTGACTCTAAAGTTTCTTGTGCTAGTCCAACATTAAAATTTCTAGAAGAGAATTGTGAAGAGTTTTGGAAATATGGAGCCTTGCAACATGAGCATGAAGTGTATGTGGATTGATCTAGTTGTTCTTGTGTTTTCATTGATGACAACATGGTGACAACTCTACATAAAGCTTACTTAGTTTACTGGGAATTGTTCTCTACAAGAAGTGTTCTTTTTTGATAAACTAGTGAGTTGGTTTTTGAGTCTGAAATTCATCTTAAGAGAAGATATGACTCTAATCTCTTAACCATGTTATCATGTCTCATTCAAACAACTATATCCTAGATCTTGAGAATTTTTGTGTTACGAGTAGAAAGTTATCATTGATAGAGTTTAGCTCTACACTCTACAAGTGTTTCTCTACTATGCATATTAGTGTGGAAGACTCCACATTTTCCTAAATAAAACATTTTTTTGTGCACTTTGGCACACACGCCCCACCAGAGGTAGGGAACCTCTTTTCACCTACTTTTGTCTACTTCTTTGCAGTAGGTTTCACCTTTTCCCCTTAAGGGATAGGTTCCTCTGAATTTTTTCTTTTGTTTTGTTAAGGATTTTTCTGCACATAGGGTGCATTATTTTAAACTCTTTGATCTCAGAGCATCACTAGGATCTCTTTCCCTCATGTGAGATTTAATTGGTAGGAAAAATTGGCTAAGTATGGGAGGCCTTTGGGGATCTCACCTTGACTTAGATTCCTTGAATGATGGGTAATCTGCGGAAATCCAAGGTCGCCCAAAATTTTTGACGTCCAATCCTTCAGAGAATCCGGTGTTGCTCAAATTACCTGAATCCACCCTATGACCATATTCCCAAACCCTTAAACATCACTTCAATGTGCTTAGGAGGGGGGAGGTGGGTGTATTTAATGTGAATTTGGCCAACTATTTAAACCTATTCAAAGGTCATTTCTCCTCATTTGAGCTCTTTGAACTATCTCACATTCAACATGCTAGATCCTCCTCGGCTTGGTGATTGTGCTTGGAGATTTTAGGTCCACTTGTGGTCATCGATTTCCATTTGAGGGCACCTTCACACCTCTGGTCTCTTGGTTTATGTGTGTCAAAGGTAGGGTTTTCCCTTTTGTTTCATGATTTTTGACCTAGCTATAACTTTGCATAATGATTCAATGATTCCCTTGATTTAATGGTTTTGATGAGGGAAGGTAATTATGAGTAATCTCATTCTTTTATTGCAATTTTTTTAACGTGCCTTGCAGGGAGAATTTTGGCCATTTGATCAGCTCCTTGTGATGTGATGGTTATTCCATTCATGTTAGGGTTGATTTCTTTCTTTTGTTACCCTCCTCATCCCCTAGGGTTTCATTTCCCATGTGGTTTGGTGTGGGAAGATAATTTTGTATCGAAGTCCCTATAATTTGCAGTCCAAGTCAATGAACCAAGGCAATTATATGGTGGCTCATGTAGTGGGTAATTATTAGTTTTGTGTGTGCCCTAGTTATCTTGAAACTGAAAAAACAATCCAGAATAATGAGGGTTCTTAATGTAAGCTTTGCATTTATTTCACTGAGTATGATAAGTGGCTCTGAATCATCGGGAGAAAGCATGAATTCTTAAGGAAAGCAATATAGAACTAGAGATTTGAAACCTAGAAAATGATGAAATAATTTTATTTTTGTGCGGGATAAAGAAGTCAAATGAAAACATGAAGGTCTGGCTCACCTCGGAGAATCTAAAGAACCTCAAAATTTTTGAGGGCTAATCCTTCAGAGATTCTGGTGCTTTGAGGATTCTCTGAATCTTTCCACTTCCTTGACCCTCGAGAGTTAATGTGATCCATTTTGAACTTGAATTTGGGCTCAAGCTTGAGCTAAGAAGATTTGATTCTAACTAAGGGAGTGATTTGGGAGAAAATTTTGACACTCAAATATTTTTCCTCACCATGAAACCTCCGAAGGAATTTTCTTTTGGAGAATTCACCCGACCCTGAATTCTCTAAATCCACAAAGGTGAGGAAAATTTGAACATGGTATGGAGATATATGGAAGTTAAGACTCGAACGGAGACTTGAGCAAACCTTTTATAAATTCTGCCCTATCTTGGAATCCCCGAGCTCTATTCCTTCAAATAATCTGAGTCCCCTTGGATTTTTTGCAAACTTCTCTTGGACTTCCAAAAGTAGCTAATATTTGAACCTTGGATGAAATGCTATCAGGTGATCATGTAAGTAAGTTGGAAACCTGAAATTATTGTGTGAAATAATTATTTTCAGAAATTTGGCTCAACCAGGAATTTCCCTAACTTTTATTCCTGCTGAGAATCTACCTAGCTAAGAAAAACTTGATCCTTATTCCTATGAAAATCTGTTGTAGGCTGAATTTTCTAAAAATCCTCACGGGCTCCAAAATCTCAAAATGCATCAATTTGTGGGAAATTTTCTTGGATTTCTTAAGATAAGTTAAAGCATTTGATGATTAATTATAAGCTCTTATATGTTTTATTTAATAATGAGTTTATTAATGATTAGCATCATAGTGATTATCATGTCTTCTAATAGATGTAGGTAAAGCTGAGTCTCAAAAAGATTTCCAAGTCGAAGGCTTCACATGCTCAAGAGGAAGTCAAAAGGAGAATTGATATAATGAAGTATGATTTCAAAGGGATAGGGATAGAGTCAAGAATCTCTTCCACATGGTCAAAGGTAGCTAATACCAATATAGGACATGTTGATTATGATGATTTCTAGTAAAGAATGTTTGGAAAGGAACCTACTCAATTGGCACAAATCATCACACATACAGGCTTGGCTCAAGTGGAAAGGTTTCCACCCACATTGTTGTGTCCAAAATTAGTGTTGGAATGTGTGAAACACTATGATGCTAACAAGAGGATAATAGTGGTCCCACAAGGAAGAGTCGTGGCTAACTTGACTAAGGAGTCCATTGTTGAAACATTCAATATTGCTTCCCATCACAAGCTTATCAAAGAGATCAACATCCAAGAGGCAAAAGATTTCTATACCAAGGATGTCCCCAGGGAATTGGACATGATGAATAGTTCATGGATATCCAAGCCAAAGCCACACTATTCAAAGCTCCATAAGTAGTTACATAGGAGTCATTTCAAGATGGAGTACCATGATATCGTTACACTCCTCTAGGTAGAGTAACGGAATTGGAGGAGGCTTTCAATTTTAGAACCCGGATGTTCTACCAAATCACTCAAATATTGGGTGGCAAGCACTATCACTGGGTAGGTATCCTAAGTGATAATTTGGACAGACAATTGAGAGATGTCCAAGATTCTAATGTGTTCAAGATGACATCCTATCTTGTTTATATGTTGGCAAGCAAGAAAAAAGAAAGGTATTTAAGCTATAAAGGGGTCCTTGGGAAGGACAAGATATGGGATGCCTACCCCCAACTCCAATTTAACATGACCAATTATAGGAGGCCAAGTGATTCCTTCTTCATGTATATTCCCAGGTTATTGTAGGGTGTTCTTCATGTCAGGATATTTGCTAAGGAAATGGAGTTGATCAAGAAATATGGATAGTGGTTCATACAGTTTTAGAGGTTCTCTTACATTATGATACAAGGATCTCCTACAATCCTAATCAAAATTCAGAGGTATCCTACTAATAAACTCATCTTGCTAGAATTGACAAGAAAAATGGTTGCATTTGAGACAGTGTTGGAGGACATGCATAGGAAGGGGCTTACAAATGAATCCCCAATGAAAATTTACACTCTTGAATCCTACCCCACTCCCCAAAGTGATCAATACTCCAAAAAGGAAATGGTGCAATACAATTTATATTCACACACTAACATCGACAATTTTGACCCCTATGGAAAGGCACAAAAGTAGGATAGTAGGGAGTATAGGCACAAGGATCACATAGAACATTACTAGGAAAATTGTAGAGATGAATTTAAAGTTGTAAATAGAAGGTACTATCGGCTTCCCTTGAGACTCATCAGGCTCTACAAAGTGGACCAAGTTTTGGATTAGGTCGAGGAGGATGAAGGGGATCTTATATAGTACCATGACTATGAGCCCTATAGAAACCAACCCTTGCCATCAGCGAATTGGTCAGAGGAGGAAGTAGTAGATCTTGATCAAATAACTAAGCTTGTGATGAAATATTCTAGGCTATGGGACAAACATAAGTGTCAGAGTTGCAAGTGGATGGTACTCAATTCACTTATGATCTGATGGGGAACCTTGAATCTCATTTTGGGGATGACACCGAGGTTGCTAAGGATGATGTTGTAGAGACCCTATATGGGGACGACAAAGAAGAACAAAGGCCTCTCACTCTAAAGAGGAAAAAAAGAAGTCAAGGGTAAGCAAAGAAAAATGAGAGGCAACCTGCACCAAAGATAGGGAAAAACTCTAAGAGGATACTGAGGAAGGAGAGGAGACTCCTCTTCATTCCAAAAAGAGGAAGCTAGTGACTGAGAGGTAGAGACTAGCTAAGGAAACAAATACTATCAAGGCTTCCACTACCCCTCCTAAGCTTGTCGAGATTGAGAGCCGCAAGGATAAACCACAAGTGTAATTGAGAAGGAATTCACCAAAGTAGAGGGTGCCCCTTGTAGGATAATTGAGAGTTGGAATTGAAAAGGAACTCATTGAGGAGAATCCTACTAATAACACCATGAAGGAAACAAAAAAGGTAGTTACAAGGGATAATTCCCCTTCTCCATCCCAAATGTAGAATCTTCAAGAGGGTGAGGTTTTGGAGGAACATGAACAACTAGGTGGAGAAGAGGGCCCATTTGACAATCTCGATGAAGAAACACAAATTGAAGAGGTATCTAAACCTAGAGATGGGGAATTGAGTGATTTGGCCAAGGAATTGGGAGAGAAGAAGAAAATAAGCAAGAAGACTACCTTTGAGGTCACTTTGGAAATTCCCTCTCAGCTTTGAACCATTGACATGCTAATACAACACATTTAGAGGAGGATCTTGGGGATAAAGATGATGAAGAAATAGAATAGAAGAACCAAGGAAAGGATGAGGATAATATAGAGGTTATTAATGAGAGTCCTCCTCATGATCAGTCTAGACATGGTACTCCTCAGAAAAATATGGAGGTAGAACAACCTGCTACCCCAGACTAGTTAGAAAAGAGATTAAATCAAAAGGAAATAATTATAGAAGATGAGACTCCAAGCTAGGACAAGTTGTTGGAAAAATGGGGACAACTAAAGGAAAGGAAAAGAGTTAGAACTATCTCCAAGTTTGTGAGGGATGAGTTTAATAATAGGATTGTCCATGTTGTTGTTCTCCCTGAGAACAAGTATAAAGATGACTTAGGACCCATGGATTATAAGGTGCAAACTATTAATTTGGGACCGACTACAAAGGAATAGGAGAAGGAAGACTTCCAAGAATCCTCTCAAGCAATTTTGAGGAGACTTGACAAGGAGACTGCAGAAAAGGAGGAATTGCAGAAGTAGTTGAGGGAATTTCATAGGTATATCTAGAATCTAATTAATCCTATGCAATATTAGAGCACTTAGAGCTCTTCATGTCCAGAGGGCTTGTTATCCAAGGAAACAGTTTTAGATATTGAGAGACTGAAGTCCTTTGAGAAAGATAAATAGGAATTGCTACATAATGTCAATGACAGAGGGGATGAAATGATTGAAAATATGTTTTTGTTCTATGAGAAGTCATCATTCCTCTCCAAGGAAATAACTTATTTCCTTAATGGTTGTAAACAACCACCTGATGATACAATTGTTAAGGAGTTGGATAGAATCCTTGCAATCCCTACAAAGACTTTGATTAAAGAAGGTATTATCACCATGGAGGATACACATAATTCCATGGAATGGATAAAAGCTTTCAATTTCAAGAATGAACTCATGATGAAGGCACCCAAGAAGTTATCCAAGGCTTAGGTTAGAGTAAAGGAAGTTTTTGATAGCTGCAATGCCTTTCTAGAAATGGTTATAGGAAGAAATAAATTTAGATAGAAGGACTTGAATGTAGGATAATTGGAACAATGGTGGCACGAAGTGTATTCTCCAAGTGTAGAGAACTCAGCAGTTAAAGATCAATTAGAGGATGTTGCAATTTACATCTCCTTTTTGGATAGATATCAGGGTTTGTGCATTGATTGGGATAAGGCTTTGGTCAAGTATGAAGCAGAGTTAAATTCAACCAAGGCAAAAATTAATGTGATAGCTACTCCCACCCAGGCCGACCTGGACCTAGTCCTTGCAAAAATTAAATAAATTTCTAAAAAGAATGGGGTAAGTGAAGGAGAAAAGGATGAACCAACTTGATGGCCTAGGAGTATGCACCATTTAATACAAATTTTTCATATGCGATAGGGTGACTACACCTTGAACTTCATGTCAAGGAAGCATTAAATGCTAAAAGTTTACTTTGGGGGCCAACCCCCATTATTTTAATGTAATTTTGAACTCAAAATTTTTGAGGGAATTTCGTGGCTGACCTACTTGGGTGACTTAACTTGGAAAACCCTAATTCAGGGCCACCCTAAATGTATTTCTATAAATAGGGGTTCCTCCCCCATTTGCTAATGTTGGACAATTAGAGAAAGCATTCAAATCTTAGCTAAGGCATTAAAGAGAGCTCTGTAATACTTGAGATATTGGAAAAACTTGAATTGTTGTAAATTTTGGTGAAGAAAATACAAGAGAAGGCATTTTTATTTGGTGTTCTTCATTGTGTTGTTTATTTGTGCATGGTTCTTGTGGTTCTTTTATTTCAGAATTTGAAATTTTTTTTTAAGAAGTTACTCTTTAGATAATCTTAGAAATATTTATGTTTTAGTTGTGTTCATAGTGGAAAATATGAAGTGTTTGAGCAACCCTTGGTCCATACTTTTGGCTACTTTTTGAATGTGAGATACTATGTAAAGTTAGCCCAAGCCTATATTTGAGGTGCTTAGTTCAATTGTAAAGTATTTATTCATTCTAATTCTATAACTGGGTTGATGTGTGAATTCTTTACAATCTAAGAATCTTAATAACTTAGAAGATAACACATTTTCTGTGACATTGCAGGTTAATCTAGGTTTAGCAGGAATTATTTTGGAGGGTTGGTCCACTTTGAATGTTCTATCATTTCCATAGTTGATTCTGGTAGTTAGACTTATATTTCTCTCAAACCCTTATATCTTTCGATCTTTCTTTGAATCTGAGTTAGTTTTAGGATTGAATGCATCACCATATTGTTACATCTGATGAAAGAATACTTCCAACATTGTTCATTTGTAAGGCCCTATGTGGAAAACCAACAATTTCACATTATATTTGATTTGTTTAGGCATTGTCAAGACATGATGTTAGAGACCTTGGGGTTATCTCTTGAGGCTTATTGATAGAGATTTACCTTTCAAGAGAAATAGGATATTATATTCGGTCTGAGCTATTGTGTAAAAAACACCATCAACACATTCTAATGTTTTGATTATAATGGTAGTCTCTATGATGGTAGTATAATGAGAAATTGATGTAATATCAAACCCGAAAGGTGTTTTATTTGAGGATTGTATGTTGGTTTGGAGTTTTTGTGGTTACGTCCTAGTCTTGTTTGACCTAACATATGAGGCACATTAAGAAGACTAGATATAACTTGTGGATTTTTTTCATTGATCTGTGTTGACATGTTATGATGCACTACATGGATCAAAATATTTTAAATGATATATGGTTTTGAAAAGAGTGTTTTTGATTATTTTTCTTTCATCTAATTAGGCCAACCTAATTGATGAATGAGATAACTTTTATATATAATATTTTTTGAAAGAAAACAGTGTGTGATGGTATGTGGTGTAGTAGTGAGGTGTAGTGAAGTGTGAAGAGGATCAAGGGATATGTGAAGATCCAAGCATAAATTCTTTATCAGTTGAGGATCAAAACAAAATTATTGAGCAACTATTGTGAGAGGCAGTCCATTTTTTTCATTACTTCATTGGAACTAACTCCTACACACAAAATGTGTATTCTATTAGTTCATACTCTTGGAAGTGAGACATAACTTTTGTATCTTGGTGGTTAGCCATATTTTTTACTCATTTTGTGAGGCTTTCAAGGATAGTGACTCCTGGTAGTGAGCCCTATAATATCTTGTATTCTAATATAATATGTTATGAGTTAACCCTCACCATGGTTT
Source organism: Sequoiadendron giganteum (assembly GCA_007115665.2). Classification (NCBI taxonomy): domain Eukaryota; kingdom Viridiplantae; phylum Streptophyta; class Pinopsida; order Cupressales; family Cupressaceae; genus Sequoiadendron; species Sequoiadendron giganteum. The sequence continues at coordinate 246,102,779 of CM021108.1, forward strand.
TTCCCATTTTGGGTTTTCCATGTAAAAATCTTGGTGTTCATTTGTGTTGATGCATTGTCTTGTTTCCATATTTTATCTTGTTGATTCAGTCAAAATTGTGATAATTTTTAGATGGATATTATTTGACTAGTTTTATGGAATACCGATTCACCCCCCTCTCATTATTCCATATATTCAACAATTGGTATTAGAGCTTTGTTTCTTTGAAGGATACTAACAGCTTGAGGAAGGTCCCAAAATTTGAATATAGGGATTTTTTTCCTCTGGAAGTGATCTTTGTTGGATATTTAGAAGAAATTGATGATCTGAAGAATAAGATGAAGGAATCGAATGATTGCATCAAGGATCTAATGAGTGGATATGAAGAATCTAGTGATCAATTGAAACAAGATCATGGTGAGGTAACCAGACTACTACAACAATCGGAAGAAATGAAAAGAATTGAAGTCTGTCAGCAAGTTGAAATTCAAGAGAAGATGGATGAATGTGTCAAGCTCAAGCAAGAAATAGAAATTTTGAGGTCAAATCTAGAAAAGGAAAAAATATTTGAGGATAAATTTAAGGTAAGCTCTGTAATGCTTGATGAATTTATTATTTCTCAAAGACTGGTAATGGAAAAAAGTGGTTTAGGATTTGAAGGTTAGAGATCAAAAATGAAGCAATCACTTAACAAGAAGACTCAGTGCAATGATGGTCAAATTAAGAACTTAAGAAGAAATACTAGAAAAACTCGCATCAAAAAACCTAATGCTCAAATGTAATTTTCTTTCAATGGTGCTTTTCATTCTTGTAATAAATTTGGTCATAAGGCAAAAGATTGCAAAAATAGAATGAATGATACTATATCATTCTCCAACAAATGTTTTAAGTACAAGAATTTTGGACACAAGGCTAATCAATGTGAATATAGATTGAATAAAAGAAATTATGTAAGGAAAAGTGTTGCTTGCTATGATTGCAACAATCCAAAACATTTTTCTAATAATTATAGAAGAAAAAAAAATAACTATCCAACAAAGAAACATGAACCAATCATTGATTGGAAAGACGTAAGAAAAGAGATCAAAAGAATTTGATGAAAGCAAGGAGAATTCAAGTAATTTGAATTAGAATCATCAATATTATTTGTGTCGACTTCTAGTGTAGATATGACCATCGATTTTTGAAGTTTGACAATGACTAAGGGGGAGAAATTATCAAAAAATATAATAAACCCCCTCATTGATACTTATGCCACATAATGATAGAAGTATATTTAATCTGGTAACGAATTTAGAAGGAATTTTTCAGTTGCATGTGTAAACAATGTAGGTTGCAAAATTTGAAAGAATGGAAGTGTTCATGAATTATAGGTGATCTACCTAAAATTTGAAGAATTTATTGCAAACGCATTCAAAATGAAAGAAATAAATTCAGATTTATCAAGGAAATCATATTCAAAAGGTATATGCATTTTTGGAGAAACCAGAACAATTCAAAGTATTAGGGTTTGAAGGAAGCAGAGATTGAAGTAGATTGAAAGCATGCCCTAGAAGCTAGAAATCTATCCATAATTCATTTCCAATTACAAAGGTATTCTTCTTACATAATATTTCATCTTTTATGCAATGGATAATTCAAAGGTTGTGAATATTTCAGATAGATTGCAAGTCAAATTAAGGAAACATTTGAAAAATTTGTTAAAAGAATCAGTTGGTCCATTCTCTTCTATTCCTCCCAGAGTATTTCTCTCTAAAGATATCTATGCATAAATCTATTGTAAGATTAAGGGAATTCCACTAGTTTAGTTAAGTATCCTTTGGAAGAATGAATCGGAAGAAAATCATGATGCTTACAAACTCTTAGTTGAGAAGAAGTTGGATGTATGGTGGAAAGAACCTCTATTTGAATTCGACAAGAAGTATATTTGAATAGTCTTGAGTAGGATTCATGATGAATCATTGTGGATTGATGAAGCACATTTGATTACTAGAGAAGCTCTCAGAGATGAAACTAGTTTGTGCTCCTCTAGACCAATTCCCAAATGAAATTCAATGGATGAACAATAAATAATTGAGGTGACTGATTCGACCATCGAAGGAAAAGAGCTTGTTTTGATAACAATTGAAGATTCAGTCATTAGGTATGCTATGATGCTTATTAGTCACAAAGTTTTCTTATGTAGTAATGACCTCATAGTTTCTACTCTTGTTGTTCACACTACTATTGATATGGTTAGAAGAGGTATGAATTATGACGTATGTGAGCTACTTTAACTACATATTTTGAAGAATTTTAAGTGATTCAAGAAAATCAAGAAAAATGCATTCCAATATGGAAATTTGATTGTTACTCTTTTACTTCTTGAAAGAGTTACTAGTAATAGGAAGGATAGAATGGACAAATGTAGAACCTATTACCCATTAGATCAAGAATTTTATGATAAATATGAGTGGTACAGATGCTCAAAAGACTACTCTTGCTGCATTCTTTGGAACATTTAAAATGAGGATGAATGAAAGATCAAGGGTTCTAGGTAGTGTAACTGAAAGGTACTCCATAAGTATTAATTTCTTGGTCTCTACAAATTTCTATCATATGGAAGCAGTTGAGCCTAGATTGGTGTGGATATCTGAGTTAGATTATGAAGTTTCTAAGGCTAATATTGATCATTATGCAAGAATTATTTTGGAGATCCCTAAGAATCCAATTGAAGAAGAAGCCTTCCATAGTGCAACTAGAATAGGGAAGAAGAGAAAAAGTGTTGTCAAACAAGAAGTCACAGAAGGAAGTGAATCAGAGAGAGCTCAACATGAGCATGAAAGCATAAACATTCAAGGAGTTTTAAAAGAATTATAGAAGGTAATTCTCAGTGTTAAATTTGATTCATCTATATGAGTTGTCGAAAATATTGGAAACATGATTAATTCATTGAAAGTCTATATCCTCAGACTAGAAGTGCATATTGGAATTAGGTCTACAAAAGAAAATTTATATGATATCAAGAAGAAATGTGCAAATGCACATCAAAGAGTTGTGAAGGAATTGGAGAGTGTATAGGTTTGTGAGGAAGAAGCTTGAGAACTGCTTTCTCTTTGCCTAAATTGGTCTGGTAGTACACTCAATACTAAGAGTTGAAATAAGGAAGAGTGAAACTTGGATGAGAGCTCAAGAAAATATGTACATATTTGAAAATGATAGAAATAGTCAGACATGGTCCTACATTGTGTAGCTTCAAGATAAATTCTTTTCCATGCAGGATCAAAGGATAGAAGTGATTAGGATGTTTTTGGCACTTAGAGATATGATAAAACTCAAGAACAGTCTTGTATCTAATGCTCTTGATAGTATTGGTAATCTATCATAGATTATTGTTAGTCCCAATAATTTAGTAGATGGTATAGACTCCTTGAGTAAGCTTGAAATATTTCAAAAGGCTCTTATAAATGTGAAAGGTGGATGGGAAGAAGGAAAATCTTTATGGAAGGATACCCTGAAGGATCTAAAAGGTTCCTCATCTTCAGGTTAATATAATTTTCTTTGTGTTCACATATTTTTGGTTGATTCTTGATGCATACACATATATACATTACCCCATCCTTTTTCATTGATATCAAAGGGGAGAGATAGAGATAGATAGAGAAAACAACATTTTTTAGAACATTTTTGAAAGGGGGGGTATTTCAGTTTCCTTATATCAAAAAATTGTTTTTGACATGCATGTTGCCATCAATGCCACAGAGGGAGATTGTTGGAAATATAGAGCATTGCAACATGAGCATTAAGTGTATGGGGATTAATCTGGTTATTCCTATGTTGTTATTGATGTCAACATGGTGACAACTTTATGGGAAGCTTACTTAGTTTATCGGGAGTTGTTCTCTACTAGAATTTTTGTTTTCTGATGAACCAGTGAGTTGGTTTTTGAGTTTGAAATTCACCACAAGAAAAGACATGACTCTAATATCTTAACTGTGTAATCATGTCTCATTTAGAAAACTATATCCTAGATCTTGAGAAGTTTTATGTTGTGAGAAGAAATTTATCATTGATAGATTTTAGCTTTGTAATCTACAAATGTTTCTCTTCTCTAGAAATTATTGTGGGAGACTTTTCATTTTCCTAAAGAGAACATTCTAATGTTGTGGTTCTAATGGTAGTCTCTATGATGGTAGTATAATGAAAAATTGATGTGAAATCATACTTGGAAGGTGTTTGCTTTGAGGATTGTATGTTGGTTTGGAGTTTTTATGGTTACATCCTATTCTTGGCTGGCCTAATGTATGACACACATTAAGAAGACTAGATATACCTTGTTGATGTTTTCTATTGATCTATGTCAACTTTTTATGATACAGTAAATGGAGAAAAATGTTTTAAATCGTATATGATGTCGATATGAGTGTTTTTTATTGTTGTGCTTTCATCTAATTAGGCTAACCTTATTGATGAATGAGATATACTTGTATATATATAAGATTATTTGAAATAAAAAAGTGTGTGATGGTATGTGGTGTAGTAGTGAGGTTTAGTGAAGTGTGAAGAGGACCAAGGGATATGTGAAGATCTGATCCTAAATGTTTTAGCAGTTGAGGATCAAAAAAGAATTATTGAGCGATTATTGTGAGAGGTGGTACTTCTTATTCAAAGATTCATTGGAACTAAACCCTACACAGAGAAGGTGTATTCTATCAATTCATTCTATTGGTAGTGAGCCATAAATTTTGTATCTTTGCAGTTAGCCATCTTTTGTACTCAAGTTGTGAGCCTTTCAAGGATAGTGAGTCCTAGTAGTGATCCTTGCAATATCTTATATCCGGATATAATATATTGTGTTAATCCTCACCATGTTTTTTCCCTTTTCGGATTTTCCATGTAAAAATCCTATTGTTCATGTGTGTTGATGCATTTTCTTGTTTCCATGTTCTCTCTTGCTAATTTAATCAGAATTTTGATATTGTTTAGATGGATTTTATTCTACTATTTTATGGAATACTAATTCACCCCCGTCTTAGTATTTCAGATATTCAACAAAGAGAATTATGAAAATATGCATGGAACCAAAAGTAGAATGAAGAAGAATCTGGAGAAAAAGATGGAATCTAAGCTACCTAAAATCAAGAAGTGTTCCTAGATAAAGAAGAATGATGAACCAAGTAATTCCATTAAATATCCTACTTGTATACTTTATAATTTAGATGTAAATGTTGATAATATAAATAAAAATGAAGAGGCATTTAGATCTAATATGCCTAATCCCAACAAGCAAGGTTTTCCCACTAATGAAATTCTTTAGGGCCATCATGGGATGTCACAAGAAGAAGAAAGGTGGGAATTCTAGGAAAAGGATAATAAATTTTGAGGCAGATGGGCTACCCCTAGTGATAAATCTATTTTTAATGATGGTAATTTTAAACCAAGGGGTAAGTCCCATAGTATTGCATCACACCATTCTCTTGAGAGAGAAGCAAAAAATCTTTTTTATTATAATCCTGAACCTAGTGAGTTTGATATTGTATTAGAAGATGAAGATGATATAGATAAGGATATGAAAGCCTTAGAGGAGGAAGAAATTAGAGTCAAAGAATCAGAGGAGAAGAAAGAAAGAGAGTTGGCAAAGAGGAAGTCAAAGGAGTTACAAGAAAAACAATTGAAACAAAAGGAAGAGACAAACAAGCTGAAGGCCTTGGAGAGAGATTCCTAGAGGAAAAGAATTGAAAAAATGAAGGAAGCATTAAAAGAAAAACCAACTCTTGAGGTTCCTCCTAAATTTTCTGCTAAGATAACCCCTAATTATCCTAAATTCATTGACCCTTCTACTGCTATCAGCAAGCCTATAGATCAGGGGAAGAAAACCATGGATAAACATAAGAATACCAATAACAAAACAAGTACTCCATCTAATAATTCTTCCACCAACATAGCTAAGACTAGTTTAGTTCCACCAAATACACCTCCTAACCCTAAGATCTTGATATTGTAGTAGGAAAATGAGAAATTGTGGAAATATTTGAATGCTGAAATTGAAGCTACAAATGTAGAGATAGCAAGAAAGATTTATTTCCTTAAGATCTCTATTCCTGATCTAGTAGCTTCAAGGTATAGACACACTAACATTGATTCACATAACAATAAATATAATGAACACACTCCTAGTGGAAATGGTGTTGGAGATTGGCGTGGTGGTGGAGGAGGAAACCACAAGAATAAGAATACATATTCTAAAGATGGAGAAGAAATTAGTGGTGGTGGAAAGAAGAAATTAGTGGTGGTGGAAAGAAGAATGGTGGTGATGGAAAAGGAAATAATCAGTTTGGAAATCAGGATAATGAACCTCAAAATGATCAACAAAACTGGTTCACCAAGAGGCCAATGAAAGTTGATAGATACTAACAATTGTGTTTTGTTGGAATTCTTGGATATCCCAACCAACTCCCTAATGATACCAGTCCTACCTTGGTGAAGTTCTTTGGTAACAATGCCATAAGTGGTGAGGACAACCTCAAAGCATTTTCTAATGTCATGGATGATTTTGAAGTAGAAGTTGAGGATGTGATGATGAAACTATTCATGTGGTAACTCATTGAGGATGCCAAAGAATGGTATAGAGGTTTACCTATTGAAAGTATTGGTTCTTGGGAAGAGTTGAAGAGGTTATTTAGAGAACAGTATGGGGATAAGGCTAATTCAAGGTTTATTCTAAATAGTTTAGCAACACTGCTAAAGGTTCAAATGAGTCTGTAATTGATTTTAATGTGAGATTTCAAAAGGCCATGAATAGATTGCTACCTCATTTAAGACTGGATGATAGTGTATGCTTAGTGAACTATTGCTATGCATTCAATGCAAAAATAAGCTATTTCCTACTGGATAAGAATCCTCAAACATTGAGAGAATATTTTAAGATGGAAATTCACATTGGTAACATCAGTAGAGCAACTCATATGGTCAGGAGAAGATATTGTGTAAAAATCCTAAAAAATAATAAGAGGGAGGATAGAAATTCTAGTGCTAAACGAGCTTCACTTGAGGATAAGATTGACAATGTTGCTAGTACCATGAAAGACCTAAGTTACAAACTTTCAAAGAAAGAGAAAGGTCTTTCTAATGAGAAGAAAAATTTATAGAAAAATGAGAGACCTCCTCAGTTGTAAGACCCTCAATACAATACTAATTGGCGTAATGGAAAGCCAATTCCTAACAACCAGAGGAATGCATAGAATAAAGTCCCTCCCGATATTTTGCATAGAAGTTTAGTTAATTTTGTTGATGAAACACCTTGGTGTGTTGCTTGTCAATTTTTGCATGCTCCTCAAACATGTTCAATAGCTAGTAAATTTGACGAGGAGAAAGCTCAGTCAGATAACTATGAGCCAATGGAAGTGAATGATGTAGAGGTTCTTGTACTTATGCATAGATCAGATTTTTCTGATGAGGATTGTTCCTCAAATGAGGAATCACAGGAAGTGGATGTTGATTGTCAAAGGAAAAGATCAGACTCCCATCATCAAAAAATATTCCTTGATGAAGATGAAGAGATTGAGGATAACATGTGTGCCATGGAAACAGATGAAATGGATGTGTCCTTGAGATGAAATTTTGATGAAGAGTACAAGAAAATGATAGCTAGATTGGTAGAGCATGCCAGAAGTACTCACAACAGAGGATTAGGGTTGTTAATTTTGATCAAAGCAAAGCCTGGTAGAATGTTAATTAAGGAACATAGTGCAGAGAAATAGGGGACTAAAAGAAAATAATTGCCCAAGTTTAAGAAACGAGGGGTTAAAACTAAACAAGGTAAATGACCTCAAATTTGGGCCAAAAAGGATAGTGCAGCCAAGAATTCTAGTGAAGTCACTTCTCCCATTATACAAGACAAAACTAAAAAATCAAATGTTGATTATAAGAAGAAATATGATAAGAAAAATTGTGAGCAACAAAAGGTTAAAATTGATGAACATAGTGTAGTTCCTTATGAACTGCCAAAGTACAATCTAGTTGATATGTTTTAACTTTTGTCTCAAGTGAAGGTGACCATTCGTTTAATAGAGATCATAAGAATTGATGAACATAAATAGAAGGTTTTGACCCCCATAAAGGGTTCCACTAAGGCCTGTGAAGTAAAGAAGGTGACTGTTCATCCTGAAGTGAGTGAAAATCAAGTTAGTGATGAGCTCATGGAGGGAGACATTGGTCAGATCCCTCAGATTTATTTGGGTAGTACCATTACAACATGTCTGAATAATATTGATCCATTTTATGCAACTCTTATTGTTGATGGAAAATCCTAAAGAACTACATGATCGATTTAGGAGCTTCATCCAATATCATGCCTATGGAGATAATGAAAGATATGGGATTGAAATTAAATTATGCATATGGAAAGTTTTATGCCAGTGTCTCTATATGAATTCTAGTTATTGGGGTCATCCAAGATGTTCCATATAGACTAGTTGCCTTCCCTGATAATGATTTTTTCCTGAATATAGTTGTGGTGGATATCCCACTGAATTATGGCATGTTGTTATCAAGAAAGTGGAGTGGCTCCATGGGAGGTAGCATGCAATGTGATATTTCCTTTTGCAAATTTTCCAATTGAAGGAAAGGAAATGGAGCTTATGAGAGAGCCAAGAGCTCCACACATCATTGAATTTGCAGGAGTGGTAGATAGAATTATTTTTGTAGACACTAGTATGAAAAATTTTAGAATTGAAGAGTTACAAGAAGAGGATGAAAAACAACCTAAACCTTTAGAGAAATAAGTATTTCAATGGGCCAACAATGATGACCTATAAAATATGAGGTTTGATAGACATTTCTCTAAGGATGGAGCTGGTTTAGGGGTATTACTCATATCCCCTAGTGGTAAGACATTCAAATTCTCATTTCAATTATTGTTTTCTTACATGAACAATGTGGCCCAATATGAAACCTTGATGCTTGGTTTGAGGTTAGCTAAGAAACATGGTATTAATAAATTGAGATTCATTGTAGACTCATAACTTGTTGTTTCTCAAGTTTGAGGAAAATATGCATTAAAGAATACCAAATTAGGTCAGTATAGAAATGTTGTTTTGGATTCTATTGAATGTATTGATGAATTTTTCATTGATTTATTTGGAAGGGGAAACAATAGAGAAGCAGATCTACTTGCTAACATTGCCCTCTTACCACATGATATTACATTTGTTAGCATTTCAAAGGTTGAAGTGCAGGTTAGACTCATAGTTCTTGAAAATATTAAGAATTGGAAAGTTTTTAATGATGATGATCATATCTTGAAGTTTTTGCAATGCATTGATGAATATGAGGGTTAAGAAATTCATTTTTCAACCTTTATTGAAGAAATGGATGGTAAAGAGACTATATTTGGGATTAAGATTATCTAGTTGAAAACTAATACAATTCCCAAAGGACTAGTAGCATTGGAGACAGTATTTGATGGTCTTGATATAAGTAATTCTAAGCAAACATCCACCCACAAAGAGGACTTGAAAGAAATTAATTTTGGAACGAAGAATTCTCCAAAGAAGGTCTACATTGGGAAGAAGATGAAACCTTAGGTTAGAGAATTTGTGATTTCCTTATTGAGAAAATATAGACATTTATTTTCATGGTCCTATGATGATCTGAAAACTTATAGAGAGTAATTTTTTCAACATGAAATACCATTGAAGCTAAATGCCAAGCCTTTCAGAAAAAATCAAAAGAAATTAATCCAAATTTGCAACCCAACATGTAGGAAGAACTTGTAAAGTTGAGGGATGTTGGGATTATTAAGCCTATTAGGAATTCTACCTGGGTTTCAAATTTGGTCCTATTCAAGAAGATAAATGGTGACATTAGGCTTCAAGTTGACTTCAAAAATTGGAATCTGTCATCATTAAAGGATAATTTTCCTTTACCAAACATGGAAGCCATATTAAAAAAGGTAACTAGATATGAGTTGTTATATATGATGGATGGGTTCTAAGGTTACAATCAGGTGGTTGCCAAAGAAAATGAGCAATATAAAAAAATTGACTACTCCATAGGGAACTTATGTCTATATTAGGATTCCATTTGGATTAACAAATATAGCTTGACTAACTTTCAAGGATCCATGGATGTGGCATTTTTTGATTTCATAGACATATTTCTAGTAGTGTATCAAGATGACCTGACTACATACAGTAAACATGAAGAAGATCATTGTATGCATTAGGAAAAAGTGTTCAAGAAAGCACTCAAGTATGGGATTTATTTAAATCCTAAAAAATGTATGTTTGAAGTGAACGTGGGTAAGCTACTAGGTCACATTGTGTCTAAGGATGGAATAAGGATTTATCTTGAGAGAGTAGCTACCATAGATAAGATTCCATAACCAAAAAATACAAAATTTATCCAGTCATTTTTTGGTCAAATCAATTTCTTAAGAAGGTTTTGGTGGAACCTTTAAAAGTTTCTTGTTCCACTAGTCTTAAAATGCTTTTCCTCTAGTCCTCTTGGTCTATCAAGGGTTAGGGTTTAGGGTTTTGTGTGGGGATTTTTTTTACTTTGAATATTTTCTCCTTTATCTAAACCATTGGTATTTCAGTCTATTCCTTTCTTGACTTGCTATTGCTTGTTTCTGGTCATGTTAAAACCAATTTGAGTCATTGAAGTTCATGAAATGACCACCCTATTATGGTTAGGGTTTCCCACTACCCAACGCTAAATCTTTTCATGTTCCTAGGTTAGAGAAATTATTTTATTCTATAAGGTTGATTAATCGTCCTTGTTTGGGCTTTACATCCTTTTCATAAAATGGTTTAGGTCCTTTAATGGCCTTATCTTATGTTGTCCTAGGCTATCCACCCTTTAAAACAACTTTTAGGCACATGCAAAATTGTTTCAATTAAGCTCTCATTCATCACCTATGCATATCGCCCAACACATATTATCTTTAGGCCACTGGGCTCAAATTAGTGATGCACAATGAACTTATCCCATTTTTATTGCTCATCATGAAATTTTTTTAATCTTTGAGTTTCAAATTAGGTATAAGCAATGTGAGAGATTTCCTTTGTATCGATGGTTGTTTCACTATAGCTAATTGCTTGTGAGTTATCATTTATAAATCAATGATTTGTGATGAAGTTCTTTGTTCCAATGTTGCTTCATGGATGTGAAATATCACTAAGGGTGATGCTTTATCAACCCTTGATCTTTTCATATGGATACGTGGCATTATCTTGACCTATCGCTAAGATTTCTCCATCGCTAATGTGTTTCGATTATTGAATAATGAATTAGCAATGAGTGATAGGACTTTTTTTCCTTGCACCCATTGCACCACCTAATTCCATCATGGTTTCAAATGAAGTTTCAAAACATATATTAGAAATGAGCAATGGAATATCTAATGGAATATTCCCCTCATAGTCAGGGCTCAATGCATCATAGATTCATTACATGGAGCATAAACTAGAGTAGAAATATGTGATGGTTGTTAGGAAATGTGGTAGCATACAGTGGGAATCACTACAAATAAATAAAGGCATGAGGGTGAATGAGAGGCATAGATGAAATTTTGAAACTAAATGATCAACGATTATAATTCAAACTTGAGGTGGTTTGTTGGGAGCTCACTTGCACAAGCTTTCTCTTGAAAATTAATGGTAGACATGCTCTAGTCATTCAATATAATGAGGATTGTTAGTTGTTTTCTTTCATAATTGCAATAGTTAAGAGCTGACGAAATGGTATTGAGCCAGAGAAGAAGGTGTGGGGAGCTTAGGTGAGATATTGTAGAGGTATGGAAGGGACTTTTCCTAGGTAAGTAGGTATCCACCTTTTTCTACATCAATTGTGCATAGGATGACTGGTTTAATGAGTTGTCAAGAGGTTGGTAAGCTCTGAATTCCTTGGAGTTAGAGAGGGTTTAATTTTTTGTAAATACCATTTGTGTTTGTAGGAATTATGCATAGTCTAGGGGGTTTTTTGTTCTGCTAGCTTTGTTTTTGAGAGTATAAACTAGTAAGACTCTTCTATAAGTGAAATTTTACAAACCACGGGCTTTCATACCATGAAAATAAGTGATCCCAATGAGTCCTTTACCAAACCTGAAAGAAAACTCAAATAGACGATGGTCAAGAAGCCTAAAACCTAGGATCATATACCCATAATTAAGCCAAACATAACTAAAAATTTTGTGAAGCCAAATGTGGTGAAGAGAGATTTTCCATATTCATGGGGAGTGAAGCTAAGAAGACTTATAACTTGAGAATTAGATTTTTTATTTGTGACCAGGGTGAGCCTAGTGGTGTGTTCCTAAGGGAACAAAGTGCAAAGAAGGAGGAAAGTAAGTCAAGGGAATTAACCAAATCTAAAGAGAAAAAGAAGATAGATAAGGATCAAAAGGCTTATGATTCTTATATGGGGGAGTTTTATGTTGCCATGGAAGATGAGGTAGAAAATGATCCATAGTATGCCTAGTATCTTCATACACTTATAGGTCTAGAAGACTCTAATGATGGTGAGATAAATTCTCTAGTTTCAACAAAATCACATGGGTATTTTGCATACTCTGATTCTAAAGATGATGAACCATTGTAGAAATAGAGTCCTTGTTTGGTATTTTTTCTTAGATGTTGATGTGAACCTTTTTGGCTAACATGGAGGAAAGTTTATGATGCTACTATAATGATGAAAGATTCCTTTTGAAAGGTGATAAATGTATTCTTTGACTGATGGAAAGGATTTTTTTCTTTTGTCCTTTCCCCCTTCTTCTAGAAGTGCAAATATAACCATCTAGGGAGTTATGAAATTAAAATGAAAATGAAAGTCAAATGTAAAATGTGACTAAAATTGTAATTTTTCCTAAATCTTTTTGCTCTCATGTTTCTATAAATGGAAATTTATGGCCAATTACAGGGGTCTTTTGTTGGGTCTTTGGTTGGAGAAAGTTTGTACTGATATAATATCAAATTTTGTAAATCAAACTATTCACACAATATTTTGCATGTAGTAGTAACCTTATGGGAAACTTAACTATTGGGGGAACATATGCACTAGTTAAATAACCTCCAGGATTTTATTGAAGTCGACTCTTCACTTAATGGGTGAAGTAAAAGGTAAGGGAGATTGCATGAATGTAAAATTTACACTACAGGCGATGCGCCAAATCTTTAGACAACTTTATCAGAGCACGGTGCATAATGCAAAGGCTCGAATCACTAAATTGCTGTTATTTAAGAGAATTTTCTCAAAAGCACTTGTCATGCAAAAATACCCTCTAATTTGTATAATGTAATCAAGCATAACTTTGTATTAACACAGAAGAGTAGTAGAAACATGATCTGTATTCATTTCAGCTATAAGAGGTTACAGAAACTAAAGAATAGACATTCATACAAAATTAAAGATAATAGCATAGGTCAATAGTTCCAACAAATGCTTGAAAATAGAAAGGCCGAATTTATTTGGCACAGTCCGAAATCTTTGAATTAAAAGAAACTATTACACAAGGCTTACTTCCCAGTGCTTGGGAGTTTTTCATAAACTTAATCAACAACCTAATTAAAGAAAAAATGGCCCTATTTATTGGCCAGTCCACTGCCTGAAGACGCATCATGAAAGAGCAGACCATGCGTGGCGATCCTCAGCCTAGATTATCTTGAGCCGCCATAGCAAACATTGGCCGGCTAACAATGCACCAACAAAGCCATGACACACAACGATAAACCATGCAGCAACAGGACAAGTTTCCAAGGTAACCGACGTAGAAATAAAAATGCCACATGTCACCCAGACGAAGCCCAACATAAAGTAGAAAAAGCACCCAGCAGAAAGATGCGAGAAAGATCCATGTGGAGAGCTCTGAGGACAGTGAGCATATGAAATTAAGGTGAAGCCGTACAGGAAAAGAAAACTACCAAGGCCTCGGAAATTTTTTGTTGAACAGTTTGGCGAGTTATAGGGGCTTTGTGCTCATGGAAAGGAGAACCCCAGAAACCTTTGGCTCAGCAATACAATGCTCACAACCTCGAGAGGGCGGCCTACAGATTGGCCCATACTTCATTCATCGGTACAGAGAGAGTTCGTAGATTCTCATGAGCCAATCAAAGGTCAATGATTGCTTTGAAGGGAAATTCGCTTGATACTTTTGTTTCCAACTCCAATTGAAAAAAAAGCTGCACCAGTTGATGCACGATTTCCTCGATCTCTTCAACAGTCAAAGATTGATCAAAAGTTTGGAAGACAGAAAAATCTTGCTTCTTCTCTTCGATCATTTTAACAATATGCTCCACACTCGCTACTCCTTGGTCTATAATGAAAGGCGAAGGGAGACCTCTCTGAGTCAAATAGGAAAACTTCGCCAGCATGTCACTGGTAACTTGGTTTAACCGAGCTCTACAATCTACTACCTGTTGAACGACCTCATGTATGGAGATGAGGCTACTTGCGCCCAAAGCTATCATCGTTCGATCGTTGATGCCCATGCTACTCAATGCTTCATCCGAATCAGTATACAACTTACCCAATAATATTCTAGCCTCGGGAACCTTGTCAGAAGTTAACTCCTGAACCTATTGTATTGATTCACTCACTGTTCCACAGAGACTAGCCGCTTGCACCATAAACTTTAAAGTGGGCTGCAGGGTAAGGCACGAATCCTTCACCTTATCATAGTATGATGCGTGCAACTCTTTGGCAATTTCCAATGAACTCATTCGGGGCGTAAGGGGTTGGGTCTTAAGGGCAACCAATTCTGCCTCTTTGCTGCTTAAACCTACCATGGCTTCTGCCAAGCTTTTATCCAATGCGGACATCTACTCCTTTAGGGTAAAAACCTCCTTTTCCTTTTCTACCAAGGCCAATTCAGCCTGCTTAGTCTTTTGGACCTCCAACTCCAAGTTGGCACTCATTTCAGCAATCTCGACAGTGGTGTTCTGTCAGAGCTCTCTCATGCCCTCAGTTAGTAGCTTAGAATTAGCTTGGAGTTCTTTCTCTTTTGCTTGGAGCTTCTCTTCACTTGCTCGAAGTAGCTCAACTTGCTTCTCAAGAGTCAGAACGACCTCCTCGCCCAAATTCTACAACTCTTTGATTTTATTTTCGAAGGTACCCCTCTCCTTCTCTAGCTGAGCTATTTCGTTCTCCTAGGCGTTGAATTTGTTTACCCAGATGTCGACCTTCCTTTTTAGCTCTGCAATCTGATCATCCTTCTTCTTCTCTTGCTGGCTAAGCTTGAGAAAATTAGTAGTCACTATTTTTTGGGTCTCTTCGATCAGCTCAACTTTATCTTGCGGGCGGGCCTGTTGCAAGTCTAACCCAATAGCATTCACATAATAGTCATTGGAATACATCTTGCCTACTACCTTGATCACATTAGGAGTGATTTTCACAAACATCAAAGAATTCTGGCTTTCATTGAAAATGGTTTGCAAGTGGGGCTTTGTCTGCTGGGTTGCGTACTTTGCTCTTCGTTTATTGATCCGGTTGGTGCGGGCGCTTTTATTTGAGTTAACCTACGAGAAATATTCTTGGGCCAGGATACCCAATCCACCAACAAAAGGATACTCCTAAGGGATACCCAACGTGAAAGACAGTGTGGCCGATGCATCAAAGGTCTTACTAGGTCGCATTATAATAGCTGGGGAGAAAGGCAAGATGAATTGGCCACTCAGAGAGGATGAAAATGAAGTGACAGTGTAAAGGAAAACTGGAGATGCACCAACCACAGGGCTAGGCCTTGGGGATAGAAATTGTTGGCCTACGAGCCTGGTACTTACACCAAATTGCATTTCGGGCAAGGTATGGAAAGCAGAGGATACAGGTGGGAAAATGGGAGGAGCAAGACTGGAATGACTGGCAAATCTAGAGGCGGAGATGACTAGCGCGGATGAGTTAGCAGGGGCAGACTATGGTGAGACCAAAGACATAGATGAGAGAGAAGAGGGAGGAAAGTTTACCTGATGCTCTAGTGGAGACGCAAACGCATCGACCACTCCCCTCATCTGTTGTTCCTCCTCCGCACCGGCCCCTTCGGTTCGTTGTCGCTTTTCTTCTAGGAAATCATCGAGGTCAAGAATGACCCATTTCTTCCCACTGGTGGTCCTTGTTCACTTTCGTTTTGATTTAGAGGAGGCGGTCGACTTACTTGTTTGTGTGATCGGCTCTTCCTCCTCTATAGGTTGTTTACCAGTATTCTTTTCAAGTACTGGATTTTCGGTGATGGCAGGGGGTTCTGAGTTACCGCCTCTTCAAATTCTGCAATAGCCTCTTCTCTTCTATATTGCTACACGAATGTTGAGTAGTTTGGAGAATTCTCAACATCCGGATTTTCATTTTCCCAAATGTCATCGAATTTCTCATTGAGGGCTACCTCGTTAAACATCTTGCTAGTGGCTTGAATCTCCTACCGGTATGCCCAAAAATCTTGCATCTTATCGGGCACCCAACCGAGCTTTTTAAATTGGGTGACTAGGGAGGAGTCGATCATCAAATTTGGGTTGACCCTCCCCACAATGTGATAAAAATTCAGCTAGGGTGGTCGACCATCCACTGTAGGCAAATATTCAAGGCCTACATATCTACTCAAGTTTCCCTCTTCGGGATTCCTCTGGATGTCCCAAAATGGCCGAGGTGAATGCGAGATCTTAATGTCGGTTCCTAGTAAATTATTGTCAGGGTTGTAATTCCAGGGATCATCTATTAGTACCAGCTCGAGGTGACCCAACTTTGAGAGTAGAATCACTGAGGTACCAATCTGTAGGGTCCTCTTCTTAACCAGTGACACCGAACCAAACATTATCAGCAGCAACAAATGGGAGGTTAAGTGCTTTCCTCCCCAGTAATCATCATCCACGGTACATAGCTACCTCATCACCTCCAGGGCCAACACTCGATCGAAGAGAAAATGGGGAAGTCAAAAAGGCTCCTGAATGAAACCTGGCAAGTGCAGCATGGTGAAATCCATGCCAAAGAACCAGTTGCAGGGCGGAGTTAACTTCCCTAACTAGGATCTTTGTTGGGGCGATATGCATTCGGTCATATTTACACCGGCCTTACCCAAAGCCCTGATAGCTGGGGCTATGAATGCATCAGAGAATGCATAATAATCGAAGGTTTTTCACATGACAGGGGTCCATGTCAAAACCAGCTTCCTCAAACCACCCTCATCAAAAACAGAAAGGAGCATAGACATTGAAAAGTAATCCGGGTTTTGGTGCAAAATTAAGTAAGCCAGGAAAGATAAATACCTAAACTTAGAGCCGACCTCAAATTCCTTTAGCTGCTGCCAAATGCCATCGCTAATAACCTTTACAAAATCAAAAAGTGGGTCCTCGCGATTCTTCCTTAGCATAAAGCAAAGGGAATTTTGAAACTGATGAACGTCTTTGTCCGAGTCCAAACCGCACACCATTGCTAGCATAGAAGCGGTGGATGAAGCCGCACCTCTCAGAGATTTCAAACTAAAAGGGAATTTGGATGGGGTTGAACTACTTGTTTGCTGAAGCTCATAATGATAAATTTGTGGCCCTGACTAGAACTCTCCCCACTTTTGCTACATTCTTTCCATATCAAAATTGTCGACCTCCTTACCTAAAGGAAATGGGACACACAACATATCTTGAATAGCCACAGGGCTAATGACTACCCAAAAATACTTGCTGCTGATAACCCCTGTGTCTAGGTTGAACCGTGCCGCACATGCTGCTACAACCTCTGGGCAAGGGTGCACCAAGGGGACCATGTACTGTGCAAGCCCACAATACCATAGCCATTTAGGAAATGATTTTGACATATTCTTCATTCTTTCGCATGCAGCCTCTTGAAGGCTCTTAGGATTGCAAGACAACTCAGGGTAAAAGACATTGTCCCAATCCTCCAAAACCACTACTTGGTCTCTGTGAGGAACCACACTCAATAACTTCTGGTTCACTGGATGAGTGAAAGACCAGCTAGGCTTTGCAGGTATGCTTGGAGTGGCATAAGACTCTCCATCGTAAAGCTGTACGCGGGGTGCATTCCTCATCTGCTCGCTTAGACTTACTTGAGCTAAAGTCTGTGTAGGGTTTTTTGCAACTTCGACCATTTTGTGTTCACAAGATTCTTTCTACAAATCTTTTCACAAACGGCTTAGCTTTTCTAAAAACCTTTCTCTTCTTGCGAATGCCTTAATTGCTTAATTCTTTGGTAACTTTTGCAATAAATATGTTTCCCTGCATACCATAGCTTGCCCTTTTCGCTTTCTCGGGAAAGGCATCCAAAAAAAAGCTACATGCCAGCCATTTACACCAAGTTGCTATTATGCATTACCAATTTTACTCATGCGAAAAGATAGCTAACCAGCTAAACTTCCCAAACATTAATTGACAATCTTTCGCATGTGATGGAAGCAGATTCCTATTTCGAAAGACGAACCTAGGCAACCTTGTGAGCATTTCCTTGTGAGAATTTCCTTGTAGGTTATCTGTATTGATTGATATTAATGCTCATATAGGGCATATTTCCCAACAGAGCTCTTCTCTATAATTTCATCCGATTCGGATGAGACGGCGGTGCTTCGTATTACTAACAACTGGTTGATCTGCGAATGATGTGGCAGCTTAGCGGAGCAAGTTGCAAGCTAATCTTGCACCTCCCCGTCACTTTGTACGCTACGATGCTGAAAATCGAGGCAAAGCGACCCATTTGGTACTATTGTTAATCATGATTTCTTCAGCAAGCAAACCTTAGCTAGTCTATAAATCAGCCCCTTGTGCAATATTGCAAATCACAACATCAACTAGCCTTTCAATTTAACAACCTCTTGCTAGATAGTATTTTTTATCTATTAGTTAGAAAATCAGAAGTCATGGAAACACTAGTGAGGCTCACCTATAGAAAGACCCAGGTTGTCTTTCTTGGCAAGATTACCTATAGGTGCCTAAAGCGTATGACAGGTGCGAAAAACCTGTTATACGTGAAAGCCATCAAGTGGGTCCTTGGGAAGGACTGTGTGCATTATGAAGAGCAATATCTGGTGAACACCAGCATCTACTCCCACTTCATCACCTCACTATTGGACATCAGCATCTCGAAGCGTAAGATTATAAAACTGATGAAGTTGGTCTTCGCGCAGCGCTACCTCGGAGGACTGGAGCAAATTGTGCACGTAGCCCAATTGGGTCATGTGATTCCCTCGGTTCGAAACATTCGCCTACAGTAGCTACATGGAGGCATCGTTCCAACCAGGCCTTTCATGTTTGGCTTTGAGCTAGAAACCCATGAAGAGCATCGCGCTAGAGCCCGCGTAGGCTGCCACTTCTTGATGCGCATACACTATCTTGAGCCATTTTCTAGTTTTTAGTGGTACAAAGATTTAAAGAGAATGGTATTTCTGAAGCTTGAGTCGCCTGCCCCCATGATCGTCAATCCTTCTTGTTGATATTTTGAAGATCAAGATGATTACAAATTTTTCCTATTATGCTTACAAGCTCCGTGCCTCAACGGGCATATGTAAATGTTAACATAAGGCCTCCGGCCCTAATATATTGTAAATTTTTGACTCTGGTGAATATAATATATGTCCTTTTTAGAACACCTAGTCCATTTACAACCTTCTTTCAATTGTTTGCATCATTACTGCACTTCATTTTAATTCATTTGCTGAGAGGATTCAAAACTTAAAGTGGCGAAGAGTAATTACATATATACAAATGTACAAAACTAACACGTATGCAGAATTAACAGAACTTTTTAAGATGTATTCCATTAACTGGAATACTCAAGACATTACCTTCTACATCTTCCAACTTGAAAGAGTTGAACTGTTTACAATGATGAATCTTGAATGGCCCTTCCCAGAGGCTATCGAATTTGCTATGCTGTCTAGGTTTTGCTCCACGCTCATTGAATTTGAAAACCAAATCTCCACATTGCAGTCCCTGGTCTGAAGCCTTCTTGTCGAACCATTTCTTCACTACCTACTGGTGGCTATTCATTGCTTCCAGGGCATGTTTTCTTTTCTCTTGCGCCTCGAGCAACTCGGAAAACCTCACCTCCATCGCCCCGTTTTGTTCAATTTCCAGGGATTTGAGTAGTTGTACGGTGGGAATTTATGTGGCAATAGGCAGCAATGCCTCTTTCCCGTACACCATCTCATAAGGAGATGTTTTCAATATCTTCTTGGGCGTAATTCGATCTTCCCAAAGTGTTGTCCGTAGGTTCCTATGCCACTCTTTTTGTTCAATTTGATGAGGTTTTTGTTAGTAGACTCCGGAAGACCATTTCCCTAGGGATAATAGTTAGAGGAAGTCTTCAGGAACACTCCATATTTTAGTGCAAACTGGCTCATCTTCGAACCGAGAAAAACTTTAGCATTGTTAGAGATAATTGTTTTAGGCGGGCCGAATCTAGCAACCAATTCTTCGAGGAAATTAACAATCTCTGATTTAATTGCATTTTTTAACAGCACTGCTTCTGCCCACCTGGTAAAATAGTTAGTTGCTGTTAATATCCATTTATGTCTTGTTGAAGAAAGAGGGTTAATCATCCTGATGAAGTCTAAACCCCATTGAGCAAAAGGTTCTTCTATCACTATGGGCCTTAAAAGCATAGTAGCATTCTCTCTTTTTCCGACATAGAACTGACATTCCTTGCAAGACCTAATTAATGAAAATGCATCATTAAAAAGTGTTGGCCAAAATAACCAGCACATATAATTTTAATTATCGTGGTTCTTGCAGAAAAATGTCCTTCGATAGGGCTATTATGGTATTGATCTAAAATCCTCTGAGCTTGTTCCTCATTCACACATCTTAGCAGGATGCCATTAAAATTCCTTTTAAATAGAAAACCCTCCAAAAGGACATAACTGCTATTCTGTAGGCGATAGAAACGTCTTTTAAAAGACAAGAGATCGATCGGATACCTTCCTGTCTGCATTAAATTTATCTTTTCATCAAGCCAGTTGCTCTGAGAATTCTCTTCGTTTATTAGTATAGGCTCCGGAGCTCTAGACTCTGTCATTGTTTGACTGCTTTGAGTAATATACTCACACAGTCATTTTCCCTTGACGGTCTTGATAGGTCTGACTTCAATGTCGTATTCTAGGATCTTGGTGATCCAATTAGCTCTTTTTTCTGTGATTTCCCCTTCCATGATATATTCTCGCACACTAAGATGCAGAACACATACAATCACCTTATTATATGATATCCAATACTGGAATTTCTTAAGCCCTTTAACAATGGCGAAGGCCTGCTTCTCTACAAAGTTATACTTTGCTTCATACTCTTTCAAGGTTCATGAGTAGAAAGCAACAGGGGACTCCCTTGTGTCTTCATCATCCTTTTGCATAAGTACCGTGGCAATACTATCTCCACCACCAAAAACATACATAATAAAATCCTTTGACCGGTCTGGGTTAACCAACATAGGGGTGGAGGAAATAGCCTCTTTTACAATCTCAAAAGCTTTTCTAGCTTCCGTCATCCATTTGAAAAACTGATCTTTCTTGAGAATTAAGGTAATAGGATGAACAATGCTCGCAAAATCTGCAATAAATCGACTAATAAAGTTGACCTTTCCTAGGAAAGACTGCACCCCCTTTTTGTTGACAGGTAACGGAAGTTCCCAGATCGCATCAACTCTTTCTGGATCAATAGCAATGCCCTCCTTAGAGACGATGTATCCCAAAAGCTTCCTCTAGGGAACTTCGAAGACACACTTCTTCGGGTTCAAAGAGATTCTGAATTCTTGGCATTTCTGGAAAACAAGTTCTAAATGATCGAAATGATCATCAGCAGACTTTGAGAACACTGTCAAGTCATCCAAGTAAATGAGTATGATTTTGTGGATCAAATATTTAAAAGCAATGTCCATAGCTCTCTGAAAGGTGGCTTCGACATTTGAAAGCCCGAAAGGCATTTTGGCATATGCATACGTTCCCCACTTCATGGTGAACGTTGTCTTATATTGGTCCTCCTCCTTCACCCGAATCTGGTTATAGCCTGAAAAACCATCCAACATGGAAAACATTTCGGAGCTAGCTACAGTTTGCAGAATTACCTCCATCGAAGGCAGGGGGTAATGATCCTTTAATGATGCTCTATTTAGGTCTTGGAAGTCCACACATAGTCATATATCTCCATTTTTCTTGCGGACTGGCAGCAAGTTTGACACCCAAGTGTTGTGTTTGATTGGGAACACTATTCGGGATGCAATCAACTTATTTAGCTCCTATGACATGAGAGATTCTATCTTTGGGTTCACAGGTCTCTATTTTTGGTGAACTAGTTTCGCCCTCTCCGATAGCTCAATGGTATGCTCAATGATTCTGGGATCATATCCCTTAAGATCATCATATGACCAGGCTACTACACTCGGGTATTCTTCGCAAAATTGTTTTAGTCTATCTTTATTCTTTTGCGACACTTCTTTCCCAACTTTGAGCTTCCTATCTTCCCCAATATACAAATTGGTATAATCGCCTTTATCCGCCACCAACTTTCTCTTATCCCTTGTCGCATCATCAAAATAAAAAAGGCTCTCTAGAGTAATTAGGCCTCTTAGGAGTTTGTTGGATTTCAATTGGATAATTTGATTTCCGTAAGCTTTGGCGATCTTTGGTTGCAGCTGATCGGAAAATTCTCTAGATGACTGGAGGAATGATGCAATATGAGCATCGCTATCAAATACCTTCCAATCTTGATTATTATTTGGGACGGTGGGTCTTACAATTACTTTCACTTCATGTTTATTTTTTAATAACTCAGTGGCGGGTTCAAATTGAGCCCCAATAGTTACCATCCTATCAGCTTTAGAGTTCATTTCCCTCGGAATAGCCGGAATATTGAATGCTTCAAAGTTGTCGATCAAGTCCCAAACTCTATGTCGATAGGATCGCATACAGATGTTCTTTGCAGCCGAAGTTCTATGGATTTGTTTGACCACTAGCTCTGAATCTCTGAAGACACTTATCTGTTTTGCACCCATTTGCTCTGCAAAGCTTAATCCATGGACGAGACCTTCATATTCAGCTTCATTGTTCAAACACGCAAACTAGAAATGGTAAGACCTCAACGTCTTTTTGTCAGACAGAGATACCAAACAAATCCCTGCTCCAGCTCCTACTTTACATCTAGCTCCATCAAAATATAACGTCCATATTTCCGAAGACTCTTCACCCTCGGGTTCTTTAGTGACTTTAGGCATGATCTGCCCTTCTTCATGAATAACATTAGTTTTGAGGCCAGTTGAGTGGTAATTCCCGAAAGGGTCTGTATCAATAAATTCCTTCAACAAAATTTCTTCATCTAATGTCCGAGAGCTAGTAGCCTCCTCTTCTTCAAGAAATTCCACATTGTACCTTTCCTCTTGAGAGATGGAAGTGTGTGTTGCTTCAAAGTTTAACAAAGCCTCATCAGCAACATGTTTAGAATGAAGAGTTTCCGACAATAGTTTCATCTTAGCCCCATGCTTAGTTCTTAGAATCAGGTGGGACCAGTCTAAAGCTAGATATCCTCCTACATTTGTAGTGAACTCTCGAGACAAACAGATCCTAAACAGAGGAGGGATATCAATGAGTATGGTATCTTGATTTACAGTGATACTAGGGCAGGTGAACAAAGTCATGGGTAATCCCTTAATTATTCCAGCAGTGTCAACCTTGTTCCCATCAAGCTACATGAATCTTTTATTTAACGGCTCATATTTTAATCCCAAAGCATCAGCTACTTGCTTTGGCATGATAGTGGTGCTAGCACCAGAGTTGATCATATAGTTATGCAGCAGCTTGTCACCAATAATCAACATTAGAAAGAAAGGCTTAGGTTTATGCTTACTTTCCCTTCCAAACTCGAGCTTCTCCTCTGGTTGAATAGTTAGCACTTTATCCAAGTCTAGCTTGGATACATCCTCCTCATTAGAATGCGTAGGGATCTTCACATTCTCTTCATTCGACAACGCCTTTTGCAGTAGCACCTTTTGCTCTGGAATAGCCAGGACATCCCATAGAGAAGCATTGGCGAATGAATTCTTCAGTTGCTCCACTATGTTGAATTGCACTTTCGGCTAGTCAGTTGCGATTGCTAGCTCTTTAGGTCTTGCGGCCGTCATTAGTTTCATGGTCGATACATCCGGCAATTTGGCAATAGCAGAAGTGACCGGTGGAGCCTTTGTCTTCGGCGGAAGTGGATTCAGAGGGATAAGCACAGCCGTCTCTGACTGTGGCGGGGTTGGCAATAGGCCTGCCGCTAGGCTGAGCATCGGTTTTGATGTAGCCTTTCTAGGTAAGGTTGTGAACTCCCTGGTAAATCTACGCTTAGAACGCATATTATAGTCAGATTGCACTTGAGGTACTTTGTCAATAGGGATGTCATTCAGAAATGCTGACTCTTCTCCTTCCATCCAAGAAAATAGAGCCTGGTCCGGGACAATGTTTGACTCTTGCTGGATTGACATCCCCTACATTTGTGCGGTGAGGACTGCATTGTCCATTTGCTTAGAAGCATATGGTGAGTTGCCAGAAATGGATGTGCTGCCTTGGCTACATTGATCTGCGATTTGTTGTTGTAAATTTCCCTACAAGAAGTTTCACGGCATGTGCGTATCATTGCAAGGAAAACACCATGAGTTAGCATCCTCAACCAAATTGTTTTATCCCACCACCAGCTCCTTATTTGAACTAGGATGAACAGTCTGCATCGGTAAGGTTACTGGAACCATCTGGCTACTTGATTGAGCCAAAGTATTTTTGTGTGACCTATCCTGCCACTGGTTTGATTGGTACAGAGGTTTTTCGCCTTGGTAATTTTGGTATGCCAGCTTTTGATAGCTGTATTGCTTCCGCTTCAAAGTAGTCAGTTCATTAGTCATAGCCCGCATCTGTTCTCTCATTTCATTCATCTCAGCAGCCATGGGGTTCGACATAGGAGCTACTACAGGAGCTATCATTGGGGCCATGCTTGGAACACTTATGGGATAGATGTACATAGATTAGGGTGGAGCCACAGACGCACTGGTAGAAGGAACTTTGGCTTCTAGAGCATTGCACTTGGGGATCAATGGCATGATGGGTCTTGATGCCAACTTTCCTGCAGCGATCAAATTATTTTCTGCAGCGACAGCTAGGGCGTTAGCATCAGAAAGAGTGTCTCTGGCCAAAGCTTGTAACATCATAGAGATATCGGCATTGATTGACTTTAGGTAGAACATGAACGCTATATTGGGAGGTGGTCGGCTGCCTATAGGCACTCTCTACCAGGTCGAATGGAACCTCACATTGAAATCAGGTAGAGCTTCATGAGGGGCTCATTTTATATTTGTCAGTTGATGGTACAGCAAAGATTTGTCACCAACATTTGAGAAATGCTCATAAAACGGAGTCCCGGGCTAGTCCCAAGTAGCAATAGTACCAGCTTGTAGAGTTCTGTACCATTTTAGTGCTTTTCCTTAGAAGGAGGCGGCCAGCAATCTGAGGGCTACATTTTCATTAGATACTCCATGTACCAGACATACGTCTGCTATGTCTTGTAGATGCTCCGTCGACATCTTTGATTCGTCCACATAATATTTAGGGATAGCCTTTAGAGCGGAAACCGGGATGGGGGCCCAAGCTGTAGGAGGCACAGGTGCTACTAATGGACTGTCGAAGTCCCAAGCTACGTAGTTTCTAGTAGCCATAAGTGTGGATGGATTAGGTGGAGACGGAGGAGGTGAAGGGCTACCTTGATGACCTCTCAGATACACAGAAACTAAAGGCGGTACAAGCTGGCCAGGGACTCCTGCAGTCTAAGACCTAGTTATAGATCAATGGCTCATACACACTTCTAACTTCTAATTAGGTAAATGTGCCAGTTCGCAGTCCCATAGGGCGTGCCAGAAAAAGAATTGTTGACGCAATATTTTGCATGTAGCAGCAGCCTTATGGGAAACCTAACTATTGGTGGAACATATGTGCTAGTTAAATAACCTCCGAGATTTTATCGAAGCCGGCTCTTCACTTAATGGGTGAAGTAAAAGGTAAAGGAGATTGCATGAATGTAAAATTTACACTACAGGCGATGCGCCAAATCTTTAGACAACTTTATCATAGCACAGTGCATAATGTAAAGGCCTGAATCACTAAATTGCTATTATTTAAGATAATTTTCTCAAAAGCCTTATCATGCAAAAATACCCTCTAATTTGTATAATGTAATCAAGCATAACTTTGTATTAACACAGAAGAGTAGTAGAAACATGATTTGTATTCATTTCAGCTATAAGAGGTTACAGAAACTGAAGAACAGGAATTCATAGAAAATTAAAGATAATAGCACAGGTCAATAGTTCCAACAAATGCTTGAAAATAGAAAGGCCGAATTTATTTGGCATAGTCCGAAATCTTTGAATTAAAAGCAACTATCACACAAGGCTTACTTCCCAGTGCTTGGGAGTTTTTCATAAACTTAATCAAACCTAATTAAAGAAAACACAGCCCTATTTATTGGCCAGTCCATCACCTGAAGGAGCATCATGAAAGAGCAGACCACATGCGGCGATCCTTAGCCCAGATTATCTCGAGCTTCCACAACAAACATCGGTCAGCTAATAATGCACCAGCAAAGCCATGACACACAATAAAAAACCATGCAGCAGTAGGAGAAGACACATGGTAGCAGGAAGTGCAAAAGATCCATCGGCATTTCCAAGGTAATCAGTGTAGGAATAAAAATGCCACGTGTCACCCAGATGGAGCCCGATAGAAAGCAGCAAAAGCACCCAGCAAAAAGCTGCAAGAAAGATCCACATGGAGAGCTCTGAGGACAGTGAGCATACAAAATTAAGGCAGAGCTGCCGAGGAAAAGAAAACTGCCAAGGCCTCGACAGTTTTTTGTTGAACACAAACACAAATGATTAGATTGGTATTGAGTCTTAGGTATGATTCTAGCTTGTAATAGGCTTAATGGTTTTATAGTAGAAAGATCGTATGAATGAGATTTAAAAATTCTAAAAAAATTATCTCTTATGTATTTTGTCTCTTAAATTATGAATATAATGATCAAGAATCTTTTATTTTTCTTCAATCATTTTGGTTGAATGTATGGTTTTATTTCTTTTTTAGTTCAAATAATTGATTAAATGCTTAAATGAAATCATAGGTTTGTGAGATGGAGTCCAAGGATTACTAAGTAGTTTTTGTTTCTAGATATAATGAATTTTGTATTGCAAAGAAATCCAGCAATAGCCTTTAAATGCTAATTCTAATTGCTAATGTATTATAGTTTGTTACAAATAGGAATCCATACCAAATGGATCAAACATTGATATATTAGTTTGGTCATCTTAGATGAAAATGAGTTAGCTTGTACCAGAAAAAGATAAAAATATAATTCAAGAATCACTTACACACCATTCATTTTAGTAAAGTGTTATGAAGTACCACTCATTCCTTGCTTTAGTTAATAATTTGGTTAAGGGTAAGACAAACCTTTGAGGGATTTTATCTAGCTAGCAGCTTATGGGAATGCATTTGTTTGTCACAATTTTCATATTAAAATGACATAAGAATATCATCTAAAAATTATTAGCATTACCCTCCTGGATCTCATAGAGCCTGAAGTGCAGAGGTAAAAGCTTATCAAGCTTTCACCTATTTGTGGGCCAATTCTTACCCTTGTTGATCATTGAATTATGGAAAATTCATAGGCATCTGGTCAAATTAAGTTTGGCCCTTAAAAAAATAACCAACAGATTGGTGACTCTACTGGGAAACTATCCGTACAAAGCCTCTACTTCCAGATCAGAAGTATTATAGTCCAACATTTGGAAAATATAAATTTAGCCTTCAATATAGCTTTAGCATTAGTGAGTCAATTCTTGTATATGTTGCCTAGGATTTGTTATAAGTCCTATGAGATTTGCAAATTCTGTTGAGATCTACCTATAATTCCATGAATATTTTCTTAATTCCCACTAAGTATGGGTGGTGACTCTGAGATCTCTACACTAGTGTGCATTATTTGAAGAAATTAAGAAAAAATTAAGAATGAAGAATTTTTTGAGAAGAGATGAAGTGAACCTGAGCTCATATGATGAAGTACCCTAATGATAAGCTAGAAGGAGAACTTAAGAAGACTTTACTATTATCCATTTGAAAAGATATTTGGTGAATCTTAGCATCTAGTCTAGATTTTGATGTTTTAGACTTGTGAGGGGTTTTGTTTCCATAGATTTAAAAGAATTTGTGTATGAATCTACTATTAGAGAATGCGCATAATGAAATTAATCTTTCAAAGAACTTCATATTCTTGAAGTTCAGTCCTCTATGAAGAGAGGTGGTGAATCTATGAAAAGAACCTGATGAAATTGTGAAGACTACTTCAAATATACAAATATTTCTAGTCAGAAGGATAATTTATAGCATCTCCAACTTCTCCAAGTATTCCCCATGTTTTGGTTTTCAATAGATAAACTTTTTATGAAAACCATATTTGATAGTCTATAATTTTTTTGATTCCCTATTGAGTGAATTGAGCACTAAGAAAGGGAATGATAATAATAATTTTGTATACTCCTAATTTATAACATGTAGCCTATGTATTATGTTGAAGAAGCATGCTTGTTCTTGGAATCTTCCCATTAGATAGATCTTAGATGTAGTTGTATTTGAGTTGTGCATTGTGATATTTTAAGGTCATGATAAGGGAGGGAATAGAGAAGTGATCAACTATAGAGTTGATGTTTTAGGTTCGTAAAGGGGTATAGGAAAATGTGTCAGCCACTTGTACATCCTTGTGGGATGTCAGATGCAAGCATGAAAAATGGGCAGCCCATGTCATGTTGTCAAGGTAAGTTTTCTACTAGAGGGTATAGACCATTAAATTTCAATAGGATTCAGGGCTTCCCAAACCCTATTCCTAATGATGTTAGGGAGCACTTACCAAAATTCAAAGGGAAAAGCTCTAAATCAACATATAAGAATCTACAAATTTTTATGATTTGATGGGAGATTATGAGATAATCCATGAATATGCTATCATGAAATTATTTATTCAAACTCTGAAGGAAGATGCCAAAGATTGGTTTTCATATTTTCCAGTATGTTCTATCTCTTCATGGAACAAATTCATGGCCACATTCATTAAACAAATTGGTGAGAGAATTAATCCAATTTTAGTAAGAAATAGACTTATGAACATCCAGAAGAAGAAGATGAGTTAGTCCCAGCTTTTAATCTCAAATTTACAAAATCAATACAAGATATTCTAGAATATCTAAGACCAAAAGATGTAAATTTTTTGGTTGTATATTTAGGAGCATTTGATGAAGAAATGAACTAGTTGTTAAAGGATAAATATCCTACAACATTAAATAAAGCATATCAAATTTCCATGGATATTGAAAATAACTTAAGGTATTCAATGATGAAGGGGTATATGGTTGCAAGTGTTGATTATCCTAGCACGCCTCATGTAAATGGAATTTATGGATCAGGAAATAGAAATGATTATCAAGATGATAATGCTTCTACTATTGTAATTTATCCATAATCACAACATACAAGTCATAGTGAACTCCAAGTTGAACATCAACACAATTTAAGCAATGTTGATCAGGTATCCTTTTTTCAAGAATTGTATAAAATGAAAAGACATAAGGGAGAATCATCCTGTGATTTATTCTCAAGATTTTTGGATGTTGTGTTGGAATTCCCCAAGAATTTTAGGCCTAAGGATTCAAAATATGTTGAATTGTTTTGTAAAATTTTGGAGCTAGGGTTGAGTACCTTGCCCAAGAAGTTGAAGCCTCATGGTTTTGATCAGATACTTGATTGGATAAAGATTGTTGAAGGAACCAAGTATGATAATGCACAAAATGTGATGCCTCAAAGTGTTAGTAGTGGTTTTCCTATTGAGAAGAATCAAGATACAATGCATACAAGTGAAAAGGGTATATCAAAAGATGAACATTCATCTTGTTTTATGGATGAAGGAAATGATTTTAATCAGTCCACATGCAACATATATGCAGATCCATGTGTCACTGATGAACATAAAGGAACAATTGCAAGTGTAGCTGATTTCTCATCATAAATTAGTGGTCAAGCTATTGAATTTGAAAATTCAAGTTTTAACTTTCAAAACTCTAATCATATTAGTTTATGCAGTGAAGGATTTTTTTGTGATGAGGATCATGATGAGAGTGAATTTTCTTATTATTTTTCAAAGGATTATGAATCTTCTTGTGAGAATGATCTAGGGGTATTTTCTTCACATGAAGGGGAAAATGACATGAGTATTCATGAAGCCACTTGTTTGCAAGTGGGTGGAAAAACTTCATTTGATGAATACCTAGAATGTAATTCAAGTTTTCCATCAATAGAGCATGGTAACTCTGTGAATGATGATGAGTTTGAAGATAAGAATGTATCTGTTCAATATCTTGATCTTAAGAACAGTATTAGAAATAATAAACATGTTGATGATGCGAACGATGATGTTGATGAATATGATCATGTCCTTGATGCTCCTAATTGCTTGTGTGGTTTTGAGATGGAAATGTTTATCATTTGTGAGCACAATATTGATGTGCATAACATATAGAAGTTTATTGATTGAGATCTATATGTGAAGCCACTAGCTCATGATAATATTGATGAGGTGGAATGTACATGTTTCTTTACCAAAATGGGCATGTTTTCATCCAATAAAGAGTGCATTGATGTGAAAGAGAATACATATACTTGTTCAATTGTTGATGAAAAACATTTAGATTACAATGAATCTTTTAGAGTTGGGTTAGCCCACCTATCAACTGATGATGCACATTAGTTCTTTGCTACTAACCCTATTAATTCTAAATTATTTGAGCCATCCTTTGAATCATTTTGCATTGAGATGAATGATGATTTGAAAGATGAATCAAAATATTTTATTTAACTTGAAATGGAAATATTTTTTGATTCCTATGATTTCATTAATAATGATGTTTGTTGTAATAATCTTGGTATGAATAAAGGAAAAGATATTGTGATTTATGATAAACCATATTTCCAAAGTGGTGGAGCATGTGACAACATAAAGGATTTGAAGTGCTTGGGTGAGTATGAATATCAGTTTGAGAATATTCTTGTGTATGAACATTTATTGTTCATCACAAAAGATGAATGTCTATCTAGAATGGGATAGAAATCAGGAGATGAATCCAAGGATTTATATGTGTTTTTTATTCATTCTGATTTCTTAGATTTGGAGCTAAAATCTAACTTCAAAAGTTCGGGGTATATACTTCTAGATGGGACTATTGAACAAAGTGTTTATGAAAGTTTTCAGTTTGATGTGCAAATTGAATCTAGTGTCAACTTTTATGATGTCAATAGTCAAGTGGACTATGAGTTCTTTCACTTTTCAACTCAGTTGGATGAGTATTTAATGAGATATGAATATGAGTTTTACAAGCTAAAATAACATATTGACTATGGGTTTTAGTTAGTACTTGAATTCCAGTATCAAATTGACAAATTCAAAGGTGGCCTTGTAAAATATATTCATATGGCCAAACATGCCAGTGGTGATGTTAGTTTTTAGTCTTTTAGTGGTAACATTTTTAGATTGGGCTTAGTGAAGACAATAGAAAGGAAATTGTTTGATAGAGGTAAATACTTCTATGTTTTTGGGAGCTTGGGGCCACCAAGTGAAGTTGAAGCCTATTAAATTGCAGATGTAGGTTAAAAGCCTATACATCAAAAATGGCTTCTGAAAGAGAGTTTGAAGTAAGGAGCACATTGTACAATCCTATAAATGTTGTATATATGTTGGTTTTCTTTAGTTTGGTTCTCTTCCCTTGTCTAAGCAAGTCCTTGGTTTATGGTGTCGTTGTGCTTGGTCTACTTCAACCATGAGATCTAGAATCTCGCCATGCCTATGAGAGGCATGTGTCCCTAGTTGGAGCCACTAGTGGAACCTTCAAAATTTTATTGTTCCACTATTCTAAAAATGATTTTCCTCTGGTCCTCTTTGTTTATCAAGGGTTAGGGTTTAGGGTTTATTGTGGGGAGTTTTTTTACTTCAAATATTTTCTCCTTTGTCTAAACGATTTGTCTTTCAGTCTATTCCTTTGTTGACCTACTATTGCTTGTTTGTGATCTTGTTAAAAACAAGTTGAGTTATTGAAGTCCCTAAAATGACTGGCCTCTTGTGGTTACGGTTTCCCACTACCAATCGCTAAATCTTTTCACATGCTTAGGTTCAAGAAATTCTTTTATTTTATTAGGTTGATTAATTGGCCTTGTTTGGCCTTTACATCCTTTACATAAAATGTTTTAGGTCATTTTATGGCCTTATCTTATGTTGTCCTAGGATGTCCCCCCTTTAAAGCAACTTGCAAGCACGTGCAAAATTGTTTCACTTCACTTCCCATTCATTTCCATGCATTGCAAATTGTCCTTAGACTGTTGGCCTCAAATTAGTGATGAGCCATGAACTTATCTCATTTGTATCACTCATTTTGGATGGTGTTTTATCTTTGAGTTTCAAATTAGCAACGAGCGATGTGAGAAATTTATTTTTTATCGCTAGTTGTTTTAGTATCGCTAATTGCTTGTGAGTTATTTTTTATAAATCAGCGATTCATGATGAAGTTATTTATTCTAATGTTGCTTTACATATTTGAAATATCACTAAGGGAAATTCTTTCTCAACCCTTGATCTTTTCATATAGACATGTGGCATGATCTTTACCTACCACTAAGAGTTCTCCATCACTAATGTGTTCTAATTATTGTAGAATGAATTAGCGATGGGAGATAGGATTATTGTGCCTTGCACCCATCACGCCACCTAAGGTCGTTGTAGTTTCAAATGAAATTTAAAAATGGATACCAATGATGAGTGATGTAATATCTAATGGAATATTCCCCTCATTAGTAGGTCTCAGTGCATCACAAATTCATTAGAGGGAGCATGAACTAGAGTAGTGATGCATGATAATTGTTAGACAAAATGTGACTGAGGTAAATAAGAGACAATGTGGCAACATATAGTGGACATCACTAAAAAAAAAAAGGCATGAGGGTGAAAGGGAGCCATAGATGAAATTTTGAAACTAAACGATCAATGACTATGATTCAAACTTGAGGTGGCTGGTTGTTAGCGCGCTTGCACGAGATTTCTCTTGAACATTAATGGTAGAAACACTCTAGTAGTTCAATATAATGAGGATTTTCAGTAATTTTATTTTATAATTACAATAGCTGAGAGCTAAGGAATCGGTCTTGAGCCAAAGAAGAAGGTGTGGGGAGCTCAGGCGAGCTATTATAGAGGTATTGAAAGAATTTTTCTAAGGTAAGCAAGTATCCACCTTTTTTTGCATTAATTATGCATAGGCTTGATGGTTAAATGAGTTGTTGAGAGGTTTGTAAGTTCTGAATTACTCAGGATTAGTGAAGGTTTAATTTTTTTCAAATCACATTTTCGTTGGTAGGAATTGTGCATAGTCTAGGGTTTTTAATTTTTCCAGCTTTTTGTTTTGAGAGCATAAACTAGTAAAACTCTTTTGTAAGTGAAATTTTACAAACCATAAGCTTGCATATCATGAAAATGAGTGAGCCTAGTGATTCCTCTACCAAACTTGAGAAAAACTCAAATAGAGGAGGGTCAAGAAGCCTAAAACCCAATATGACATACCCATAATTAAGCCAGACATAACTAAGAAGTTTGTGAAGCCAGAGGCAGTGAAGAGAGATTTTTCCATTTTCATGATGAGTGAATCTAATAATACTTACAACTTGAGAAGTAGATTTGTTATTTGCAACTAGGGTGAGCCTAGTGATGTGCTTCTAAAGGAGCATAGTGCAAGGAAGGAGGAAACTAAGTTAGGGGAATTGACCTAGTCTAAAGAAAAAAAGAAGATAGATAAGGATCACAAGGCTCATGATTTTTATATGGGGGAGCCTAATATTTCCATGGAAGATGAGGCAGAAGATGATCCTGAGTATGCCCAGTATCTTCTTACACTTACAAGTCTAGAAGACTCTGATGATGGTAAGACAAATTCTCCAGATTCAACAAAATCACATGGGTGATTCACATACTTTGATTCTAAAGATGATGAACCATTGTAGAAACAGAGTCTTGATTTGGTATTTTTGGTTGACATGGAGGAAAGGTTTTGATGCTACTAAAATGATTAAAGATGCCTTTTGAAAGGTGAGAAATGTATTCTTTGATTGATGGAAAGGAATTTTTGTCTTTTGTGCTTTCTCCCCTCTTCTACAAGTACAAATATAACCATCTAGGGAGTTTTGAAATTCAAATGAAAATGAAAGTCAAATGTAAAATGTTACTAAAATTGTAATTTGGCCCAAAATTTGTTGCTCCCTAGTAGAGCTCCTAAATTTTGTAAAAAATTGAGCTTATTTTTCCTTGTGATGTTTGTTACTTCTCCATCTACGGATAGGGTTTAGGGTTTTGGTGTATAAGCCTTTGCTTTAAAATGTTCCTATATTACAACCCTTGGTCATTCTATTTTCTTGTTGACTTGTTGTACCCAATTTCTTATTGTCTTAGTCACAACTTAAGTCATCTGAGCCATTAATTTACCGGCCCCTTTGCCTAGGCCTATCAGTCACCCCACACTTTTATCAATTCAATTTTCCAAAGTCGAGAAAAATATTTCATAATTGAAAGACTTAAGCCCTAAGTCTTTAATTTTCCTAAGGTTTGTAATCTCGATGGCCTAGTTGCGACCCCCTTTTATGACTAACCTTATTTTCATGTGCAAAAATCTGTTCTATCGAATTTGAAGATCAAATCCTAGTCATGCGTGCATGACGTGCAAAGATTAAAATAATCATTTTTGAAGAGTTGTGTGGTCTGTGCGCTTGTGTCACGTGTCCTCTTGCAGAGTATGGGACCCAATCGCAACTATCTTTCTTGATGTTCTAAGCTGGTGAATCAATGGTTGTGATGCATTCCCATAATTGAATCTAGGCCATTGTACACATGTCATGCAGGATAGTACAATATTATTTTCCATGTGTTGTGTGGTCTATGCGATTATGACACGTGGACTCTACTGTCGATAAGGAGAGGAAGGGCGGGGCCCTTGATTGAATGTCGTGGCTTATTTTCAGCATTTTTCATTGGATGATGGGCTAGAAAGCGATAGTCTCAGGAATTCAAACCCTATTGACTGATCCTTAGCCATTTGATTCACCATCTCATTAAGGAATCGATGATTGGTTTTGAAATAAAAACCAAAAGACTAGGGAGGTGGCTATTTCGCTCGATGTGAGAAAACATTAATTACACTAGACCTACAGATGATTAATCAACTTGATCCTAGTGCATGTGGATGATTACTCTCCTATAATCATTGAAGTTGGTAAGCAGATTTTCATGCACCTAGTTAATTAAAGGTTGTGTGTGAGTGCTAGTAATTGATCATATACTCAATCGTGTGACTTTCATTGAGCATTGATGATCAACCTAATCATATTGCTTGATAAATATGAGGTAACTTTTTTTTTTTTCACCATTTTAGTTGAGAGCTCAAATTGCTAAGTTTGTAACAGGGTTGTTCTGCATTTTTGAGGTCTTTTCCTAATAAAATGAGTAATTCAATGACTCATTCCTTAGTGTGGAAGTCTCCAAGGCTCAATTTGCACAAAAAACATAACAATGTTTCAGAGGGTGCACTGAACACACCCATTTTTTCTTCAAATCCAAAGCAGGAGGATGAGAGAGAGGATCATAGTAGGAAATCTACATAGATTGTTCTGAGGAGAAATTACCATTTGAGGATCTGATTTATTCGAGAAATAGTGGTGGTCAAGGGAAAGGATCATGTAGAATTTTTAGGAAGAATGAAGATAAAGATAAGGTATGGTCTAGGTACTCTAGGAAGGCAAAATTCCCTTATTTACATTTCAGACAACCCTTCTGATAGTGACATAGAGACAGATTCAGGTATGGTCATTACCTCATGCTTTTAAATGAATTTGTTGACTTGGATGAGGAAGTGGTAGTGGTTGTCCCAGTTTTAATGAAGATCCCAAGCATGCATGATAATTTTGTTGTTCATAAGGATGCTAAGGATAAAGAAGCATTGATTTCTCCAACCTTTGTGAGGACACAAAGTGGGCATGCATACTTTGACCCTAGTTCTAGCTCTAGTTGACTGGTAGTGGTCTGGTAACATTTTGTATCTGTTGTAACAACCTAGGGGGTTTTTGATCATATGATGATGAACTTTCTAGCTTGACATACGTACAAAATGTAAACTGGCTCGTTGGCGGCTAATAGTGTTTTGGCAGAATCAACTGGTATATGTATTATTTTCCCCTATGTGGTGAATGTTTACAAATAACTGTTTGGGGAATTTCTAAAATGTAGTTGAAATTTGTTTTGAAATGAAATGCATCTGAATTGTAATTACACTTGAGTCAAATTCTTGTTGCTCCCTTAATCTATAAAAGGGATTTCATGGCTCATTGCAAAGGGTTTGATTTTGGATTCATATTATAGTTCAGGTAGAAGCTTAGCTTGGAGAGGAACATACTATGGAAAATATAAATGAATAGAACACTCAATTGACTTGGGTGTGAGTCTCATATGAGATATTCTTAAATATTTTTATAGAAATTACTGATATTGAAACAAATCTTAATTTTGAAACGCATACTCTCTTGTGTACCTTTTTGCAAGTTATGAGTGAAAAAATCAAGGGTATTATCATTTGTCTTCTATTGTTTGATTGAATGTATGACTCTTTTCCTTGCTTTAGCTCAAAGAGTGGATTCAATTCTTGAAGAGGGTTCTAGATTTATAATAAATTGTATGGGATTTGGTAAGAATTTTTGTTTTAGGTATTGTGGATTTTCATATTCCAAAGTACTATGAAAATTGTTTTCCAATCTTTGAATTTAGTAGTTTGTATATGATAGGTTATTATATATCTAACTCTATTGTCCCAATTGATGAAGCACTGGTCTATTTGTTAAGTAAATCTTGAGAGTGAATGGGTTATGGGTGTTCCTTGCTATAGATATGAAATGAGAACAAAAATTATTAAAAATTTCAATCAAAATGAATGGGTCTAAAGTAACACCTAATTCTAGATGTTAATTTGTTCAAAGATCGGCCAAGTCTTTAATAAATTGAGTCTATTTGCATTATGTAGGAGTTAATCTATGTATAGAAGTGTTCTTGATGAATTTGATATCAAATTAACATAGATAGGAACACCCTCCTAGGTCCCATAGAGCTTGAAGTGTAGGAGTAGAGAAGCTTTACTTCTTGTGTTGGCCACTAACCTAGGAATTTCTTGAACATAGGGGTTGGCTACCCATTAGAGAATTTTGAGGTTTAGCTGGAAAAATTAAAACACCAACACTCCCATGTTTCTATAAATGAGAATTCATAGCCAATTACATGGGTCTTTTCTTGGGTCTTTGGTTGGAGAAATTTCATACTCATATAATATCATTTTTTTGTAAATCAACCATAGATGAATATATTGGTATTAAGTCTTAGGTATGATTCTAGCTTGTAATAGGCTTCCTGGTTTTATACTAGCAACAACATATGAATGAGAACTGAAAATTTTGGAACAAATCCTCTCCTCTATATTTTGTCTCCCAAATTATGAATATAATGATCAGGCATCTTTTATTTCTTTTCAAAGAACTGATTAAATGCTTAAATGAAATCATAGGTTTTTGAGATGGAGTCTAAGGATTACTATGTAGTTTTTGTTTCTAGATATAATGAATTGTGTATTACAGAGCAATGCAACAATAGACTTTAAATGTTGAGTCTAATTGCTAATGTATTAAAGTTTGTTAGAAATAGGAATCTGTACCCAATGGATAAAATACTGACCTATTAGTTGGTCATCTTAGATGGAAATGAACCATACTATACCTAACAAAGACACAAATCTAATTGAAAAATTACTTACACACCATTCATTTCAGTAAAGTGTTATGTAGTACCACTCATTCATTGCTTTAGGTAATAATTTTCTTAAGGGTAAAAAAACCTTTGAGGGATTCTATCTAGCTAGCAGCTTATGGGAATGCATTTGTTTGTCATAATTTTCATAGTAAAATGGCACAAGAATATCATCTGAACATTGTCAGGATTACCCTCCTAGGTCTCATAGAGCTAGAAATGTAGAGGTAAAAGCCTAACAAGCTTTGACCTATTTGTTGGCAAATATTTAACCTTGTTGATCATTGAATTATGGAAAATTCATAGGCATCCAGTGAGATTAATTTTGGCTCTTAAAAATATAACCAACAGGTTTGTGACTATTTTTATTGAAATCACAAGACCTATGTCTAAGATGTTGAAGAAGGGAGAAAAGGTGGTTTTGAGTGAGGAGCCTAGTTAGGCATTCAAGAGCATAAAGTAGACTATCAAAGAGGCTCCAGTGTTGAAATCTCATGATTTTTCAAAGCCTATTCATATATTTTCTTTTTCTTCTTTCCATTATATTGCTACTGTGTTGTTACAGAAAATGATGAGGGAT
The DNA here is from genome assembly GCA_007115665.2 of Sequoiadendron giganteum. Classification (NCBI taxonomy): domain Eukaryota; kingdom Viridiplantae; phylum Streptophyta; class Pinopsida; order Cupressales; family Cupressaceae; genus Sequoiadendron; species Sequoiadendron giganteum. The sequence goes on from CM021108.1 coordinate 246,141,224, forward strand.
TTGAACAAGCTATTGCATTCTTTAGTAAGTCTTTACAGGCCACATAACTCAAATATTACATGATTTAGAAACAAGCATATACTTTAGTCAAGGTTGTACAAAATTTATTAAAATTATTAATGGGAGCTACATTCATAACCTTTGTGCCAAGTGCTCCTATGAAGGAAATCTTCACTCAACAAGAAACTATAGGTAGAAGGTCCAAGTGGATCAATAGGATCCAAGAGTTTAACATTGATGTTTAGATCACCAAGCTAGTGAGAGGACAAGGTCTAGTTAAGCTAATGGAAGAAACTAACTTGGAGGAAAATCAAGTAAATGAAGTTGAGAATATTGATGTTCCAACTGTTTGTGATATGCAGACTTGTGGTTGGTATAGGAGAATTGTTCAATACTTGAAGACCATGGAATTCCCATAAGCTATGGTTGACAATGAGAAGAGAACATTGAATTTACATGCCATTAAGTATGTTATTATTGATAATGAACTGTGGTGGAGGAGCCCAGATGGTGTGTTTCTCAAATGTGTGGATGGCAAGCAGGCATTAGAGATTTTGGAAGAAATGTACGATGGAGTGTGTGGTGGCCACTACATGGCTAGGTCAACTTCCCATAAGGTCTTAATGGCAGGATTCTAGTGGCCCAATATTTTTAAGGATGCCAACAAGTTTGTTAAGACTTGTGATGTTTTCCAGAGATTTTTAGGGAGGTTGAAGTTCTCAAGAATTTTTCCACTTAGGCATTTTTTTGTTTAGGCCCCTTTTCAATAGTGGGGTGTAGATTTCATTGGCAAGATATCAAACAAATCTAGTGGTGAGCATTCCTAGATCCTTGTTACAAGTGATTATTTCACCAAGTGGGTGGAAGCAATCCCCACAAAGAAGGAAACAAGTAAAGTTGTGATAGACTTCTTGATGAACAAAATTCTAATTAGATTTGGAGTTCCAAAGAAGATCATTTCTGATAATGCTATATGTTTCAGGTTAGAAGAGTTCAAGGATTTTTGTGATAAATATGGCATACAAATTTCTTACTCTTCACCTTATCATCCTCAAGCGAATGGTCAAGTTGAATCTAACAACAAGAGTTTAATGAAAATAATCAAAGAGTGATTGAGAAGAATAAGAAGGCCTGGAACTTGAAGTTAAAGCTTGTATTATGGGCTAACAGGGTTATTGTAAAGAAGGTTACTAGACATTCCCCATTTGGTCTAGTCTATGGTTTGGATGCTAGACTTCCTCAAAATAATTTGTTGAAGATGTACAATTTTGTGCAAGAATATGATGAGAACATTTGTGATGATATACAACAAAGGATTGATAATCTCATACAATTAGATGAGGCTAGAAGAGAATATCATGAAAAAAATGCAAAGATGTAGCTACAAATCAAGCACTTGCATGATAAGAAAGCTCCTCCCATAAAATTTGAAGTTGGAAGTATGGTGTTGATGTGGAGTACAAGGGCTCAATATAAGGAAAGTATGGAAAATTTGAAGCATTATGGTTAGGCCCCTATCTGATATCCAACACACATGGGGAAGATTCATACTTTCTTCAGAGCTTAATAGGTGAACTTCTTGAAATACCAATACATGGATAGTTCTTAAAGCCATATTTCTCTTGAAATATTCTCTTTTCCATGTACATTGTGCAATCCTATATTTTTTTTATATATGTTTGTTTGCTTGGGTTTGGTCTTGTTGCATTGTCCTAGCAAGTCCTTGGTTTTTTGGCCCTTGTGCTTGTTCTACTTCAATCTGAGATTCTATGATATTGCTTTGTTCTGGAAGAGCAAAAATCCCTAGTCGGAGCCACTAGTGGAACCCCTAAAAATATTTTTGTTCCACTTATAAATTTTGCAAAAATATGGTTAGGGCTTAGGGTTTTGGTGCTTTAAACCCTCCAAAAAAATCATAAGCCTTAATACTTTTCCTAAGCATTCTATTTTAGTGTTGACCTTTTATCATCAGTTCTTGGTCGTCTAAGTCATGTCTTATGCCTTTGCATCCATATATCTACTGGCCCCTCCATCTTATCAATCCTAGTCATTAATCGTCGTTTTATTAGAACTATTTCCTTATGTCATGTGAGTCAAAAATCCTCAAATATTTTCTTTATAGTCCTTGGTATGGGTTTTAATAATTCAAATGTCGACCTAATGTTTTGATTAGGTATTTTATGTCTTTATCCTTCATGTGCCTAGTAGTGGCCCCATTTTTATGAACTAACAATTTGCACATGTAGATTCCCTACTTCAGAAGGACCGTCAAATTTGTGCGATAAAATATAGACCACAACTCGTGTCCCCACTCACTTTTATTTCCCATTAAAATAACCTTATGAGCTAGCAGGAAAGTGCAAAGTGTCTTCCTATAGTGGCGGGCCCGAAGTCTCTCAAAGTTAGTAAGTGACAGTTTGAAGTGAATCGATGGTCGAGGATGGATGATGTGGGTCAATCTTGACCATTCCCTATCATCCCATGTGGGGCCCACCTTTTATTCACATCTTTCAACGGGAAAGCGGGAGAGTGCCACGTGGACTCATCGGAGTGGAAGAAGGAACATTAGAGGAAGGGAAATATTAATGAAATATTTTGTTGTAATGATATGAAGGATAAGATCTACGCTACTAATGGGATTCTTCTACATGTGTTTTAAATACAAGAGAGATATTTTAATCTAGGCCATTGGTTGTTTCTAAGAGTTATATGTATGGGAAAGTGGTTTTATGATAAATCACACACATGTTGAAGGCTTGAGATTTAATCTCATCCCTTCCCCGCCTCCTTGTTTCTAAAAGTTTCAAAAGGGTTAAGACCAATGGGGAAGTGGGGAGGTTAACATGTAGGGTTTTCCTCATTGCTTAATGGATGGTGGAGCCTGTGGATAGGTTGGAGGCTTTTCCACATGATTTTTTCTTATTTGGTAAAAGGAAATGACTTCTTACCATTAGATTTTTCAAACATTTTTGATTCAATTTGGATCATTTGTCAATTTCATCTCACTACACAATCAATGGCTAGGTTTCAAATTATGTGGCTAGTTGTCATTTCGCTCATGAGAGCTTTATTTTGAAAATTAATGGTGTAAATGCTCCATTCATTTGACATAAAGAGGGTTTTCGACCATTTTCTTTTACAATTACAATTGTTGAGAGCTGAAGAATTGGTCTAGAGCCAAAGAAGAAGGTGTGAATGACTCGGGTGAATAGTTGTAGAACCATTGAAGAAAACTTTCCCGGGTAAGAAGGTATCCACACCTTTTTGTGTCAATTGTACATAAATTAGTTGGTTTAAGGAATTGTTGAAAGTTCTGTAAGCTTTAGGTAATTAGGGTTTGTAAGGGTCTAGTTATTTGCAAATTCCATTGGATTGGTAAGAATTGTGTGTGGTCTAGGAGGGTTTTTGTTTTGCAAGTTATTCTCTAAGAGCATAATCTAGTGAGACTCTTATGTAAGTGAAAATTTGTAAACCCTAGGTCTATTATATTGTGAAAATGAGTGAGCCTAATATGTCATTTCCCCAACCAAGGAGGAAATCCAAACATAAAAGGGTCAAGAGGTCTAAAACCTAGGATGACACACCTAAAATTAAGCTAGATGTAGCTAAGAAATTTATGAAACCAAGTACAAAGAAGATAAATTTTTCCATGGAGGTTGAAGCCAAGAGTATTATTGAGGTTAGCTACAAGAAAAATGTGTTGGAAGGGTACATAAGGGATGATAATGATGATGAGGTGGGTCAGTCTAAAAAGAAAAAGAAGCATAAAGACCACAAGGCTTATGATTCTTATATGGGGGAACTTGATGTTTCCATGAAAGATGAGAAAAATTATATGAGTGATAAAGCAAAAAATGATCCAAAATATGCCCAATATCTTCTTGAACTTGCAGGTCAAGAAGACTTTGATGATGGCGAGACAAATGATGATTTTGACATGCATAATCTAATTCTGGAGATGATGAACCATTGCAGAAATAGAGTCCCAGTTTGGAGTTTTTGTTTTCTAAGATGCTGATGTGGAGGAGAGGTTTTGATGCTACTACAATGATGAAAGATGTATTTATGAAGGTAGGTAAATCTTCTTCAGTGAATGGAAAAAGGTTTTTGTCTTATATGTTTTCCCTCTCATCAAAAGGTGCAAATATAACAGCTTGGGGAGTTTTGAAATTAAAATGTAAATGAATGTCAAATGTAAAATGTGACTAAAATTGTAATTTGGCCCAAAGCTTGTTGCTCCCATGTTTCTATAAATAGGAATTCAAGGATAATTACATGATTCTTTTGATGGTTAAGCATTCGAGCTCATGTGAGAGCAATTTTGTAAATTCAAGCACTAAAGAATAGAATAGTTATGAGTATTAGGTGTGAATTCTATCTTGTAATAGGTATAATATTTTTACAACAACAATGACATATGAATGAGAATTAAAAAATTTGGAACAAATTCTCTCCTATGTATTTTGTCTCTCAAGTTATGAATAGAATTATCAAGGATATTTTATTTGTCTTCAATTGCATTGGTTGAATGTATGATTTTATTTATTCTTTAGTTCAAAGAACTAATTTAATTCTTTAATAAAATCATAGGTTTGCGAGGTGGAATTCAAGGATTACTAAGTAGTTTGTGCTCTGGATATCTTGATTTTTTTATTGCAAAGCAATATAATAATAGTCTTTAAATGCTAGGTTTAGTTGTTGATGTATTATAGTTTATGCAAGTATGAGTCTATCACCCATGGATAAAGCACAATTCTATTAATCTGGTCATCTTTGAAGTCAATTGAGCTGATCTTATCTATTAGAGAACAAATTCATATTGAGAATCACTTACACACCATAAATTTTTGAAAATTTGTATGAGATCTACCTATTCCTTTCTTTTAGATAATAATTTTCTAAAGGATCAACCGAATTCTTGAATAATTATGTCTATTTGCATTTGATAGGAATATATCTATTTATCACAATGTTCATCATAAAATGGCACAAGATTATCATTTAAAAATTGTCAGGATTACCCTCTTGGGTCCTACAAAGCCCAAAGTGTAGAAGTAAAGTCCCAACAATCCTTTACTTGTTTGTTGGAAAATCCTCACCATTATTGGACATTAAATTATGGCAGATTCATATATAATTAGTGATATATTAAGTTTTTTTCTCAAAAAATAACCAACATAGAGTTTGATATAGATTATATGGAGTGGAAGGCTATTAAGAGATAGGTAATTGCATACCAACTGGTAGAGACATACATCTATGTGGAAAACCCATTGGTGTCTAAATTTCTTGATGGTTCAGTATTTTTTCTTGATATAGTGGATCAGTGGAAGATGTACTTTAATGGATCACATACCCAACATGGATCTAGATCAAGAATTATCTTCATCACCCCTCAAAGTGATTGTATTCCCAAATCATATTAGTTATCTTTTCCATGCACCGATAACATCATTGAGTATGAAGCTATTATAATGGGATCGGGAATTATGGTACAGTGGAAAATAAAGGAATTAAAGGTGTATGGGGATTCACAACTAATAATAGAACAAGTCAATGATGATTATCAGACAAAAGATGATAATCTCACACCTTACAAGAAGATGGTAGAAAGTCTCAAGGACTTCTTCATTAATATAACATTTGAGAAAATACCTCCTCTTAAGAATCAAGCAGCTAATGCCATGGAAACCATTGGGTCATTGCTACACATGCCACATCACATCCTTCAATACAAGTTCCTCATCGAGAAAATTCTTGTACCAACATTCAATGTACCAGAATCCAAATGTGTGTGCAAAATCATTGGTCTTGGTTCCCTATTGTATCATGGCATCTTCACCTACCTAAGCTAAGGTATCCTTCCAACTGACATTACCCAAAACCTCAAGAAAAAAATTGTCAAGAAAGAATCATTATTTTTTATCCTAGGTGACACCCTTTATTGTTGAAGTGTCAAGAGGACATTACTACGATGTCTTGAACAAGAGATAGCTTTGACCATGTTAACAAAAGTACATGAGGGCATTTGATCACATTCTAGTGCTATGACCTTATCTAAGAAGTTGTTCAGGACAAGGTATTATTTCCCTACCATGGAATGGGAGGCTCATCAATTTTTGAAGAATTCTATGCAATGCCAATAGTATGGAGACCTTATCCATACCCCAACTCAAGAACTCCAACTGATTGTTACACCTTAGCTTTTCTCATAGTGGGGACTAGACCTCATAGGAAAGATCACCCCTACCTCGTCTAATGGTCACAAGTTCATCATCACAACCATTGAGTATTCTATGAAGTGGGTTTAAGAAATCCCTATGACCTATGGCATGGGAAAAAAATCTCCCAATTCATCCTGAATTATCTCATTTGTCGCTATGGTGTTCCACAAGCCCTTATCTCAGAAAATGGAACAACTTTAAAAAATCAAGATGTACATGAGGTATGCCAATGGTTCAATATCCAACATCAATTATCTACTCCCTCATACCCATAGGGAAATGATCAAGCTAAGGCTTTGAATAAAACTATTCTAAAAATACTCAAAAAGATGGTTAATGAAGCTATTCATGATTGACATCTACAATTAAATCTCGCCTTATGGGCCTATACACCTAGTACCCACATACCTATAGGTGAAACACTCTTTTTCCTAGTCTATGTATTTGAAGCCATTGTACCCATCAAGGTCAAGCTCCCATGATTGAGAGTGACTACAAAATCTAATTACTAATGAAGAATATAGGGTGTCTTGGTTTAACAAAATATAGCTCCTGGGTGAGTTTCACCTCGATGCTTTGAATCACTTGTAGGAATATCAAAAATGACTAAAAAGGAGCTATAAAAATAAAATCAAGAGTCGATCCTTCTTGGTAGGAGATCTTGTATTAACAAAGAATCAAAATAATATGCCAAATCATGATAGCAAAGGGAATTTTGAGCCTAATTGGTTAGGACCATTTATTTTTAGAATGAGCTACAATTCAAGAGAATATTAGTTATCAACACTTGAAGGAGAAACCTTGTAGGAACCTATCAACAAAATGGACCTGAAAAAAATTTATGCCTCGGATTGAAGAGTATAAATCTAAAAAATCCAAAAAAATAAAAAAATTACAAAATCCAAAAAAAAAGAAAAAGGATTGAAAATAGTAAAGAAAAAAATCATCCTCTAGTGAAAACCACTACTATGGCACTTTGGGAAAGTACCTTGGTGAAAACTTGGAAAACAAGTGTCTTGCATAAATAAGAATTGTTCATCCGTCATTGGCCCTTCGACTTATCTTGCCTCACCATCTGTCACATCCTACTATCCTATTTATTCCATCACCGATCCATGTTTGTATTATAGCTAGATATTGCATAAGTATCATATCCTTTAGTACTACTTGGCACATTGCTAAGGTTAGTTTTTCCTCCTGGTATTGAGGTAGTCTATCACATCACACTGGTGACATTTGTCTATACTTACATCGAATCAAGTTCTTAGCAAAATCTCATCAAAATCCAAAACATTTAAAAATAACCAAAATCCTAAAATGGTCATAAAATCCAAAAAATCCAAAAACACTTGCAAAATTTCAAAATCCAAAAACATCCAAAACATCTTCAAAAACACCAAAAACATCCAAATCACATCAAAATCCCTAAACATGTCAAAAAGTTAAAAAATAAAAAACATGGTATGTCGAACTACATTGTCTCTAACCTTGAACATAGGTAAGGCTAATCTTTGATGAGCCCTTGAGGCATTAGGTTAGTCGTTTATGAGTTTTTCACAATAAATTGACAATCCATCAATGTTTAAATCTCATCAACAAATGGTTACTGGTCAGATTCAGTCAAACTACGTAGTCTTTGTGTGTATAATGTAGGCAGGGCTAATCTTTGATGAGCCCTTGAGGCCATAGGTTAGTCCCTCTTAGGTCTTGGTCAAAACTCTAAAAACACAAAAACTTTTGAAAACGTAAAAAATCCTAAAATAAAGCCTCAAATACTTGAAAACCTAAACATTCACATATACCTAAGAAAATAAAAACCAACATCAAAACATTGAAAAGATCAAAAACATTGAAATGTTCCAAAAAATTCCAAAACCACCCATTGTATTTTGATTTCACCTGAAATAAAATTTTACCCATAATAAATTGATCATCACTTTAAACCGTTGCTAAAACAAGAGGAAACAAGTGTGGAAATTCGTAAAGTGAAAGCCTAAATGTAAGAATCTAAATTATTTATCATGAGTAAACAAGTCAATTAAAATTTGTATCAATGACCTATCAAACCATTAGTCTTAATCAAAAAATTCGATAACATTTCCTAGGATGCATCCTTCCTACAATAGACATAATCATTGGATACCATTTTAGTTAAATTACCTTGGCAAGAGATATGAATAACACTAACTATTTCTTTGTTTTAATATTTTCTTATGATTGACCTTACTGACCCATTCCAAGGACCTCTCAATGATGTCTATCAAAATGATTTAGAGACAAAGGAATGGGGTGTCAATCATTATATTTCATTTTTTTTTCTTGTGGGATGTTATTATAATATAACCTTGATGAATACATTCTTTGTTGTGTGTAGGGGGGTCATTTTGAATAGATTGTTGACTATTGTGTATGATTTGGTCTAAAATGTTTTAAACTTATAAACTACATTCCAACAAGGATTTTGTATTTCAAGTGTGAACAAGGATTATCCTATTTGTTTGTAGAGTCAAAGTCCATCACATTAGATACAACATCATCCTGGTTATCAATACCTTGATGCATCATGTCTATGTGTTATATTAGAAATAAGAAATGAAATGATGAAGTATCCCAATCCTTGAAATAGGTATGTACAAGATCATCATGGAAAAAATAGGCCCTTATGTGGTGATGAAAATTCTAAAAATCAGAGTTAGGTAACTTGACGCAAAAATTTGAATAGGTTATCTATATTATTTAAAAAATATGTAAGAATAAAATTTGTAGAAAATTGAATGTAGTTTCTAAACTACTAGGTTTATTTCGAAAAAAAAAATCTATTTGCTGAAAATTTGAAATTTCAATGTAGTAGTACTTAAATTTTAGGGAAAAAAGAAGAAGTAGGTGTCTGTTTGACTACCCTAGAGCCACAATAAAACAATAATAATTTTTAAAATATTTTAGATATAAGTAGAGGACTCATGTCTTGATATGATACATATTTTTTTTGTAGGTTTTTTGCAAGTAAATAATTAATTATGAATTTTTTATTACATGTTTAAAAAATATTTAAAAAATTGTATGTCTAACCACCTTAACTTTGTCAAAAATTCATGAAATTCATTTTTTTTAATCATATAATATGCGAAGCATAGAATGTGATACTATTTGAAAGCTATTAATGTTTTTCAATCAGCTTATCAATCAGGAATTTAGTCGTGATTCAAATAGAAAATGAATAATAATTATTTATTAAATTCAAATTAAAGCATAATTTATGGGTATGTGTAGGATCATCATGGAAAAAATAGACCCTTAAGTGGTGATGAAAATTCAGAAAATCAGAGTTAGGCAACTTGATGTAAAAATTTGAATAAGTTATCTATATTATTTCAAAAGTATGTAATAATAGAATCTGTAGAAAATTGAATTTAGTTTCTAAACTACTAGGTTTATTTAAAAAAATAAAATCTATTTGGTGAAAATATAAAATTTCAATGCAGTAGTACTTAAATTTTAGGGAAGAAAATAGAAGTAGGTGTTTGTTTGACCACCCTAACCACCTCAAAGAGTTGCAAAGAAACTGTGGAACATATATAGGGTACAAAGGCATGAAAGACAAAACAACAACATGCTACAAGACGAGGATAATAGAGCATTTAAGACTAAGCATTAGTCACATGCAAGAATTGAATAGAAGAAAGATTATAATGTTTGGATTATGAATTTTATATTAGCTGCATCATACGCACTTAAAAAGGAAATAAAATGATAATATTTTTTTATAAGATTTTATATATAAGTAGAGGACTCATGTCCCAATGTGATGCATATTTTTCTTAATTTTTTTCCAAGAAAGTAATTAATTATGAATTTTTTATTACAACTTTTATAAAATATAAAAACTCGTATGTCTGACCAGCTTAGCTTGGTCAAAACTTCATGAAATTAATTAATATTTTTAATCCTATAGTATGTGAAGCATAGAATGTGACACATGTTTTAGATTCAAAAAATGTGATACTGTTTCAAAGCTATAGATGTTTTTCAATCAACCTATCAATCAAGACTTTAGTCATAATTCAAATAGAAAATGAATAATAATTATTTATTAAATTAAAAGTAAAGCATAATTTATATTAGTGGGAAGCTAAGAATCTCCTTTAAAAACCCTTTTGATTTCATCAATTTTGGGTTAAAAAAAGGTCATCGGCCACATGGGCCATCATATCACTTACATATCACCACTTTTTGGCCCATCATGATCCTGCACATACCTTTATATTGGTGGAAAGCTGAGAATCTCCTTTTGAAACCCTTTTCATTTCATTAATTTTGGGTAAAAAAAGTCGTCATCCAAATGGGCTATCATATCACTTACATATTACCACTTTTTGGCCCATCATGATCCTGCACATACCCAAACAAGCAATCCATTAATCTTGTTATCATATCTAATAAAGTCTCAAAGAATCATATACTTGTTGGAATTCTGAATCAATCTCAAAAATAAGGGTTAATCAATATCCATCTCATTCTTCTATCCATCCTATTCTTATTATTCCTCTATCTCTACTAGCATTTCTATCTATGTATCAAATCTATGCGATATATATCAAAATATACACGAGGTTACCCATGGCCAATGATTGTCTATACATCATAAAATCTATCTACATCAAATATACAATCTTTCTAAAGAAGTATATTCACATCCTCTCTGAGGTGACCTGATCATGAATCTCTGTCGTGATCTTGACCTAGAAATTAAAATTTGTGCTCAATCTCTCAAGGGGGCTAGGTACCAACTTAATTCCTTCTACTAGGGCAATAGTAGGGCATCTAAAAAATTATGAATTTTTAAATTTCGATCCAAGCAACAACATTAATCCAAAAACTGTCAATCTTTGAACCAATGTAATAAGTACCTCACTTCAAAGAGAGGAGAAATGTAGACACTTAAAACTATCTTGGTTGATATTGCACATCTAAATTTGATTACTAACACCATTTTTGTCTTGAATCACTTCATTTCAACCATTTAATTAAATAATCTTCACTGTTTAATGAAATTCATCATTTTCTCCTATTATTCAAATAATCAATATTATTTGGCTAATTCATCCCCTTCCACACTAATTTTAATCTTATTTAAATAGGTAATGTGAATTATTTAATTAAATTTCGTGTTTTCCCATTTAATTAAATAATCTTTATTATTTAGTTAAATGACATTGAACCCCCTTTTATTAAATAAGTTAATTATTTAATTAAAATCCTAATTTCATCCATCTAGCAACATTAAAACATTGTTTTAATTATCTAAATGGCTAATTTATCTCACCCTCCGACTTGCAAGGGAATATTCTCTTGGAATATTCTTGTAACAAACTTCCTAACAACTTCCTAATTTTTAGGAAGTGTGTTTCTTTGAATAAATTAGATCCATTGATTAAATACTTGATCCTTGTCAACTTTCATTCTCATCCATTGATGAGAATCCTTCACCCATGCCTTCACCTCTCATTTCTTCTCATGCATTGATTGATCAAATCAATCCTGACCATTGATTCAACCATTTCTCCTATAAATACTCCTCATTTTTATGAGAAAAGGATCCACTTTCATTTAGAGAAACTAGACTACACTAAATTCTAGAGCCATCTCCATTAGCATCATTTTATCTTAGCTTTGTATCCATTTTAGTTTAAATTTCACCCATTTTCATTAATCTTCATCAATGGAATCCGTTAAGCTTGTTTCAACTAAGGGGTTGGGAAAGGGCTAACATTCCAAATCAATGCAACACTAATCCCACAATGGGATAAGGTTTGAATCATTAGATTAGTTTTCCTTAAGCATTTCTTGTTTGTTTATGTTTAATGGATTCATTATTTTATGTTTTCAAGTATTTGAATGGGAGTTTGTATTAACTAGCTAAATCTTAGTTTATATGGTATGGATCTGGTAGGTTTAACTTAGGTTATGATCATGCTCACAACTATTTAGATGCTATATGTTATATATATTAATACTATAATCTAACATATAATATAATGAAATATAATTATTATAATTATACTAATACATAATATATTAAATTACATATTAGATGTTAATTTAGTATATTAATATATAATATAATACAATATATATTAGATACTAAACATAATCTAATACTATAATAGAATAAAACTAGCAATCACACCTTAGTGTGCAATTGGTACATCAAAGAGGTATGGAATGTCAATTAGGTAAAATTAAAGCCTATTTTTTGCATAAATTTGTGTATTACATGAGTTCCATTCAAAAAATGATATTGTTTATATAACAAAGGTCTATAAAAATGAGTGAAAGAAAGCCTCTTAATCAAGAAGATGATGAATTTCTATGAAGAGAGAGGGGGAGATACAACGAGAGATAGGGAGAGAGATGGATGGGTAGAGAGAGGGAGACATTTTAGATATGGAAGGTGAAAGAGGAATAAAGAGGTAGAGCTGAACATAGAGTGAGAGAAGAAGACTGAGAAAAATAAATAGAGGTAGAGAGGAATATAGAACAAGAGAGGAAGAGCGAGATAAATAGATAGAGATATAGAGGGATATATGGAGAAATAAAGATAGAGATATAGGGAGACAAAGAGGGGGAGATTGAGATAGATAGATAGAGAGGAATACATAAAGAGATAAAGATGAAGCAAAAGAGGGAGATATATATTTATATGGATATAGAGAGAGAGGGTAAGAGGTAGATAAAGAGATAGAAATAGGGGGAGATAGAGAGAGAGAGAAAGAGGGAGAGATAGATAAATAGGAAGAGGAAGAAATATATATAGATATATATGGGAAGATAAAGGGAGAGAGATGTTAAGATATAAATATATATAGGGAATATTGAGGGAGAAAGAGAGGGAGAGGTGTGGAGAGAAAGGGAGAGAGATAGGTAGAGAATAGATGGGGAAGATGGAGATATATTTAGAGAGGGAGAGGGAGAAGGATAGTTATAGATAGAGGGTGATATAGAGAGATTGAGAGGGATACAAAAAAAATAAAGAGATAGTGATATATAAGTAGAGAACGATATGGATAGAAAGAGGTAGAGAGATGAGTGAGATGGAGATAGAGCAAGAAATAAAGGTAAAGATATAAAGTAGAAGAGATAGAGGGAGAGATGGAGTTAATAAGATAGAGAAGAAGGGGGAAGAGGGAAATGATATAGATGTATAGGGAGAGAGATAGGGAGATATATGTAGAGAGAAATAGATAGAAAGAGATATAGAGAGGAGTGTGATAGAGAAAGAGATAGAGGTAGACATAATGAGATATAGATAAAGAGTGGGAGGGAGAGATAGGGAGATAGAGATAGAGGGGGTGAGAGTGAGATAAATAAGGTGATAGGGATAAGTAATAGAGAGAGGTATATATAGGAAAAAAGATAGAGAGATATAGATAGAGGTAGGGAAGGAGAAAGAGGCAGTTTGTCTATATGAGTGAGAGAGCTATGGAGAGATATAGAGAGGGAGATATACATTTATAATTATATAAAGAGGGAGCGATATGGGGGAGAGGAATAGAGAGAGGAGAGAGAAGTAGAGAGAAATAGAAAGGAGTGATAAGGAGAGAGGGAGAGATGTAAGGAGAGAGAAAGATGGAGAGGGAGAAATAGAGATAGAAAGGAGATGATGAGAGAGGGGGAGATGGAGAGATAGAAAGATAAAGATATATGAACTGATAAAGAGAGAGAGTGAGAGGTAGAGATACTAATATATATAGGGGGAAAGAGAGAGATACAAGAGGTGATAGAGAAAATTAGTAGAGAGGGAGTAGAGGTAGAGAGATAGAGATAAGATGGGAGGAAAAGGGAGTGTATGTATTTTTGAACACCTAGAATACTAGGAGGGGAGGTGAATAAGTATACTTATTAAATTAGACATTTGTTCAATGCACACATTAAACTTCCAGTAATGGAAAGGAACATAGAAAGAATGCATCACAACAAAGAACACAAGAACACAAGATTTATGTGGAAAACCCAAAAAGGGAAAAACCACGATGAGGATTAGCTCACAATAAAGATATTATAATTTGTTACAAATTTTGATACAATTGGTGGACTCACTATCCAAGGACTCATTATCCAAAATCAGAAAGGCTCATTGTTGGTGGCTCACTGCCAAAGGGCCCACTACCCAATATATAAAGTGATAGAAGAAAGGGTGGCTCACAACCAAATATGAACTACTAATATTGCATCTAACCTATGTTGAAGATACAGTTCCATTGAAGCTTAGAATACTTAACATGTTTTATTTTTCTCCTCAGACCCAATTCACACTTATCTACTCTAAAAATTGCACACTTATTTATCTCGCATATCTACATGTTGTCGTACAAGGAATCAACCTTGTATATATATTGCAGCTAACCAAAAACATTAATTAGGTTGGCCCAAAACATATACCATGCAACACATCATCCTGTCAATTAAAAATTCAACCACACACACCTTGCTAGGGGAACCAAATATTATAACACATTAAAATAAGTTGGCATGACCTAAAATTACTCCCAAAATTTTTCTCTACACTTTACTCAACTTTGGACAACCTCAAAATACTTAGGTCGGCTCCATAGGTGAGGAAACAATAAAATGAACAATCAATTCACTCAAAACTTGACATGTAGAAAACTAAACCACTTCCCAGTTGGATAAAACATACTACAAGAATCCTAAAACACTTCTTCAAATCCTCATACCAAAACATTCATCCATGATGGAAAATGGAGTATTCCAATCAAGTCCTCTATCATAGTTATACTGATATATACATAGTGATACTCTATCACTATTATCTGTCATTGTAGAAGACATAAGATCATAAAAATTTGGATTTTATATTCTTCCAACATAAACCATAATTACCTCAAGACCACATAACCAGATTCTTCATGGAAGAGCAATGTACACCAAAAGACTAGTTCACCGAACACTAGAGCTACATTCAAGACTTAGGAAAATATACAATCATCTGATCTTCACTAGACCAACACTTCTCCATCTTTACCACATGTGGATTTCCATCCATAATTTTTTTCCATCAATTATAGCACCATATAAAATCGTATGCCCATCAATATTTGTACCCAAATCTATTGAACAATCGAAATACTAAGAGGGGGGTGAATCAGTATTCTCTTAAACCACTTAAGAATTTAAAAAATTATTCCACATCATATTCAAATTGCAGTAAGGAAAGAAACCATGAAAGAAATAATCAAAGAACATAACACATGAACACCAAACTTTTACATGGAAAACCCAAAAAGGGAAAAACTACGATGAGGATTGGCTCACAATATATTAGAATAGGAACTATAACATATTATAGAAAGGATCAATATCCAGAGGACTCACTATTCATAGGACTCACTATCTAGAGAATAAGAGAGATAGATGGAATGGCTCACTGCTAGAAAAAATATTTTGGCTCATTGCCAAGATCTGAACTGTTAATAATGCATCTACAATATGTAGGAGTTATAGTTCCACTAAATCTCAAAGCACTGAATCAACAAACTTCATGCTATACTTATTCCACACTCTACTCTTCTCTTTATTCATATCAAACTCATACACTTGTATTCAAAATTTACATTCACAACATAATTATTGCTCTACAACACCAAAATGATCTTGTATTTATACACATTACATTCGCAAGCACCTACAACATCAATTAGGTTTGCCTAATTAGATGTGCCGTGCATAACATAACTTGTTTTAAGGGACCTATCATAACTCCCATAATTTGATAAACAGTTCCTTTAACTTCACATGACCTCAAACTTATTAGGTCAACACCATTAATGATAAACAATGAAATATGCCAACTAGTTATTCACTAACTGACACTTGGGCCTCCAAAAAACATGCCACTTGGGCTACAAACGCCTTTGATACCTATAAACCCTCCCTCCAGACTGGATGACGAAATATTGTTCCTTTGGTGGAATGTGGACTATTCCAAACATGTACTCTATATAGGAAACATTATCACTAGTAGACCTGATACTTTGTCATCCATAACTTTTGCATAGGACATAAAGAAACAAAACTTTGGAATTATACTCCTTTTACACTCACCAAGATAACCTTAGAATCATAGACCAAAATACCTCAAGGTAGACTGATGCAGACTAGAAAATTGATACTCTATAAACTACAAACTTGTATTCTTTCTTGGCCAAGCCAAGCATGCAACTCTATGTCTCAAACTCCATGAGAAGTTCTTCTTTGTCATCTGAAGTACTGGGTACCAGATTAAAATTTATTTTCTTTACATTGTTCATAGAATTGGATATATGTGTGAACTTGGAATTCAATAGGTCTCTAAGCTGTCAAAATTGTACTATAATCTTTTCTTTTTCTTCCTGTAGTTGGAAAAATTATTCATGTAGATTATCAATAGCCAATATTGTACTCCCATCTACATCATTAGCTAGTTCATATGCACTGGATGCCTTATCAATCTAGGACTTAATAGATTCCATCTCATCTTAGTGGAAATCAGTGCCTTCAAGAAGAAATGAAATAAAACCTTAGCTTCTTCGACATAATTTTGTAGATCCTTAAGATTTTCTATAATTTACCATATATAGTGGAAAATTTATGTCATATCTACCATCCTATTATTTGAAGAAATCAATGAGTAGCCTCATTTTTTGCACACTAGATAAATAAGTATCAACACTAGCATCGAGAAAACTTTCTTGTAGTAGCTTCACTACCTCATCTATTAAATATGCACTCTTCTGATGGGTTTGCAAGATCTCATTTCTTGTGGAGGTGTGGAATGCATCACTGAGTTGTAACTTGTGTAGAGTGGACATCTTGTCCATATCTACTTACCCTTTCTCCATTAGAATTTATAATAACTAAGAAGAAACAATAGCTTAGAACTATAATTGCATGCTCAATAAAATCCTCAATGAATCACTAGAGTATTTGAAAGATTCTCCAACTATCTTTACATTACCTTCATCCTTCTTCTCTACTAAATTTTTTGTGTCACAATTCTATCTTATAATTTTTCTTAATTCTTCTTAGCATTATCAGACTCTTTCTCATCCGTCTTCTCATCATCAATTGATTTTGCATTGTTTTTATGAGTGGTGTAGGGGCACCTTGGGGTCTACATGCCTCCATGAGGCTTTGGTGAATCTTGTTTTGTCTTTCAAGTTGTGTGTAGTGTAATAAGATCCAAAGGACCATTCTCAGTGGTTTGGAATGAGTTTTCATTCATTGTAATGGGTTTTCAATGGTTGAACTAGGTCTCCTCCTCACCATGTAAATTTGGTGCATCTAGGCCAAGTAAAGAATCAAGGTTCCATGATGCAACCAGGTAATAGAGGGGAGTTACCTTGATGATTTTAATATGTTTTGATGTGTCTTTACATCTTTTGAGTTTGTAGTGAAGTCGGGCTCTTGGGTGTATTGTTAAGTTGTCTTAACTAGGCAACTTGGGGGTTAAAATGGAGTTTGTTAGTTCCCAACAGCCCTCTAATTCAAAAAAAAGTTGAGGCACATTGGGAGGAGGTAGGGAATGATTGAATATTCCTCTCTTGGTCAAGGAAAGGTTGATTGTTAAGTTGGAAAGAAGATTCAATGCAAAGAACTCTATTTTTCTCTAATTTTCTATGTAAACTTGTTGATCTCATACTTGGTACGACCTGTAGCATTCCTGTACACTTCCAAGGCTGATATGGATTGAAATAGGACTGAGTTGGCTTCATTTTGGTGGTGGTATAGTGAAAAACCATAAAGGATTGGAGGATTTCTTATTGATTTTCTGAAACTGGTCAAAAACCCTCAAAACCAGGGTTTTGATCACAAAATACATGAAACTCACCATTCCTTCTTGGTCAAAGCTTAATTCTAGGTGAAATGGCAGACTGCATAATTTATTTTATGGTAGAAATGGTCTTGGAGAATGAAAGAGGGTTTGGAGTTACTTTGTGGAGATTCTAGGCTTGGTATCCTCGTGTGACAAGCCTAATCGTGGTGCAAAAGTCTGAGTTTGTGGATTTGTGAGTGAAATTTGTGGTGTATAATGCCTAAAATGGGTTGAAATGTGTGTGTTGATGCTGTGAGAACCATATTATTGGATTAGGGGAGTTGGGGTGTGCTTAGATAACCTAGTTCTTGTTTGGAATAGTCAAATAGGCTCCCTTGTAGTGTTACAAAACTAATCATTTGTGCGTGTGTAGATAAATGTCATACCCTGAAGCTTTGGGGGTTTGTAGTGGTCTATTTTAGGAGTCTAAATCAGGGTCCACTTGGTTGGTTCTTGTCTTTATAAGGGTTTTATACTGGCTGTCCTAATTGATAAGGTTGCAAGGGAAATAGGCCTAGTGTTGTTTTGTTGAGTAGTTGGGTGTTCTCAAGCATAACAATGGGATGTTTGGGCTTAACTTGGTAAGTTCAAAGTGTCTCATGTCCATTTCCATCCTCTAGTCATGTTTGATCTAACAAATTCCATGTTAGTAGTTGGGTTACTCTGTGGAGTCAAGTGACCTTTGGTGTCTTAGTGGGCATATTTGAGAGAAGTTGTGTCAAAATCACATCTTGGTTGATCCACTCTACATAAAAGTGGTATCATAGTAAGGTATGATAGTGGAAAGTTGCAAAAGGATTGTGAGTAAGGAGAGAGTGGAGAAAAATTCGTCCAAAAGGTGGGTTTATGGTTACAAAGGAGTTGAAGGCCCTAAAAGAGAAGGTAGAAGCATTAGAAACCAGAGAAAGGAGGAGAGTGGCTACTGATAAAGAAGGTACCTAAGAGGAAGAGGTAGAATGTGATAAGGAAGAGACTCTAGCTGTTGAAGAGATGGCTCTTATGGAAAGGAGATTTTTGGGCGCTTTGCAAACCATAAAAGCAGAGTCCCCTGACCATAATATGGAGATACCAATGTATGGGGGTAAGATGAATGATGAGGCAATACTAGACTGGGTAGACATATTAAACAATTACTTTGAGTACAAGGAGATGGTAGAAAACAAGAAGGTTAAGTTTTCCAAGACCAAGTTGAGTGGATCAGCCTTGATTTGGTGGAATTATCACCAAGGAGAAAGAGTGAAGGTGGGAAAGAACATGATTACTTCATGGGAGAGAATGGTGAGCAGATTGAAAGAACAATTTCTCCTTGCAGATCATGAAGTGCAAGTATTGAAGAAGTTACCAAACTTAATACAAAAGGAGATTGATATGGCAACCTACACTGAAGAATTTCATAAGCTTTGTATGAGGTGTGACCATGTGGAGAATGAGAAGGAGAAAGTGACCAGGTACTTGAATGGCCTAAGTTTTGTGATTCAAGATGAGATCAGCCTAATGACCCTTAAGACAGTGGAAGAATGTTTTCAAGTGGCATGCAGGGATGAAGAGAAATTGAGAAGGAAGCAAATGCAGCAAGGAAGGGGAAGAGGCAGTCACGAAAAAAACAAGGGGATTCAAGTGGAAAAGAAGAACAAAGTCAAGAGTCAAGAGGGGGATTTAGGGGGGTGGAGATCTAATGGAAGAGGCGGATTTAGTGGAAGGGGTTCAAATTCATTCTCTAGAAGATGCTTCACTTGTAACCAATTTGGACACCCATCCTTCAAGTGTCTTGAGAAAAAAGATTCAAAATCTTATGGTGGGGATAGGAGAAATTAGTTGGTGCAAGAAGAGGATGCTCAAAGTGTGACTTCACCTTCCAGACCTATTGATCCTGAGATTGGAGAGAACTTGATGATGAGGACACTTTTGAAGGTACCAAGTACCAAGGAGCCACCATAGAGGAAGTACCTATTCAAGACCACATGCAAATGCCATGGAAAGGTATGAAAGGTAATTATAGACTCGGGCTCTACTGATAATCTAGTGTCCTTAGAGATGGTAGAAAATTTGAAATTGAAAAAAATTCCTCATCATAATCCTTACAAAGTGTCATGGCTAAATAAGAATCAATAAGTTCTTGTCAATGAGCAAGCTTAGGTGGAATTTCAAATGAGGGACTATAAGGACACGATCCTTTGTGATGTTACTCCCATGGACGCTTGTCACCTACTCTTAGGATGTCCTTGGAAATATGATAGAAAAGCCCAACATGATGGGAAGAAAACAACCTATAGGATCAGCAAAGATGGGGAATCTTTCACATTGAATCCTTTGCCGGATGAAGGAATGGATAAAAAACATGAGTCTAACATCATTATGGTAGGAGAGAAGGATTTTTTTCAGACCTTAAAGGATGAGGGAGGTCTTGGGTTTAACTTGATTGTTAAGCCAAAGTGCAGGTCTATTTTTTCTACAAACAAAGGAGGAACCATCCCTAGTGAAGTCCAAACCTTGTTGGATAGATATAAGGAGATTGTGGTGGATGAATTTCCTAGTTCCCTGCCTCCAATTAGAGATATCAATCACCATATTGATCTGATACTAGGTGCCACATTGACTAATAAGGCTACCTACAAAATGAACCCTACTCAAAATGAAGAGATAGCAAAACAAGTGCAAGAACTATTGGACAAAGGCCTAGTGAGGGAGAGTTTGAGCCCTTGTGCTGTTCCAACCATATTGGCTCCTAAGAAAGATGGAAAATGGAGGTTATGCACTGATTCAAGATCCATAAATAGGATAACCATAAGATATAGGTTTCCTATGCCAAGAATGGAGGATCTTATGGATTGTCTAGGAGGGGCTTACCATTTTTCTAAGATTGACTTGAAAAGTGGATACCATTAGATTACGATTAGAGAGGGGGGTGAATGGAAAACAAAATTCAATACTAATGAGGGTCTCTATGAGTGGATGGTGATACCTTTTGGATTTTCCAATGCCCCTAGTCCTTCATGAGATTAATGAATGAGGTATTGAAACCATTTATTGGAAAATTTGTTGTGGTTTATTTGGATGAAATTCTTGTGTTTAGTAGGTCCAACAAGGAGAATTTGAAGCATCTTGATATGGTGTTAAGGAGGTTGAATGAAGAGGTATTTTTTATCAACATGCATAAGTGTGCATTTATGAAAGAATAATTGGTCTATCTTGGGTTTGTCATAACAAAAGGTAGTTTGGAAATGGATCCATCAAAGGCTGAGGCCATTCTCAATTGGCCAAAACTTAGGTTAGTGGGTGATGTGAGGAGCTTTCATGGCCTTTCAAGCTTCTAGAAAAATTTCATAAATAATTTCAATCACATTTGTGAACCAATCATAGATACAATCAAGGGAGATAAGAAGAGAAAGCTCCAATGGACCAATGAAGTAGATGAAATGTTTGAATATTTGAAAAGAAAGGTATCACAACAACCTATCCTTTCTCTTCTTATTTTTAATAAATTTTTTAATATTGAATGTGATGCAAGTGGTCAAGCTATAGGTGTTGTCCTAATTCAAGAGGGCAGACCGGTTGCATTCTTTAGTGAAAAACTAAACAAGGCTAAGAGGAAATATTCTTTGTATGATCTAGAGTTGTATGCTATGGTCCAAGCCTTAAAGAAATGGAGGAAATACTTGTTACCAAAGGAGTTTGTTGTAGTCATTAACAACCATGCACTTAGTTTCTTGAATGGACAAGAAAAGTTGAACCAAAAACACATGAAGTGGGTTGAATACCTACAAGCATACACCTTCTCCATAAAGCACAAGAAGGGACAAGCAAATAAATTTGAAAATGCCCTTAGTAGAAGGTTCATGATGGTTCAAGAGGTTCAATTGCAAAGTGTGGGCATATAATCTCTTAAAGGTATGTATCAGGAGGATGTAGATTTCAAGGCTGCTTTTGATGTTTGTTCTCAGTTTTTAGATGCTTTTCATAGTGATTATGTTGATTATGTTTTGCAAGATGGCCTATTGTTTAAAGGGGCTCAGTTGTGCATAACCAAGTTCTCTATGAGGGAAAATTTGATAAGAGAAAAGCATAGTGGGAGTCTTGGAGGGCACTTTGGACTTGATAAAACCTTGGAGCAGGTTAGGAGGTTTTATTTTTGGCATAAAATGCAGGTTGATGTAAGAAATTTTGTAGAGAATTGTACTATATGCCAAAGAGAAAAGGGAAGTACTTCAAATGCTGGCCTATACCAACCTCTACCAATCCCAAATAGACCTTGGGAGAGCATAAGTATGGATTTTTTCTTAGGATTTCCTAACACTCAAAGGGGAGTTGATAGTGTTTTTGTAGTGGTGGATAGGTTTAGTAAAATGTCACACTTTATTCCTTGTAGAAGTACTAATGATGCCACTAATATTGCAGGACTATTCTTCAAAGAAATTGTGAGGATCCATGGGGTTCCTCTGAGAATTGTGTCAGATAGGGATTCCAAATTCATTGGTCACTTTTGGAGGACCCTATGGAAGTAGTTAGGGACAAATTTTCAATATAGTTCTACCTACTATCCTCAAATGGATGGAAAAATAGAGGTGGTCAATAGATCACTTGGTAATTTGTTAAGGTTCTTGACAAAAGAGCATGGTCTTCAATGGGATTTGGTGTTGCCCCAAGCAAAATATGCTTATAATGATTCCCTAAACAAAAGCATAGGAAAAATTCCCTTTGAGGTGGTGTATGGAGTGTACCCAAGGGGAATCTTTGAGTTGAAAGATTTGAAGGGAATGACAAAGATAAGTGCAAATGGGGAGGAGTTTTTAATTACAATAAAATTCATTCATGATCAAGTGAAGAAGAATCTCAAGAAGAGTGTAGATAAATACAAAGAGAGGGCAGATTTGAAAAGAAGGAATGTTCAATATAAGGTGGGAGATCTGGTTTTTGCATACTTGAAGAAGGAGAGGTTGCCTAAGGGAAAACAAACAAAGTTACAAATGAAGAAAATAGGCCCTTGCAAGATCATTCACAAGATTGGGAAAAATTCCTATCAGATAGCACTCCCTCCTGGAGTGGCTATCTCCCCCATTTTTAATGTTGCTGATTTGTACCCCTTTAAAGCATATTTGGATGTAGGTGTAGGTGTTGAAGATTATGAGGATTGGGTGCAGGACCTTCCACCATTTGAACATTTGAAAATTGAGGCTATCCTAGACACTAAGGAGGTAAAAAGGACAAGAAAGAAGGTATATAATGAATTTTTTGTCAAGTGGTAGGGTCTTCCACCTGAAGATGCAACTTGGATGAGTGAAGAAGATATCAAAGAACATGGCATTACTCTACATCAACTGATCTTAGGTGGTACTTGAGATCTCTTCCACACTGGGTGTATAGTCCAAGGGCACCTTGGGGTCTACATGCCTCCATGAGGCTTTGGTGAATCTTTTTTTGTCTTTCAAGTTGTGTGTGGTGTAATAAGGTTCAAAGGACCATTCTCAATGGTTTGGAATGGGTTTTCATTCATTGTAATGGGTTTTCAATGGTTGAACTAGGTCTCCTCCTCACCATGTAAACTTGGTGCATCTAGGCCAAGTAATGAATCAAGGTGCCATGATGCAAAAAGGTAATAGAGGGAATTCACCTTGATGATTTTAATATGTTTTGAGGTTTCTTTACATCTTTTGAGTTTGTAGTGAAGTTGGGTTCTTGGGTGTACTGTTAAGTTGTCTTAACTAGGCAACTTGGGGGTTAATATGGAGTTTGTTAGTTCCCAAAGACCCTCTAATTCAAAATATAGTCAAGGGACATTGGGAGGACATTGGTAATGATTAGATATGCCTCTCTTGGTTGAGGCAAGGTTGATTGTTAAGTTTCAAAGAAGATTGAATGCAAAGAACTCTATTTTTCTCTAATTTTTTGTGTAAACTTGTTGATCCCATACTTGGTATGGCTTGTAGAATTCATGTACATTTCCAAGGTTGATATGGATTGAAATAGGACTGAGTTGGCTTCATTTTGGTAGTGGTATGGTGCAAAACCATAAAGGATTAGAGGAGTTCTTACCAATTTCTTGAAACTTGTCAAAAAGCATCAAAACCAGGGTTTTGATCACAAAATGCATTCAACTCACCATTCCTTCTTGGTAAAATCTTAATTATTGGTGGAATGGAAAAGTGAATCATGCATTTTATGGTAGAAATGGTCTTGCAGAATGGCAGAGGGTTTGGAGTGACTTTGTGGAGATTATATGCTTGGCATCCTCATGTGACAAGACTAATTCTGGTGCAAAAGTTTGAGTTTGTGGATTTGTGAGTTAAATTTGTGGTGTAGAATGCCTAAAATGGGTTGAAATGTGTGTGTTGATGTTGTGAGAACCATATTCTTATCTTAGGGGAGTTTGGGTGTGCCAAGATAACTT
Organism: Sequoiadendron giganteum; assembly: GCA_007115665.2. Classification (NCBI taxonomy): domain Eukaryota; kingdom Viridiplantae; phylum Streptophyta; class Pinopsida; order Cupressales; family Cupressaceae; genus Sequoiadendron; species Sequoiadendron giganteum. The sequence continues at coordinate 246,165,705 of CM021108.1, forward strand.
GGTTCTTGTTTACAATAGTCAAATAGGCTCCCTTGTAGTGTTACAAAATTTATCCTTTATGCTTGTGCAGATAAATGCCATACCTTGAAGCTTTGGGGGTTTGTAGTAGTCTATTTGAGGATTCTAAATCAGGGGCCACTTTTCTAGTTCTTTTCTTTATAGGGGTTTTATACTGACTGTCCTAATTGATAGGGTTGCAAGGGAAATAGGCCTAGTGTTGTTTTGTTGATTAGTTGGGTGTTCTCAAGCATAAAAAAGGGATGTGTGGGCCGAACTTGGTAAGTTCAAAGTTTCTTATGTCCATTTCCATCCTCTGATCATGTTTGATCTAACAAATTCCATGTTAGTAGTTGGGTTACTCTGTGGAGTCAAGTGAGGTTTGGTGTCTTAGTGGGAATATTTGAGAGAAGTTGTGTCAAAATCACATCTTGGTTGATCCACTTTGCATCAAGGAGGAGGCATATTTTCTATATTTTGTGAATCATTGATCTCCGAGTTGTCTTGTACAACCTCTTCTTCAAAATTCTTCTCTATTTTCAAAGGAGGAGAGATATGACTTATTTGAATATCCTCCTACAATTCTTCAACATATGTTTCTCCTACTAGAGGAGTGTTATCAGTAAATTTTTGTTCTTCTATAACCACATTCTCCTTCTCTACTCATGCCCATGCAATGGAGCATCTTCCTATCATGCATCTTTTGGTACATTAAGTTCTAGAACATAAAAATTATCATGCATTTTATTCTTAGTGTTCAAAACCATGCCCAATTCTTTTACCAAATTGGAAACCTTCTCAACTATTTCAATTCTTAACCTCTCAATATCATGTTTGTCTCAGCTCATTAATGTAGTGACCCTTTATTTGATCTAAAAATAATTATTGTATAGCTAAGATAATCTATCTCTATCCTCACTAGAGAAAGAACAACAAACCTTTTCTAGGGAAAAATATATTATCTTCCCATCTTCATTTATTGTCTCATTTATGTTACAAGTATGAGTAGTTGGTGTTTTTGTTGATGTCAAAAAGTCTATTTTGTCATTGGTTTCAACTATTGTCAAGAAGATTTTTGTAGGAGTATATGTCATTGCATTGATGATGCTTTGATTAGTTGCATTTTGTTGTCATTAGTAGGCTATTGATGTCAACCTCTATTGTTTCTTTGATAAGCTTATGTCTATGGAAATATGGTTGAGTTTCTATGTTGTAGTTGGCTTGGTGGTAATGAGGAAGTACTAAAGGTGATGAGGATGTGTCTCTAATGCTTGGTTTCCAAGTGATTTTGAGAAAATTTTATAGAAAAGAGGAAACGATGAGTTTTAGTGTGTTCTAGGTTTCAGAGTAGTGTTGTGGTGTTGCTCCGAATTTATTCTATGTTGCCTATCTACCTATTTTTTTAAGATATGTTGATAAAATGTGTTCAAAGGTTTTTTATCAAAAATTTGGTGTGATGGGTCATTGTGCAGAAGAAGTTGTGTTCACCAGTGTGTGAATAGTGTATAGCAGAGATGTCTGGGAGAAATATTTGTGCTTGGCATTTCTCCACATTTTATTTTTAGGTCTTGTGGATCTAAAGGTGTGTTTATAATATTTCTATCATTCTACAATCAAATTTGTTGAAGATTTGGTGCTTCAAAAGTTAGTTTCTTAAGTTTTAGTGTATGGAAGAATTGGTTTAGTTTACTAGGTGTGTACATTCTTCAGGTGAAAGTTTTTTTGAAGAAGTTTGTTAGATTTCATAGTGTTTATGGAATATTCTATATTTTTTTTAGGTGACATTTTTTTTCTACAAGTTGTTTTTAAATCAAAGGAAACATGTATGTAAAATTTTAACACAAGTAATGACTAACCTTGGTGTTTACACTAATTTTGGTTGATTCTTATTATTTATAGAAGAGTGTGGTATCATGGTGTTATAGATTTGGGTCTCAAATAAGGAGTGGTGTGCTTCAATTTCACTTCTATCCACAATGGAAGTGTTTTGGTTCTAACCTAATTTGAATTTTCACAGTTGATGTGCATATCCAACCTTGGAGAATGTTTTGAAGGTTGAGGATGATATAAATATGAGTTGACTTGATGAGTGATGTGAAGATATTCAAGTAAGATGAAAATTATTTTAATTTTAGAGTACTAGAGTCTGAATTTGAGAAGTGTAGTGTGCGCTTTCATGTATTGGATTGCTAGATGTAGTCAATAGAAGGTTTCTACAAATTTTCAATAACATTGTGAAGGTGTTGGTGGTATTGTCGTGGATTTCTCTATGCAACATTCTTCTCTATCTTTTTTCTATTCTGACAACGAGCCTTTATTTCTTTCAGTAGCTAGCCCTATTGTATTCGGTGTTGATATTACTTTATATTGTGAACTAATCCTCACTGTGGATTTTCCCATCTTGGGTTTTCCTCATAAATCTAGTATTATCTTATGCATGGTGTTTATTTTTTATAATTTCTATTATTTTCTTTTCATTCTAAATCAATATAATAGATTAAGGGTTAATCAAGTTAATATGGATTTGAATGTGTATGAGGGTTTTGAAGGTTTAAGGTACAACTAATTCACCCCCCCTCTCAATTATCTTGTGCATTCAACAATTGGTATCAAAGCTAGATTCCTTGGAAGAAAGATTAACCACTTGAGGTATATTTGGTATGGCGCACAAGAAAGTGATCCCTATATTTGATAGAATGGATTATTCATTTTGGTAGACAAGGATGGAAGGCTTTCTAGTTTATCTTGGACATGATTTCTAGAATTATGTTAAGATTGGTTACACTGAACCTACAAATGGTCCAAGTACAACTAATGAGATTAGATCCAATGATTTAAATGGTAAAGCAAGGTATGCTCTCTTAAATAGCCTTAAAAATTCTGAATTTGTGAAAGTTATGAGTCTAAAAACTACTAAACAAATCTAGGAAAGTTAGAAAAAACTTATGAAGGAGATGATAAGGTTAAAGAGGCTAAGATGCAAAATCTATAGATCATGTTTGAGAACTTGCGGATGTCTAAATAAGAAAATGTCACAAGCTATAAGTAGAGGGTAGATGAAGTCGTCAAATCCATCAGAGGTCTTGGTCGTGAACTCAAAGAACTAGAAGTGGTAAAGAAAATTATCATAACTCTTCCTAAATTCTATAGTCTTAAATTTATTTTCTATTGAGGAATTTGTAAACTTGAATCAATATACTAGAGATCAGTTGTATGGCTCTTTAAATTATTTTGAAATGAGAGGATTTGGAACAAATAGTGGTGCAAAAGTGGAGACAACTTGTAAGTCTTACAAATATGAGGATATCAAAGAATCAGATCAAGAGGATCTTGATGATATAAAAGATAACTTTGTAAGGAGAATGAACAAGGATACTAGTAAGTACAATGGTAAGATACATTTTAAATTTTTCAGTTGTGGAAAGATAGGTCACTATGCTTCAAGATGTTTGGAAACAAAGCCTTTAATAACAAAAATAAAGAGAACCAAAGGTAAGATGATTAAGAAAAGTTATTATGTTAGAGAAAATGCAAGCATTTCTGATGATGATTTTGAATATGGAGATGAAGATAATGAATTATTTTTCATGGTTTTAAAAGATGAATCTATTTCCACTAACTTTGAGAGATGTATTAAGGAAAGCCCTCCGGAGACAAGGGATAAGACTGAAGGTACCTTGGTAACTGATTTTCATGCTAGATAGGAGAAGAACTAATGGATCATTGATAGTGAATTCTCTACTCATGACCTATGACAAGAGTAAGTTTGTTAAACATGAAAAATATGATGGATGATGTGTTATATTTGGTGATGATACATCTACTAAGATATGTTGAAAAGCTTTTATCATTTTTTATGGAAATCATAATATTGATGATGTTTACTACATTAAGGTTTTAAGGCATAACCGCTTGAGTGTTGGAAAAATGTGTAGAAAAGGATACAGTCATGTGTTTCAGGATGATGGATGTGAGATTAGAAAAGGATCTATAATTGTGGTTTCTACTGGAAAAAGGATAGATGTAAATTTTTATCAACTTAAGGGTGCTAATGTTCATTTTTTTATGAATCAGATTAATGAAAACTAGTTATGGGATAGGAGGATGTGCCACTTCAATTTTGATAACTTAGTAAGAATCAGTTTATTTCAATCTATAAGAGATTTACAAAATATTATAAAGCTTATCAATGTTTTTATAAAGAATGTCAAATTGGAAAGAAATAAGAAGCTTCAAAGACAAAGAACAATCTACTACTAGACTATTGGAATTGGTACATACACACCTTTGTGTCCCTACAAGTAAGAAGTCTTCAAGGTGATAGGTATTACATGCTATTAATTGATGATTATTCTAGAATGACATTGGTTACTTTTCTCAAAGAAAAATCAAAAGATCTAGAAATGTTTAAAGCATTCAAAGTTATGATTGAGAATGAAATGGATATTAAAATCAAACATGTTTGAGATTTGATAGAGATGGAGAGTTAACCTCCAATGAGTTTAACATCTTTTGTGAGAATCATGGCATAAAGAGGTACTTTCCTACCCCTAGGAATCCTCAATGGAATGGAGTGATTGAAAGAAATAATAGGAGTGTTCAAGAAAATGAAAGAACAATGATGAAAGATTAAAATCTATTGAAAGTCTACTAGAGAGAGCTAATTCATACTATTTTTTATATACTTAATAGAGTTCAAGAAAAATAAAATAGTAGAAAGAGTCCCTATGAGCTATGGTATGGAAGGATTCCTACTGTCAAATACTTCAGAGTGTTTGAAATAAAATGTTATATTAGAATATATGAAGATAACTTAAGAAAGTTTGATGCAAGGTCTAATGAAGGTATATTCCATGGATATTCTACTAGAAGCAAAGCCTACTGATGCTACAACAAGATATTGAGAAAGATTTTTGAGAGTGGAAGTATCAAGGTTGATGAATATTTATAGAAGAATTCAATGATGATAGATGGATATGAATCTGACAAGTCCTCTTGTAGGGAAGACGAAAAAGACGCTCCAGAAAAGACTCTTAAAACTCCTAAGTATGTGTAGAAGAATCATTCTAAAGATAGGATCATTGGAGATAAGAAAAAATGCGTACTAACAAGATGGATAGTTTCTAAAGAATAGATAAATCTATGTTTACTTTTTGAAGTTGAACCTAAAATAATGATTGAGGCATGCAAGGATGAATACTATATCAAAGCTATGAATGAAGAATTGTTGCAAATTGAGAAGAATCAGACTTGGGAGCTTGTCTCAAGACCAGAAATAAAAAATGTAATTGGAACTAAGTGGATATTAAAAAAAAAACTAAATGAGAATGGAGAAGTGGTAAGAAGCAAGGAAAGTCTTGTTTGTAAAGGCTACTCACAAGTTGAAGGAATAGATTTTGAGGAGAAATTTTCTCTGATGTCAAGAATGGAAGCTATTAGGAAGTTCTTAGCATTTGCAACACATAAGTTTTTCAAAGTTTATCAAATGGATTGGAAATCTACTTTCTTAAATTGAGAATTGGAAGAAGATCTATACATAGAACAACAAGAAGGATTTCAGTTATTAGAAAATTTGGATATGGTTTGCAAATTGAAGAAGGAATTATATGGATTTAAGCAAGCTCCTAGATCTTGGTATGCATGGTTGGATAAGTATTTGATATAGAAATGATTAAATAAAGGTATTACAGATATAAATCTCTAGTTGAAAGTTGAAAAAGATCAAATCTTGATTATGGTTGTATATGTTGATGACACAATATTTGGAGACAATGAAGATATATGCAAGATTTTTTTAGAGGAAATACAAATAGAGTTTGAAATGTCTATTTTTGGGGAGATGAATTTCTTAGATTATAGAAAAAGGTATTTTCATTTCACAATCAAAGTATATCAAAGGAATGTTGAAGAATTTTAGAATGGAATATTCTAAATGAGTATGTACTCCTTTGTTTATTGGTTGCAAGCTAAGCAAGAATGATGAATCTCTTAAGGTTGATCATAGAAACTATAGATCAATGATTGGTGGATTTCTATATCTAACTACTACTAGACTGGATATCATGCATGAAGTTTGTCTTGTGGCTAGATTTTAAAAAGATCCTAGACATTCACATGTTGTAGAAATGAAGAGGATATTGAGATACTTGAAGGGCACTCTAGATCATGACTTGTGGTATCCAAAGGATACTAATTTTACTCTTAGTGCTTACACAAATACAGATTGGGCTAGTTGTGTGGATGGAAAAAAAATACAAGTGGTGGTGCTTTCTTTCATTGATTCAGATTGGTGTCATGGCTAAGCAAGAAACAAGATTCAATGTCTTTGTCTACTATAGAGACAAGATACATTATAGAAAAATCTTACTGCACACAAGTGGTGTGAATGAGGCAAACATTGAAGGAAATTAGGGTGGTATATGATGAACCAATTTCTATATTCTATAAAAATACAACTTTTATCAATATTTCAAAGAATTGAGGAATGCATTCAAGGAAAAAAAATATCTCAATCTAGTATCACTTTCTAAGAGAGGAGGTTGGAGAAAATGAAGTTAAGCTTGAATATGTTCCTACAAAGGATTAGATTGCTGATATATTCACTAAGGCTCTTCCTAAATATACATTTGAGTATCTCTGGGAGAAGTTGGGGGTTATTTCCCATCCTTCTTTGAACTAGATGCATAAGGAGATGCATTAGTCCAATGGATTTCAAGATTCATTCCTTTTTCTAGACTGATGTTGGTGGTTACCTCTCATGGGGAGTAGGTAGTAAGATTGTTTGTTTTTGCAATCAAGGGGAGTATGTGTTGTTAGTATGTAGTGGTTATTGATTGGTGTAGTATGGTGTGTGTTAAACACCTAGATTATTGAGAGGGGGGGTGAATTAGTATTCTACTAAACCATTTAACTCCTAACCATTAAATAACTAAAATGTATCAAGTTGCACCTATAAACAAAAAAATGAAAGGAATCATAACATCACATGACATATGAACACCAAAAATTTTGCATGGAAAAACCACGGTGATGATTAGCTCACAATATGTTATAACTAGTCATAAAATATTACAATGTACACTTCTAGGACACACAGTCCTTGAAAGGCTCACATCCTAAAATCATGATTACAAAAATAAGTGTGGCACATTTCTAGAAATATAAACTAATGAAATACACCTTATGTGTGTTGAGTTTAGTTCCAATTAAGCTCTAGAAAAGAAAATCCCACATTAGTTTGCAAGGTCATGTAGAAAATACATACAACTTCACACAATATCACACATTCACAAATTACTGCTTATTACAAATCACATATCACTCACTTATCTTACTACTCAGTATAAAAAATTCCATATATATGTGCTATTATATCTTCATACTTCAATTAGGTCAGCCTAATTAGATGTACACATACTTAATTCAAATATAGCTTGTTAGCTCAACCCAAAACTTCTTTTCTTTAAAACCAAAACATGAAAAACATGAATTAAGTTGGCTCAGATTTAATAAGGATCTCATTACATCATCCACAAAGCATACACCACTTAACTGTGTCGGCCAAAAGAAGATTCATACCATTTTGCACCAATACTAAGAAGAATACTATAAGCTAAACTTCTATGATTTATATCTTCCATTTCTTTAAACCAAAAACACTGAAAACTTGTCCAGAGATGCAATTAGTAGTTGTTAAAAATATATTAAAATATCATGGAACAATCTTCCACTATGAGAATTTCCAAACCAAATTACCAAATAAAAATAATAGAAACAAAGTTTATCAGACAGACATAAACTATCACCAACCGAATGTTTGCACCAATGACAACACACTAGAGAGCCAAAGGGAATATTCTTCATTCTTCCAAAAATCTCCCCCTTTTTCATTGATGGCAACATGTGAAGAAAATGGATCGAAAAAATTGTCTTCACTACCCCTATGAACTGCACAAACTAAATAGAACGTATCCAAGACAAAAACCAAAATTTTCTGCACAACAATATCTTCTCCCCCTTTGACATCAAGAACAAAGGGAATTTTGATGACAAACTCAAAAAAAAAAGAGATCTAGAAAATTTTTAACTAGAGGCACCTTGTAATTCCTTGGGAATAGCTTTTCAAGCCATTTTTTCCTTCATCCGAGATCCCCTTCACTCCGACAAGATTTTTGTGAAATGATTCTAGTTTAGCTAAGTATTCTTCTCCTTCTTCTAGAGTGGATGGATTGAGTTTCATCTTTTCAAGTTTCTCTACATCCACTAGGGCGTATGACATAGGAATGTGTTTGGACATAACCAGATATCCAAGTTGCCCAAACTACCTTATTGTGGCTTCTTTATGTCTCTATAAGGTGAAAAACATGCTCTGCAAGTCTGCAATAGAAGTCCAAGAAGTATAATTTCTATCATCTACAATCTTGTAAGTTCTAGAGGCATTGGAAATTTGAGACTATATTGAATCCATTACATCTTCAATTCCTCGAGTGACATCTGGCCACCACATGCAATATACAAACAATATATGTGCTTCCTCATCACAATCCTTTACCTCTTTCAGAATTTGCATTACTCTATTGTGTGTGATTGTACATTTATCCTATACTATGAGTAGCCTTTTCTCCAAGAGTCTTGACTCTACCTCTTTCTCAGTTTTTATCTTAAGGCTAGAGGTATATTCTTTGATGGAATCAACCAAGAATTTCAAGTTATCAATAGGCACCAAAGAATCATCAATTGTGGCACCAGGAGTTGTCTCCTGCAAAGCCTTAATTGCTTCATTTACCAATTTAGTCCCTCTCTAGAATGTTTGTTCAATTTCCTATGTTCCAGAATCAAGAAAAGTACCACAAACTTTTCTCCTCTCTATGGGTGTCATCTTTCTTAGATCCACATAGCCTAGATGTGATAGAAGTTGGACTAACTAAGGTGGTAGCATAGGTTGAATCCTTGCTTTTCTTATCAATAGACCCTTAAGAGTATTTCCATATGATTCTCTTGATGGCTTGGATGGCTCAATAGTCTTTGACAATTCTTCTTCACTTTTTCCAGCTTTTGTATCTTCTTTATTCTCTTCTTTCTCTTCTTCTTCTTCCTCTTCGAAGGGTTTCTTTGACAGTTTTTCTTTCTTTTATTCCTCCTTCTTGTTTCATCATATTTTCCATAATTATCCTTTTAACCCCTTTTCCTTCATTTTTACTCACGTCTTCTTCCTTCCTGTATATAGAATCCTCATGATGTTCTTTTGGATTTTCATCAGAGTCTCTAAGACAACATGTTCACCATCAACCTTATTCAAAATAGGATGTTCCTTTACTTTTATACCAATATCCTTGAAAATATCCGACTCTTGTGCTTGAGCTATATGAGATGAAGAGTTGGTTCTCATCCCATAATTCTTTCCCAATTCCCTTATTGTATCATGAGTTTCCTACCTTAACCTTTCAGTACTATCCTTCTCTCTAGTCATTAAGAGAGTGGCTCTTTATTTCACTCTGAACAATTGGGAATATTCTTTTATTAAGGTAGAAGTGTCCTCCTTAGATAAGGAGGATCCATTTGTGTTTAAGGTATCATATTTGATTTTCTCCTCAATAGTTATAACTTCATGCCTTCTATGTACTAATGCTTCCCACACATTTTTAGTCACCTTTTTCCTTATAGATTCCATAGATTCATTAAAAATAACCACATGTATTGAATAAAAGCATCTACAATTGTTTTCTTATTCTTTTCATCAACTTCATCAAACAATCTAGCAATAGCTAGAAAATCTTCAAAACTCTATCATGTTATTCACTAAGGTTTCCATTTCCGAAGGAGAGCGATCTCTTACCAAAGAAGAGCTAGGCATGTTCTCCATAAGTTCTAATGTGCCTTCACCACCTTTCTTCTCATGTACATAAATTTTGAAAGATTCTATTTCATCTTCGGTCTCTTCATCATATGAGATATCAACATTTTCTTGGGTTTTAGCCCCTTCATTATTGGTGGAGACACTGCTTCTTCTATTTATTTTCAATTGGCTTTCCTCTTCCAATCCAAGGTTTATCTCTTCTTCCACAACATCACTAAAGTTCCTTTTCCTGCTTACCTTTTATTTTACTCTTTTTCCAGAGGTGGTAGATGGTATGTTACAACATGGGGTACATTTCTTTTCTCAAAGGCTCTAGTGCTAGGTCAACAATATTCAGCTATAGTAATTTTTGTAGGAGTACTATACTTTTCCTTCTTATCTTTCACTATTTCCATTGCACGAAGTGTTGTAGGTACTATAGAGGAAGAGGAGGATGCTCTTCCTAATGTCCTAGGTCTGGAGGGAACTTCAACTAGTCTGATCCTTTTCTCTTCTACAAGTTATCATAGCCTATCAACATCACCCTTAGATAGTGAATGCATTTGAAAGAATTCTTCAGCCTTTTATTTACTCTTTTGGCCCTTTGAGGTGCTGAAGTCTCTAAATGCACTTTGGTAGACTTCTCTTCATAAGTACCATGATGGGGTAGAGTGGGATCCTTAGGACTATTCAATAACATTGTAATCAATCCCTCAACTATTTTTTCATCAACATCAAATCCTAGAGGCTCTATCCATAGATTCCTAGGTTCTACTACCTCAATAATACATTCATCAGTAGACACTAGAAAAGTTGTGTCTTTTGCATATTTCTTCACTAGGCTCCTTGGAACTCTATCTCTCTCATACATATTAGTCTGAAAAAGTGTGAAGAATGTAGTTAGAGCATCATTTTGTGCTTTGTAATCTCCAATACTATGTAAATGTTCAAAAATTTGATGTGCCACCAATCTATTGTGATTCCATATAATATTTTTCCTTCTATGTAGCTCTCTTACAAAGTAAAAGACAAACTACCAAATTTCCAAACTTGAAAGCATATTTATTTGTCTTGGTCTAGTTTAGGTTGTCCATAAGTTGATGTTGAAGCAACTCACACAAATCATAATCCCTTACAATAACCACCGTGTCATATGTAGTATAAATTGTAGTTACAAACATTGAGTAACCTCTATTGGTAAAGTAGATTTTCTGACCAATCATGACTACATCATATCTTATAGTAGGGTCTGTAATGAGCTTGGTTTTCAGTGCTCTTTCATCATATGTAGCACCTGTTAGCTTCATGAACACATCATTATTTACTACTTTTAGCATTGGCACAATTCCAGTTTCACAGAGACTAGTCACAACTTTAATCAATTTCTTAGTAATTACTCCTCCTATGCTTGTCCACAATTTCTTTTTGTGCAATCTACTAAGTTCCATCCTTACAAACTTAGAAAAAATCTCACCACAAAAGTCTGGGAACAAATTCCATACATCTAGCTTCATCTGTACTAGGTTTTCATATTCTGGCTTTATTGAGGAATCACTTCCAACTAGCTCCTTAAGTCATTGATCATTAAGCACTTGATGGTCAAAATCTTCTATTTTTGCATGAATTTAGGTTGTGGTATCTTTAGTGGGAAATACATGACTCAGAATATGCAAAAACTCACCCATGGGGTCCATTTCGTAAACCTTCCAAGGAAATCTTCTAAATTTTGGTTGAGGTCTCTCAAAAGTCTTAAGAACAATAGGAGTGGCCATTTTTCCCTCAATTCTTTTGTATATGCTTATGGAAATTGATTCTAATTCAAACCCATAAAGTATAGATAATTGTAAATACCTTTGTCAAGCTTCAATGGAAACTAGGGTTTGATTTCAAACACTCTGAATCACATTCAACTTGCTTCAACTCACTCTGCTTCCTTCAGAATATGTAAAAGTGATTCAACTCAACTTAAATTTTCACTTTATGCCTTATCGATTTGCCCTAATTTTACATTTATTATATTCCAGTTCAAAAAGTTGATAAACACCTTATGAAATACACTATAAACCCCAAAATTCTCTGCAAATCTCCAAATTTGCACGTTTTCTACTGGAATATTTTTCAATATCTCCAATAATTCATTCTACATCACTTATCTTTGTGTCACTTCTTGACACCTCTCATATTGATGGTTCATTAGATTTCTCTATAACTACTCCCCCTAAATCCACTATTGGATTTAGGTTTTAGAAGTATCTACACAAGCTACAGGTATAGATGTATTTGATTCATCCTTATTCTCAAGTTCTTCCTTTTTCTTCCAAATTTTCTCCATTTATTTTTTGACTTGAGTAGGACCCACTTTAGGTTTATTCCTTTGTTTTAGATCAGGTTTCTTATCAATCTTGCTTCTATAAAATTCTGAAATATGTATTGGTTTGTTGCAAGTGTAGCACACAACATTTCTCTGATCAAACTGGTTTGTATTTATCCTTGATTTGCACTGGTTAGCTTTATGTTTGAAAGCATAACATGTATAGTAATAGCCCTGAAAAGATTGAATCATTCTACCAGTATTGAATCTATTCATCATCATTATTTGAATTTTGCACTCAATAGCTCTATGTCCAATTTTTGTGCAAAATGTATAGCAAAGAATCTAACATTTTGTTTCATTCTAATTTTGCACTTTGTTTCCCTATGACTAAATTTTTTGCATGAAAAAAAAACACCATTGAAAGATGGATACCTTTGAGCATTTGGCTGTCAGATGGGAGTTCTTCCCGTACTAATTCTTTGATTCTTGATCTATCTATTATTGCCTTGATTCTTTCCTTGATTTTCATCCTTGTTAGAAGTATGATTTTCCTTTGAGCTTTGTCCTTCTTCAAGTCCTAAACCACCATTATCCTTAGCTCGTTTCCAAAATGCAATCAATTCATCAAGCTTTGTGGTACTTATTTTTAATTTATCTTCGTGAGGCCTATCTTTCTCCAAGTCAGACCTTAGGGTTACTACTTCTTTGTTCAATATTTGTACATTCATTAATCTTGCTCTGGATTTTAGATTTCTAAAATTCTTCAATACTTTTATTTTCTTCCACTTGCACCTTTAGTTCGGTGATGTCTTCATTTTATTTCTTCAACTAATCACTGAGTTCTCTATGCCTTTCTTTAAATTTCTTGATTTGTTCTCTTAGCTTCTTGATGCATTTATTTGCTTCTTTCAATTTTTCCCTCAAAGTTTCTTTCTCATTTTCCATTCTATCCAAATCATCAAGAGAAACATGGAGTTCTTTACTTGTAGAAATTTCTTCCAAAGGAACAAGATAATTTTTGTCAGCCATGTGTTCAAACCTCAAGATCTTCCTTAACCTGTTAAATTTTTTCAAAAGGATCCAAGCTCTAATACAAATTGTTGAACACCTAGAATACTAAGAGGGGGGGTGAATCAGTATTCTACTAAACCTTTAACTACTAACCATTAAATAACTCAAATGTATCTAGCTGCAATTGTAAACAAAAATATGAAAGGAATCATAACATCACATGACACCTGAACACCATAATTTTTATGTGGAAAACCCAAAATGGGAAAAAACATGATGAGGATTATTTGACAATATGTTATAACCGGTCATAAAATATTACAGGGCACACTACCAAGACACACTGTCCTTGAAAGGCTCACAACCTGAAATGATTACAAAAAAAGTGTGGCTCACTACTAAAAACATGAACTGATGAAATACACCTTCTGTGTGTTGAGTTCAATTCCCATTAGGCTCTGGAAAATAAAATCCTACATCAATTTGTAGGGTCACAACAAATACATACAACCTCCCACAATATCACATAGTCGCACATTACTGCTTATTGCAAATTACATATCACTCACTTATCTTACTACTCAATACAAAAAGTTTCATATATATGTGCTATTACATCTTCATACATTAATTAGGCTAGCCTAATTAGATGTATACATACTTAATTCAAATGTAGCTTGTTGGTTCAACCCAAAACTTATTTTATTCAAAAACAAAATGTGCAAGACATGAATTAAGTCATCTCAGACTTAATAAGGATCTCATTACATCATCCACAAAGCATACACAACTTAAATATGCCAGCCAGAAGAAGATTCATACAATTTTGCACCAATATTGAGTAGAATACTATAAGCCAAACTTTTGTCATTTATATCTTCCATATTCAACCAAAAACATTGAAAACTTGTCTAGAGATGAAATTAGTAGTCCTTAAAAACATATTAAAATATTATGGAAAAATCTTCCACTGTGAGCAATTCTGAACTAAATTATCAGATCAAAATAATAGAAACACTGTTTACTGGATGGACATAAACTATCACTAGCCAAATGTTGTCATGAATGACAACACACCAAAGATCTAAAGGGAATCTTCTTCATTCTTCCAATAGTGTGTGCTCCTAAGGGGGAGAATACTGAGCAGTAAAGAAATAGGATTTGTAGAGAAATTGTTAAAAGGTTGATTGATGTCAACTGAGAAAAATAAGTAGCGAAAATATTTTATCTTTTATGATTGATGTCAAAGGGGGAGAGAGACTCATCTGATAAAGAAGAAAGTTAAGAGGGAGAGAGAGAATCATGTAAAAAAGTTTACTTTTCAAAGGGGGGAGAATACTATAGCAAGAGCGAGTGTGAGTAATGAGAAAATAGAAAAGGAAATAGGTGTAGATTAGAGTTGTTGTTGTCAATGTTTCTTCACATCATGTATTGCCATTAATGAAAAAGGGGAAGATTGTTGCATGTATGAGAATTTATTGCCATTGATGTAAACAAGTTTGTGCTGTCATTGGTTTCAACTATTGTCAAAAAGATTTTTGTAGGAGTATATGTTGTTGCATTCAATATGCTCTGATTAGTTGCATTATGTTGTCATTAGTAAGCTATTGGTGTCAACCTCTAGTGTTGCTTTGATAAGATTCCATCTATGGATATATGGTTGTTTTTCTATGTTACAATTAGCTTGGTGGTAATGAGGAAGTACTAAAGGTGATGAGGATGTGTCTCTGATGCTTGGTTTCCAAGTTCTTTTGAGAAAATATAATAAAAAGAGGAAACAATGAGTAGCAACGTGTTCTGGGTTGTAGAGTAGTGTGTTGGTGTTGCTCTACATTTATTCTAGGTTGAATATTTTCCTATGTTTTTTAGATATTTTGATCATAGGTGTTCATTGGTGTTATATCTAGAATTTTTTATGCTAGATCATTGTGCAAAAGAAGTGTTCACAAGTGTGTGAATAGTGTATTGCAGAGGTGTCTAGGAGAAATGTTATTGCTCCGCATTTCTCCACATTCTGGTTTCAAGTCTTGTGGATCTGAAGGTGTGTTGATAGTTGTAGTGTATGGTAGAATTGGTTGAGTGTACTAGGTGTGTACATTCTTCAAGTGAAATTTGTTGTGAAGGAGTTTGTTGGATTTCATGGTGTGTATGAAATATTCCAGATTATGTTCAGGTGACATTTTTTTTCCATGAGTTGTTGTTAAATCAAAGGAAGCATGTAGTTAAAAGTTCAATGGTGTTTACATGGGTAATGACTGACCTTGGTGTTTACACTAATTGCAGTGAATGCTTATTGTTTATAGAAAAGTGTGGTAGCATGGTGTTATAGATTTGAGTCCCAAATTAGGAGTGGTGTAGTCCACTTTCACTTTTATTGGCCACACAAGTTTTTTGGTTCCGACCTAATTTGAATTGGCATGGTTGATGTTCATATCTAACCTTGGAGAATTTTTTCAAGGTTGAGGATGATATAAATATGAGCTGACTTGATGAGTGATGCAAAGATAGTCAAGTAAGATGGGAATTATGTGAAGTGCAGAGTATTAGAGTGCGAATTTGACAAGTGCAATGTGATATTTCATGTTTTACATTATTGGATACAATGATTAGAAGGTGTCTACAATTATTTAGTAATGTTGCAAAGGTATTGGTGGTATCGTGGTGGATTTATCTATGTAACATTCTTCTATATCTTCTTTCTATTCTAGTAGTGAGCCTTTATTTCTTTGGGTAGTGAGCCCTCTGCCAATGAGCCCTATTGTATTTGGTGTTGATATTACATTATATTTTGAGATAATCCTTACCATGGTTTTTCCCATCTTGGGTTTTCCATGTAAATTTGGTGTTCTTTTGTGAATGGTGTTGATTCATTTTAGTTTATGTTATTTTTTTATGTTAAATCACTATAATAGATTAAGGGGTAATTAATTTAATGTGGATCTAAATGTGTACGATGGTTTTTAAGGTTTCATGTACAACTAATTCACCCCCCTCTTAGTTGTCTTGCACATTCAACATTTTCTTCTAGCAATAAATACACTTTTAAATTCTTTAGGAAATTGATTCTTTGTGTTCCTCATGTTGACCTCAAATATAACTATATATTTGACTATTGCTTCTTCTATTATTTCCTTATCATTGTCATCTAGAGTGGTATACAATGTAGTAGTTTGTTCCAATATCTCATGTTGAACTATACCATTAAACAATGCTTCTAGTCTCAGAGGGCTATGTTTTCTTAATAGGGAAGACTTATCATTCTTCTTCTTCTTTTCTTCTAGAGATTTTTCTCCTTTCCAAAATTTGATTTCTTTTCCCTCATTTTAATTTTGTAGCCTTCTTTTATTTTTCCACCTTAGCTTTGTTGTTTGTATCTACAATGTCAATTTATTCCTTCTTTCCACTTGTCCTTGCTTGAGAGACAACACTTTTCCCCTTTCTTGTTAGAGGTTCCTCTCCTTCCTCCTCTTCTTCCTCTTCATAAAAAATTACATATATTTCTCTTGTTTCTTTTTCCTTCACTCTCGTCTTTTGCTAAGCACTTTGTTGCTTTACCAAAGCATACTTTTGTTTCATCAGAGTATTAGTTGACTCCTTTCTCTTTGTCCCACTGGTGGAAGGTTTAGTCTTAGAGGACTTGGGGAAATCAGAGAGGGGTTAGATATTCTACCAGATCTCTTTGTTCTAGGAGAACCTTGGGTGATCCCACAAAGCTGGTTTATAGTTTCTGAGAGGAACTGATTTTTGCTGAAATCACATATTTTTAGAAAATATAATGATTTAATCCTTTAAAAGTTCCATTTTAAGGATTCCAATTGAAGAGGGTTTGATCAAACCACCTTAGATCAAATCCCCTTGGATAGAACCTCGCTAGTTTTAAACCATACCTATAAATGAGTCTCCTTTACACCTATCAAAATGCTGATAAAAAATCACATTTGATTTACCTTTTGGGGAATAAAATGAATTAATTTAAAATTTATTTCAAATTATTATGGTAGTCCTCAAAATGAGCTATCCCACAAATATAATTTTAATATGTTTTGGTTTTATTATGTATGTGTTTTTTTAGTTTTATTAAACATAGGTTTTTCACCGAAAATCAAGCTCTTTGTTTTGCACATGTGGAAAAATAGCAAATTATCAAAATAATTTTTAAAAAAATATGTTTGTGCTGGGTATTGATGTCCTTGATCCATTAAAAATAAATTGAATTTCGATACATACAGAAAAAGTTATGTTGTATACAGTCCGCCTATGCCTGAATTACAATTGGTTTGACTTCGAAACTCTATTTAGGAAAAAATATTCAATAAAAAACTATGTGACCAAATCAAAGTGCTAGATATCATAGTTAAAAATCTAAATTCAAAAAAAATAGAATTTTATTCTTCATACAAAAGAAGTTATGTTGTATACGGTGAGCGTCACTTTTTAAAAATGTTGTTTTCTGAAAAAAAAAAAATAGTTTTCATGGGAGATGGAAAAAGAAGTGCAATCTTATTCCAAATAATTGAAAAATATATTTTTAGAATCAAAAGACAAAATGTGATGAGACTCTAGTTTGCATCATCTTCAAATTCCTCATGGTTTAGCCACTATAAGTGCCCGAGTGTGAAGATTTAGTTAAAAATAATAATTTCAGTGTCCAGTTTGGCCAAAAATTGTAAACCACTATTGTGGGATCACCCCCTTTCAGAGGATTTTAAATGATTTTAGATTTCTCCATAAAGTCCTTAGGAAGTCCCATCATCTCTACAACTTGTACAATCATCTTCTACATATTTTAGTTGATTTCCTTCTTCTTATGCTCCATATGCGCTTCCATAGAATTCTCCTCATATGTGGAATATCTTTCATAAGTCATGTCTCTAGCAATGCCAAGCATATGGTCAAATAGACCAACAATTACATTCTCTATAACTTCATATCCCATTTCAGGGATCAACATAGTTCTAGGCTCAACAACCTCTATCATGTAGTAATTGTTACCATGAAAATTATTAAATTTTGGTAATTCTCTACTATATTCTTTGGAATCCTTTCTTTGGCTTGCATATTCTCCTTGAATTTTTTAAAGAATCACAAAAAATCTTACTTCTATATGTTTGAGTCACCCAATCTCAACAAGTGGTCACTAATTTGAATTGCTACAAAAATTTCTTTCTACCACACAATATTATTGGTTCCAAGAACCTCATTCAAAAGTAGAAAAGAATGAAAATAATCAATTTCCAAAACTATAAGGGGTACCAAAAGTTCTTGGTATTCTATAAATTCTCTAAAAATTGCTCCCTTAGCAATTCATATAAATCATAATGAACACCATTCTTCACCAACCCATAAGTAGTGTTGATGAAAATAGTAGAAAAAGAGTTTTCTATGTTCGTGAAGAATATTTTGTACCCTATCATCATTGATGCATATTTTACTATAGTTTTTCCAATGTCTTTGATAGTCAAGGCACTCTTGTCAAATTTTTGCTATTTAGTTTCATCACAACCTCATTTTTCACTAATTTAAGTGTTGAAATGGGGTATCCAGACATAATAACCTGACCAAAATATTCCTGGACACAATAACCTTGTCATAATAACCCAAGGAAAAAATAACCTATGGATAGAATAACCTGTGGTCAAAATAACCCATGGACAAAATAACCCATGGTCATTTTAGATCAAGCTAGTATAATTTATAAATTTTTCTTTCCTTTCTTTATATTCTTACGGGGATATTCTGTCCATGGGTTATTTTGTCTTGGGTTATTATGAACCTGGGTTATTTTGTCCTTGGGTTATTGTGATCGAGTTATTCTATCTAGGGTTATTTTGGTTAGGTTATTATGCCCTACAACCTCGAAATGGGTCTAATTGAGCATAACCTAATTACAACCCTAATCGCCTCCTTATTCATCATGTGTGATATATCTAACCAAATGAATCTATCATGAATCTTGCTTAAAATTTATTTGACCCACTCCTCAACATAGAAAAAATTCAAGAAATTGTTTTAGACATCTAGGTTTTTCTCCACCAAGATCTCAAACTCAGGGTTTAATTCAAACTGGTCTCCAATGAGCTCATTAACCCATACATCTCCAAGATTAGACTAGTTATACTCATCCAATTTTTCATGTATGTAAATTTTGACATCTTCTATTTGCATCACACCATATGTAATACTTGAAAATGCACCATTTAGGTCCATCATTCTTGACTAATTAGGGTGCTTCATAACTTTGGGTTGAGGACAATAATAAAAATTTAACTTGTGGAGTATACATCTTAGAACACTTTAAAAAACTTTAAAACACTCCCTTAAGACTACATAGCAAAATATTATTCTACAGTGGATTGCAGGCCATTCCAAATATGTACTCTATATTGGAAACACTATGACTGGTAGACCTGATACTCTATCACCCATAAATTTTGCATCAGAGGACATAAAGAAATGAAATTCTAGATTTAGACTCCTTTGACAAACACCAAAATTAACATAAATTCTATGAGAAAATTAAAGAAAAAGTTATATGATAGGGGTACCATATCAAAATGGGTATGGAGAGTCCTTTGTCTTCTGAAGATTCTCCATCAACTATTGTCTTAGGAGCTTGCATATATCTATGTCCAAACCTTCTTTCACCATCTAGTGAGTAGTATAAATAGTCATTTCTAACACATAATTCTCTCTTTTGGTGTAGTATATATTTTAACCTATCATCATGGATGCATATTTAACTACCAAATCATCTATATCCTTTACTATGAGGGCTCACTTGTCAAAGTTTTCTCCGGTGAGCTTCATAACCATCTCATTATTTATAGCCTTCAGAACATAAACCAATTACCGCCTTGATAGCTTGTTTATTGATTAAATGGGGCATATCTATACACATGAATTTTCCATGGATTCTACTCAATGCATACTTGACCCATACATTCTCATAATAGAAATTTGAAAAATTATTCCAAATATCCAGTTTCTTTTTTATCAAACTCACAAATTTTGATTTCAATTCAAATTCATCTCCGGTGAGCCCATTAACCCAAAATTCTCCCAGATTTGAGTGACCATACTCTTCTATTTTCACATGAATGTATATTATCACATCTTTAGTATGTATTATGCTAAAAGGAACTTTAAAAATTCCACGATCTAGATTCATCTCCATGGATTTGAAGGGGTGTTTCTTAAACATAGGTCTTGGCTATTCCAAGACATCAATTACTTCAGTGCTGAACATTATGAACCATTTCTTAAACAAGGTTTTAGTATGAAATAATAAATACCTTGAGTTCTTCTTTTGATAGGGCTTTGCACACAACTTCAAATTTCTTTGAATCACCTCTACTCCACTCTTCACTCTTTAAATGCTTGGTTGCAAATGACTTAATCAAATATAAAATTGCATATAAAACCCTTTTTGAAGGACCTAAAGTGCATTGATTTTAGTGAATAATGTTAGTTCAAAAATTTAGCAAACCCTAACTATGTAGACACGGTCACCTTCCATTACTCCACAAATCTCCACATTAAAATATTTTTAACTGTTGTTTTCTCCAATAGTTCATGCATGTTAAACCACATATGTATCTATGTGCTAAAGGCATCAACACCACATCTTTGGTGAGAGCTTGAGGATTTTTTCTTATAACTCCCCCTAAGCCAAAGCTCTTAAATTAGTTTCCAAAGGAAAATCTACACTAGTGACCCGTCCTTCACTTCACTTTCTTCTTTCTTTTTCTATATTTTTCCCATTTCCTTAAATTAATTATATCATATCCAAATTCTTTATCAAATCATTCTTCTTCAGTGAAATAGAGGGTTTCACATTTTCTCCTCTATAAAACTTTTTTATGTATCTTGGTATGTTGTATTTGTGACATATGAAACCTTTTGAATAAGCTTTCTTTTACGCACTCTAGATCTACATTCATTATCCTTATGCCCAAATTCATTGAATTCATCATAGTATCCATTAAAATATTGAAAAACCATGCGATTATTATAGTCATTCATTACCTAATTTATATATTCACTAGCTCTATGACCAAATCTATTGCATTTATAGCACTCATCGGGAAAATATTGAACATTCTGATGCATTTTTCTTCTAAATTCTATAGATTTATGTCCAAAATTATTGTAAAAATAATAATAACCATTAAAATATGGGTACCTTCATGTATTTGGTTTGTCTAATAGGTGGTCTCTAGATATCTTTCTTCTAGTTCTAGACCTTTTTTTCATTGTTCTTCTCAACACTATTGAGAGTATGATAATATTTTGAACATTCACCTTTCTCAAACCCTAATCCTTTATTTTCCTTAGAAGCATTCTAATATTCTATCATCTCATCAAGTATCATTGTACTCTTCTTGAATTTATTTTCTTGATTCTTTGCTTTCTCTAGATCTGATCTCAGTGTCACTACCTCTTGTTCAACCTTTGAAAATTCTTCAAATTTAACTTTGAGCTTAGCATTCAGGAAATCTTCAAATATTTTATCTTCTTCAACTTGTACTTTTAGACTGGTGATAGTCTCATTAGATTGCTTAAGCTTCTCATTTGTTTCCTTGATTATATTTGTATCTTTCTTGAGCTTCTTCTCAACTTCTTAATGCACTCATCTACATCACTGGGATCCTTTTTTAGATCCCTATTCTCATCTTCTACTTTATCCAAATCATCAAGACCTGATTACAGTTCTCCTTCCATGTTAGCTATGCAATCTTCTTTAGTAAACCCTTCATGGATAATTTCTTCTAGATGAGTAGGATACTTCCTTCTAGCCATGTGTTTAGCTTCAAGATCTACCTCAACGATCAAGCCAACTGAAGGAACCAAGCTCTAATACTAATTGTGAAAACCTAGAATACTTAGAGGGGGGTGACTCAATATTCTTATTAACTTAAAGATTCATTCAATGCATCACATTAAACTTGCAGTAATTGAAATAAAAATAGAAAGCATGTCATCACACCAAAGAATAGATAAAAACCGAATTTACATGGAAAACCCAAAAAGGGAAAAACCATGGTGAGGATTAGATCATAATATAGATATTGTAATTAGTTACAAAGTTTGATACAATTGGTGGACTCACTATTCAAAAGAATAAATGATCACTACGAGTGGCTCACTACGAAAGGGGTCACTGAGAAAAATATAAAGAGATAGAAGAAAGGGTGGCTCACTACCAAATATGAATTGCTAATATTGTATCTAAACTATGTTGAAGATACAATTCTACTGAAGCTCAAAATACTGACTTAACACACTTCATTTTCTCCTTAAACCCAATTCACACTTCTCTTATTTGAAACTTGCACACACTTATTTGTCTCACATCTCTACATGTTATCAAAAAAGGAATCAACCTTGTATATATTGTATCAAACCAAAAAATCAATTAGGCCAACCCAAAATATATATCATGTAACATCATCCTCTCAGCTCAAAATTAAACCACACATGCCTTGTGAAGGGAACCAAAGCGTATAAAAAATTAAAATATGTCAACATGACCTATAATTACTCCCATCATTCCACTCTACACTTTACTCAACTTCACACAACCTCAAAAAAACTTAGGTCATCTCCACAAGTGAGGCAACAATAGAATGAAACATTTTTTCTCACAAATTGACACATAGACAACCAAAACAATTGCCACTTGGAGAAAACATACTACATGAATCCTCAAACACTTTTACAAATCTGCACATCAAAATATTCATTTACAAGAAATGCAGAGCATTCCAATTAGGAACTATGTCCTACTTATACTAGTATATCTAGAGCAATACTCTATCATTATTATCTTTGACTATGGAAGACATTAGATCATGAAAAAATGGATTTAGAGTCTTCAAATTTCACTATTATTACCTCAAGACCGCATAACTAGATTCATCATGGCAAAGAAATGCAGAGCAAAAGACTAATTCACTAAACATGGGAGCTACATTCTAGACTTAGACAATTATCTAATCATCTAATCTTCACTAGACCAATGCTTTTACATATTTTCCATGGATTACCATCCATAATAGGTTGTTATCAATAATAGCACCATATAACATCATATGCTCGTCAATCTCTCCACTCAACTCATGATGCCATCAAAAATTCTTTAATGACAAACTTCCAACAATCTCTTCAGGTTTTCAACATGTATCTAATATTTATATTTAATAATATACATCATATTTCATATAATACGTAATAATAAATATAAATTAAATATATTTTTCAATAAATATAATATATATTTGAAAAATAAATATGGAGAAATATTAAACTTCTAATATATTTAATTAGTAATAACTGTAAAAAGTTAAATTATATTTACATATTAATAATCTATAATGCATACAAATATTAAATATATAATATCTAAATATTATAATATTTTGCAAAAAATAGTTAAATATATAAACTGTGATTTTATTTCACAATATTAAATTAAGAATATTCTAGAAAATCATGTTTTATAATCTAAAAAATATATACCATACAAAATAAATAATAAAAAATATTTTGAAAAATAATAAAAATTATTAATTAAAAAATAAATATTAAACTTATAGTATTTTTTATATTTTAATTAATAATATCTATAAAAATTTATATGATATTTACATTATTTAATAACTTATATGTATATAAAAATTAAATATATAATATTTAAATATTATTATGATATTATACTAAAAATATTTAAATATATTAAATGTAATTTTATTTCATAATAATAAATTAAAAATATTCTAAAAAATAATATTTTATAATCTAAAATAAAAATACCATATATATATGTCAAAGACCACGATGGTGCGTACTATTGTATTTGCCAAAGAAGCCGGTGATGGGCTGGGTAGGGGTGTATTTGCAAGCTGAAGGTCTGGATGACAAAATTCACGATGGGGATAACGAAGATTGGGAACTCGGTTGTGGTGAGGAATGGTGTGAACACGACTCTTGGGACATAGAGGAGAAAGCCAACAGTCAGACTCATTATACGTGCGGGACATAATGCCTGATGGTTGCTGAAGCGTTGGAAGCAAGAAGAATGCGAGAGGCCGAGGACAAAGAAGACTAAGCCCAGGGTAGTGTGTGGTGTCTTTTTGGTTTCTGCATAAAAGTCTGTAAATTACTAGGGAAATTTTTCTTACTATCTGTGGGGGGTCCTTTTTCACATAGCGATCTATTAAAGTCAGGCAATATATTATTTTAAAATAATTGTTTATTATTATAAATTAATTAATGTTTGAAAAAAACAATTATTACAATTATAAATTTTAATATTAATATTTATTATATCTATTTTTAAATTAAGATAAAGATTGAAATTTAATTAGAATTTACATATAATTTTTTTATAATAATTAATTTAAGAATTAGATTTAAATTTAGATTGGTTATTATAAATAAAAAATTAATTTAAATTTTTAATTATATAAGCATTATACAATGAAAGTAACGAAGAATATTCTATAAAGTTTTTGAAGTTTCATTGAAAGTAACATACAAGTGGAAGTCACGTATCTTTTTTCTAACGTTTCTATTTTGAATCAAAATGAATTTGTTTTTCTATTTTGATAGGGTAGTGGACATGCAAACCGTTTCTTTTCAACATTAGTTCTGTGGAATTCTGGATTGGATTGGATTGCTCGCAGCGCGTGGAAGATGGTCGATGTGTTGTCTCCATTTCATCAATTTTCTTATATATTCCAGGTTTGAGTAACAGAAGATCCTGGAAGATTAAATGTATATTTGATATTTGATACGTGTTCTTATGGTTTTATCTTCTCACTTGTAAAACAATGATAAACAGTCACTTGTCGAATTTCTGGAGGAATAGAAACCAAAGCACAAAGCCGTTTACAAATCTTTGGCATGCATGGACGTCAACCAATTACTGGTGGTGAGAGATCTGCAAAAAAACTTTTACATGAACGATTATTTGAAAAAAAGGAATTTTGTGATTATCAGAGTTTTAAAATATATATGTTCATTGTGAGCTATCCAGGTGAAAGAAACAGAAAACGAGATCGAGGAGAAAACACCGAAAATTCCTAGGGTCTTAACTGTAAAATTCAGTGCTCGAGATTACACGGGAGAGCTTGAAGCTTCTGATGGTCTGGTACATGAGATAACTAAAACAATCCAGAAATCTATGACTCGCGCCCAACAGTGGACCACTCTATGCAAACATAGCCGCCAAAGCTTTTTCGACATTTTTGATGTGCTTATTCCTGCTTTAGTATTTGGGGTGGTCTATGCAGTATGGATGTTTATAGAGCGCTTTAACGTCAAAAAGCTAAAATATGGAACTGTACCTACATTTGTAATTGCATTTGATGCGTCTGCACTCAAGAAACCAGTTTCTTTTTATAACTGGAAGTACGTGAGCAAATTTCTGAGTGATCATTTCAGTTCCTCACAAATCAGAGTAGTGTGGCCATCAACAGACGGTTATTTCACAGATCAAATTTTTGAAGAACTAAATTGGAAGGAAACCCTGGCCTATTTTTTCTTTTATTGCAGGTGAAAATTTTAAATACTGGTGGGGTTTGCTGGAAGAGAAGATTGAGAAGAATCATGTTGCCAAAGAGGCCGTTCCCAAATATGGATCACCTCCATAGGACAAGCTTCGTATAATAGTCTTTCTGAATGACCTTGACCGTTATGAAGACTCGGTTATAGTACAGGTATGCTTTTTATATTAATTTTTACTTTTACATTTACATGACTTTGTAATAAATAAAATGTGTTTCATTACCCGTATAACACAGGTGTTGCAGTCATTAAACACGATTCTTAAAGCATGTGAAATTGAATTTGTTTTAGCGTTGGACAAGAATATCATTCGAAAAGCATTTAAAACTTTTTCACATAAAGACGATGCTGATCATATTATTAGCCAAATTATCCAGTTCCCAATCACCCTGCTAGGTCCAGCTCACAAAGCCAATTCTGAAATGCAAGGTATCCATTTATGTAAATTATCTATAATTAAACATTACGGGTATAAATTTAAAGGAATTAAGATTTGTTTTTGTTGGGACTATTTCAATTGTTTAGTGCGATGTGAATTTGATATTTTATCTTTTATCTTGGTTTGTGATTATGTCCATTTTAGATTCTGGAGGTGTATGTTAGTAAAAGCTTATATAGGTTTTCTTCATTCAAAAAATAATCTGAAATTACCTATTTAAAAAAAGATAATCTTACAATTTTTTCTAGATTTTTTCATATCTAAAATACTAAATAATCATTGCAAAATAGAAATGATTGTTCTACATCAGTTTCACATTCTTTGAATTCAATTAATCGAGCCTCCAAGTTGGTCACTAATGCTGTTGCAGTTAGTTTTCTGAACATGATATAATTTGAATGAGGGGCGTTTCAAATTACACATCGCAAATAAAGATGAGCATTTTTCCACGTTTGTCCATTTAACCGTTTTGGGCATTTCAAATTTTTGTAACTCATGTCTCTCAACCCTTATTTTAAAGTGGGCTACGCCACATGGTGAACATGGTGTTCCATGTTCTCTTGTGTACATATTGGTCATAGGTGAAATTCTGATCGTAGGAGCAGTGATCTGGGCCTTTTCAAGCAACGATTTGGTGATATACTGAATTTTGTGAGAAGATTCAAGCTAGCAGGCAATCATGATGCTCAAAAGTTTGAGAAATAGAATGCTAGAAAATACAATACTTTTAAAAAAAATAGAAATATTTCAAAAAAAATAAAAAATACAGTACTTTAAAAAAAATAAAAAATACAATATTTAAAAAAAAATAGAAATATTTCAAAAAAGAAAAATCATTAATATTCTATTTTATTCAAAATTAAATATTATAAACTGGAGATTTTACTCATGGCATTTTTTATATATATTATTAATTAATATATGTATGCTAGTTTTTATTAAATTACAATTAAAATTATAATTAATTAAAATATATTTAATTTATTTCAATTTATTTATCAACTAAATAAAATATTATTTAATTACCTCACAACAAATATTTTAATATCAAAACTATTAAGATAAATAGTACAACTATATATCACTTTGTTAATTATTCTTATACTATTTACATCATTAATCTAAACTACTAGACGTTCACATGACACTAATGCCACGTGTCTCTTTTTTATATCTCAATTTGTTTGGGTTATTTTTGGCTTCTTTGGTTGAAGCTCTTATATAGATTCCCCCTTAATTTAGGGAGAAATATTATGCGATCATACGGCCATCAAATTCAATCCCTCGCTTTGAAGCAACTTACCCATTAATATTTTAGCATGGCAAAGGGCAAAGAGCATCGAGTTGGTTGAATCATGGCATCCACAGCTAGTACACGGCAGTCCCCTGGTCAAGTTCTAAACTTATCTTTGTTGATTTCAGTAATTGTTGTATTTATTTTTCTCATTTTGAAGGATATAGTGAAGGCTGTGAAGAGGAGAGCACATTGGATTCCTGGTGATTTTCTAGTGCTCAGCGCTTTCACAATCCAATTGCTAAACTTGCTTAGTTCTCAGGGTGAGCCACTGGATGCGAATCCCGGAGATTCAATCAGTTGGGGTAAATTTTGAATGATCCATACAAGTCGAGTTATGTTGTGTGTAATTGTAGCCTATTTGATGCCTGGAATGGCCTATCCTGGCTCTGAAGAGTCCAGGGGCAAGTTGATGGCCTTGGTATTAACTATCTTTCTTCATGTAAGCTCCGAGTATTATATTGTACATCGTCATGACAAGCTTAGTGACCATAGAGGCTATTATTGCTCTGTTTGGTTATGCGTTCGAGAAGGAGAGATCAACGAGTCTCTTTACATTGCATTTGCCACACTAATATCCCTCTGCTTCATTATGCACATTCTTCTCCTCGGTTGCGCTAATATTGCTGGCAGAGGTCTTGAGTGCATCGTGGCCCAAAAGATATCTCTAGTTCTCAAGGACCCAAAGGATTTGTATTCTGAACTAGGTGAGAAGGCCACCGAGGCTCACCATCACCGCCACCATCATCATTACCATCACTCCTGTTGCAAGACAGTTGAAAAGGCTGCACTGAGGGCTCAGAAAAGGGAGAAGCACCTACCTCATGATCACTCATGCTGGCAGGCAGTTGAAAAGGCTGTGCAGAATGTGAAAATGAGGATCACCATCAGACCTGCTAGCAGATAGTTAAAGATGATGTGCGGAGAGCGGACAGGCTGAAGGGGGGGAAGCTGTACCAACACTCCTGTTGGCGAACAGTTGATGATGCCCTGCTCAGAGCGG
Organism: Sequoiadendron giganteum; assembly: GCA_007115665.2. Lineage (NCBI taxonomy): Eukaryota > Viridiplantae > Streptophyta > Pinopsida > Cupressales > Cupressaceae > Sequoiadendron > Sequoiadendron giganteum. Next base: position 246,194,165 of record CM021108.1, read on the forward strand.
AGAAGGTGGAGGAGGAACACCATCACTGTCACTGTCAATACTGCTGGAGATCAGTTGACGATGCGGTTCTAAGAGCAGAGATCGTTGCTCGCGCCTACTCCCTTGAATATATCATTGCCAGGTCGGCCTTGCCCGCATCCGCTGCATGCATAGTTACAATTCAAATTGTGATTACAATCATTCGAGGAGTTTTAATCAGCCCCCCTCTGAAGATAGAAACTCTATATGGCTGGTTGAGGTTTACAGCGACTGTGTTGCAATGTGTATTCATTTCGATAGGATGGTCCATGATCGAATGGAGGTGGGTTACAGCAGTGGCTTACTATAGAAGAATGCAATCCGATTCTTGGGGTAGCAGTTTCAAGGTAGAGGATTTCTGGACACGACACCTGAGAGAGTTGCAGCAGGCGCAAGAGCCCAGGCTACCGCAGGTAGATTTGTTTGACAACAAAATCAAAAGAATCGTTGGCAAGGAGAAGACAACATTCACTGTACCAAGACAATTATTGTATGTAGTGATCGAGCTACAGTGGCTCACGGTTGCATTCAGCAAAGCTTGTTGGCTCACGTCTTTGATGTTTTTCCATAACAAATTAATGGGTAAGTTGCTGTCCTTCATACTATCGAAGCACGACATGCATGCATTAGAAGACTATTCAAAATACGAAAAAATGTTGACGGATGTGCAGATGTAAAGGCGGTCTCCACGAAGCCTGTGGGTAGCTAACCGCAAGTCCATAACAAAGGCTAAGAACCTCATTCTTCAAGGTAACGAAGACTGTGAATGAATGTGTGAAAATCTGGTACAATTTCTGGCTAAAAAGACAAAGTCCGGCTGTAGAGGCCTGCATTGCCTAGAGCCTTACAAGCCTCAATCAGAATCGAAGTACCTATGCAAGAGGAGGTCGATTCAGAGGACTCAACAACCACAGGGAGCGAGCGACGTGGAAAAACAGCAATCGCAAGAAGAAGAAGAAAACCTGTCATTAGTTGTGGAAGATCATTTCGCAGCTGCAAGTACAAAGTCATGGAAGATGATAGCAGTGTCCCTGCTCAGTATTATCATTCACCTCTCCCCAATTTACGTGGAATTAGATAGCGAACACTGTTCTACTTCTCATGACTTTCCTCCAAATGCCGTTCAGGATTGTTTGGAGGTATATTCTCAAGCATGGGATATCATAGATTTCGTAGAGGAGACGGATACTAAAAGCAACAGAATCACCAGCCAAGCAGCCGACAGATACTTCAACATATTGCAAAGGAAAGTGAAGAATGTGTGCCCTCTTTCTAGCAAATTCAGGCATGCAACACCTCAATTCGTGCGTGCAGCATTGGACGACCTCAAAGAGGAATGTAAAAGCAAAACAGAGCCGCCGGGAAGTTTCAATTCTATATCGGGCGACCAATCAGACCGATGGATGAGAGTTGGAGGCAACGACTCCTTAGATTGGAAAACAGCCGCATACGGCAATGCCGTGTACAAGTTATGTAACAGCATTCAGTTCGATGATGGAACAGATGTGAATGAGCTACTGGAAGAATTAGAGGTCTGCTTGGCAGATATAATTAACGAATGCCTAGAGAAAATCCAATATCTCCTCTTGTTGAACTCCATGAAATGGGCCCAAAACAGTGATGAGAAAAGAATAGGGAAAGCCAGACTGATCATGGATAAGTTAGATATGAAAGGCAATACAATCGTGGAAGAGAGGAATGATGCAGAAATACTTCCGATATAGTAAATGGTTTATCTTGTTTTATCATGTAATAGCTTTATATTTCTTAGGCATGCGTTTAAAGGGGATGTATCATGTAATAAGGATAGATGTATAAGTTCTAGTTTTTGTTTTCTTTTAGAGGAGTGAATCTCCCTAAGTGTTGATTGTTGACTGTAATGCGTTTAAAACTAAGCGATATACTATGTAATTCAGATGCATGCTACAAGAAGGATGTCCTAAATATAGATTGCTGTGTATTTTCAAATGTCTATATTTTGAGATTGTTTGATATTATAAGAGAATATATTCCCTTGTGCAAAAATATAGGCTTAAAATAGAGATAGTTTTATAAATTAAAAATATTAGTTCAAAACTTAGTAGAATGGGGTATTTAGTTTATGATTTAATAAGGTTGACGATGTACAAAATTAATTTAAGTTTATCATGTGTTTATTATTGTAAAATTATAAAAGTTTATAATATTTTTTAATCAATAATGAAAAAATTAATGATAGCTAGCTTTAATATTTATATTGTACAACTTGTTTTAAGTATTCCCAATCATAAGAAATTTTATCAACTATTTGTCTTAGATTTAATTTTTTTTTTTTTTACTTATCTTGACTTCACATTTGAGTTTATTGTTTGTTAGATTGAGTTTAATGCTATTAGATTTCCACAATCCATAAGAATATCATAAGTTATGTCTGGATTCGATTGTGTGTAAGCTTTTTGAGTTTTTTAAATATTTAAGCAATTCTATTGTAGAACAAAATATTTATACCAATCATATGATAGATGGATTAACTAATATTAACATTTTTTACAATATCAACAAGCCAAATACCATATATATTTTCCATCTATACACTAACTACACAAACCAAAGACCTTAATATTTAAGTAACTATAAATAGGCCAAAAGACTTATCACTCTTATTTCACTATATGAAATATGTTGGATGCCTTATATCACTTTACTCAATGAAATAGAATGAAATCCTTATCTTATTATTGAAAGTAATTATAGATCAAAGACATTAAGTATTTATTCACAATATTAAGAAGCCAACAAACTTAACTAATTATCCATAATATTAATCCTAAAATGATATTAACCTATAATATATAGTATGCATAGGCTAACACCGTGATCATGTTTATATATATATGATACATAGGCTAAAGCCATCAATTTATTTATACATACAATGCACATGTTGGGTCCATGAACACATCTATACATATGATACATCGCATAAATCAATGAACTTATATGCATAAATCAATGAACTTATATGTATAAAATTCAATGCTAGAAAATAATTTATGTATGTGTCGATAGGTCATTGGAATTTGGCTATGTAATTGTGAACCCCTAAACCTAAAAATGCACAAGAATAACAAACAAGTTAAATTGTTAGATCAAATGCAAGTGAACAAGCATGAGAGATTCCCCATGAAATCCATCTATTTAAACTAAAATTAGGAAAATGAAGAACACAATACAAGAGAAGTATATAAATCCTAATTAAGCCAATAGATTTAAGAGATCCCATAAGGGAATTGGTGCCAATGCAATGCTGCAATTGTCTCTTTCCCAATTCCTAAGTTGCAATGATGAGAGGTTGAGAAATGGTCAAATCTCCCAAAGAGATTTGAGCATAACCTTGTTGCAAATCTTGAAGGTGATGAATAGTTGAGTGAAATAGGAAAAAATAGTTCTAAATGTGAAGAGAGTAACTTTGCATGCAATTGTGGATGAGAAATGAGGAGAGAAGCCTTCAATTTATCAATTTCAATTTGGAAGAGAAAGTAGGATTTGAGAAATGTGGGACTAACTTTCAATCCAATGGTTGAATGCCACATTTCATGATGTGAATGGTTAGTGTTTGTGCACATGTTGGCCAAACTGCCAATAAATGCATTTAGTTTGAATTTGAATTTGTCAAATGACTTGTTGAAGAGGTAAGGGAAATGAAGTTAATGTAACTTGGCTCAAAGCCAAGGACATGTAAGAGGCCTTAAATGCCTTGTTGGAAGGACCAAGTCCACTTGGCCTTTTTGAATTCAAATGAGGGAATATTCCCTTTTGATGCCATGTGAGGGAAAATAGAGAATTAAATAAATCAAAGTAATTGATTTATTGTGCCAGTTGCATTCTCTAGAGGATTTTAGTGAGAGAGATTAGCTTAATCAAGGTTTTGATTAATTTAATGAAGAATTAGATGATGTGACAATTTAGAATTAAATAGATGAATTAATTTAAATCAGAATTGAGAGGAAATGATTTATTAAATAAATGATTTGATTTATTTAACTTAAAGAGGAATATGTTAGATTAAATTAAATAAGGTTTAATTTATTTAATTTAATGAGAAGACTTTAGAGATTTAATCAAATAAAATGATTTATTTAATTAAACAAAAATTTAAGGTTAATTAAATTAAACTGATTAATTTAATCAAAGGAGGTGATAGACCTGATCAGATGAATAATGATTCATTAGATTAAGTGACAAAATTATGATGAAATGATGAGAGTATGATTCAGGAAGGAATGTTGTTAGTAATTGGGATCAAGCATGCCAAAATGATATTTGTACATTTTCCATGTCTACATTTTGCCCCTCTTTGAAGCAATGTACTTGTTGCATTGATTCAAAGAATAAACTACTGTGATCAAAGTTCCAAAATTTTTAAATTTTTTAGATGCCCCACTACTACCTCAATGGAAGGATATTGCTAGATATTGCCCCCTTGAGAGATCAGACTAAAATTTTGATTTTTTGGATGATTTTGCTATAAAAGTTGATAAGGTGCCTGATAGGCCAGAAATGCCTCAAAATGCTAAAAAAATGCATTAAAATGCCAGAAAGGATGCAAAATGGCTTTCAGTTGGACGAAAACGGGATCGGGAGACCTAAACACTAGTTGGAAGGTCAAATTAGGTCAAAAAACCCTAATTTTTCAGGCTTAAATAGACCTCGAGGGGTCACTTTCAATACATTTGCAATCTTAACCTCTGAAAATTTGACACCTTGAGCTCCAAGTCTTAGTCAAGATGGCACAACGACAACTTTCTAGGCACATGTCATAACGGGTATGAGTGCATCAACGACCAGTTGCCGTGGAACCCATGGTATGTACCCCTATCCGACTTTCAATTTTCTCGTTATGTGTACATTAAATAGGTTTTAGTTTAGGTTGAGGTGCCACAACACTATATAACGCCACAAAAACTACTAAGTCGGGGTCGTGTGGTCCTATAGAGAACAACTTATGCATAGAGCGCCATGCAACGCAGTTAAACAATCTAGGGTTTCAGCCCCAAACTCGGCCACACACACAAATAGCGCTACGTGGTGCAGTTTGTCCAAAGGGTGCACCAAAGTCAACCGTGCAGTGCAGTTTGGAACATAACAAACTGCGCCACTTTTGAGAACAACTTCTCTTTTGTTGTTTCAAAACCGAAATATGATGCGGGTAGCAGATTTTCTTTAAGTGAACTAATGCGGTACCTTTCCTTGTGCAGGAGAGTCATGAGGTACTTCATTCGAGGGAGCATCGGTGACCGGTACTTGAGATATTATAGGGTATGCACGTATATCTCCAGGAGCAGCTTGGGATTCTTAGGCTATGGCACGTTGCATATGTCCCTCCTGTTCGGGCACACCTGGGTATGATGACTACCTTAGCCGAACGGTGGCACAACGAGACATCATCCTTTCATCTTCCTACTGGCGAGGCCACTATTACCCTTGAGGATGTCTGGCGCATCCTCCGATTACCCATTCATGGAACCCGAGTGATCTACGATCTAGAGGAGGGTAGGGATGCCTGCTTTGGTGTTATGGGTGTTGACGAGCTGATCCTTTGCGATGGTTAGATAGACTTGGAGCAATACCGGGGTACGAACACTACCTACAGGTTGATTGTGGCTGCTATTATTTCTAGTCTTGTAACTCCTAATTAGCATGGCCGATATTTTAGTCTAGGTTGGGGATTAGCATGGCAGTGGATGTGCATTCACCGAGAGTGCTTTTGTTGGAGACCAGTATTGCTAGCCTCTTTATACAGAGATTTGCATGAGTTTCCTTACCTAGATGGTCGGGCTCTCGGGGCTGGAGTGACTCTTCTACATCTTTGGCATGGGAGCGGATCCCAGTGCTTCGCCCATTTGTGACACCCATTATTATAGATATTGATGGTCCCATTGTGTGGCGATACGGCGGGGCAGAGATCCACTTTACCCATATGGGTACAGACGGTGTGGCCTACTGGTGACGGGTTTTGGATGAGATGATAGTGTTCATATGAAGGTCATGGATGGGTATAGGTCCGTGGTATGATGATGCACAACAACTTTTCTTTGTTCACCAGGATAGGTTCATGCAGGGCCTAGAGCATACTATGGTAGAGAGGTACCTTCCTGACAGGGTAGCCAGACAGTTTGGTGAGATGTAGGATAGGCTCGATGATCAGTACATAGCACTCTTTGCTCGCACCTCAAAGGAGACAGCATGGGGGTCACCTATTCTAGCAGACAAGGCAGTGTCCTCATTTAGACAATTAGTGGCTCATCCATGCCCATATGATCAAGGGCCAGCAGATGCAGGGGTCACTCCAACATACAGGGCATGGTTCTGACCTCCATTGAGATTGATAGTTCCTAGGGCAGTGATCCCATGTCGGAGGGCTAGGGGCAGGGCAGCAGGCAGAGGTCGGGGAGGTGTACCACCTCCTTAGAAATCACCTCCAAGAGACCAGACACAACATCTAGTAGGACAGGATGGGCAGCCTTAAGTGGTACCACAGCATCAGCTAGCAACACAACCAGTGGGATAGCTAGATCCTTAGGATGCACTGATTCAGCAGTTGCAAGGCCAGGTACAAATTTTGACAGCAGAGCAGGATGAGGCCTGACAACAGGTTATTGTAGTTACAGCTGAGAGAGACTAGGCACGATCCGAGAGGGATCAGGAGATTGGTCGGCAGAGATAGCTAGAGAGTGCAGCCTCCACATCCCAGGGCCGATCAGTTGATATTCGGGAGTACAGAGAGCTTGTCAGAGACGCTGAGTACTATCGGCAGCATTACCAACAGATAGTGCCATCAGCAGGCAGAGTGCTAGACTTCTCCTAGCAGACAGGGAGGCGGCCGACAGAGGATCATGGTGATAGGTAGGTGGGGGAGGGCAGCAGCCAACAGGGCTAGCCCTTTTGATCACAGACAATTTTGCACTTTTGATTTATGGGTCATATTGTTGCCCCATTGTACCATGTATTCGATGTATACTTGATCCGATTTGTATCATAACAGTGTATTTTTGGTGATATATATGAGATGGTTAATTGTTTTATGATATGTTTTTGGTGCAAATTTATGATATGCAGTTTTATTATGATGCTATGAGATGTTCCTATTTCTTATGTTTATGTAATATGATGTATGTTTCTAATGGATGCATTTATTTTTGTGTATTTTTCATGCTTTAACGATGATCTTATGGATGTAATGTATCTTAATGATGGTGTAATGATATGCAAATGGTAATGGATGCAATTGATTATGTATGATGTAATGCTTTCTTATGATGCTTAGAATAACAAATTTATATTATTCCTCATAACTTAAGATAATTATATGATGCAATGTGCTAATGATTATGCAGATGCAGAGTGTATGCATTGGCGATGTTTTGATTACTATCATGATACCATGTTAGTATGGAAGGAAGATAGAAGAATTTTAGAATCAAAGAGTTAGTTAGGATGATGGTGATTTGCATTGCTAGGAGTTGGGATTTTCAAAGGGTTAATTACGTTATGTTTGATAACACACATAGGTATGATGCATCAAGGTATAAAGGACCATGATAGCATGGTACCTAGTGTGATGGACTTTGACTTGTCAAACAGATATGAGTATTCTTGTTCACACTTAGCATACGTACTTCATTTAGGATATAGTTCAAACATTCTAAACATCTCAAGCCAAAACATAGGAAAACAAGCCTTCCTATGTGGTCAACAAAATATCTAAAACATCATCCCCCACATACTAAACAAAGCGCATATAACTAAGTTATTTTACAAGTGTATCCCACAAGCACAGCAGATAAAAAAGATAACGATCTTTGCCCCATTCTTTTCTCTCTAAACCTATTTTGTCTAGGCATCATCGAGAGGTCCTTGGAATGAGCACTAAATAAGATAAGTCAATAAAAGACCAGATAAAGCAAACCAAACAAGCTAATGTTCTTCATACCACTAGCCAAGACTAAACTACTGAGGGGTACCTGATGCTTATGTCCATTGTAGGAAAGCTTCATCCTAAGACATGTTGTGATTAGGGTTTTGATGGGACTGATTTGGATGATAGGCTATTGATGCTCCGAGTTGACCAACTTGCTTGCTTACTGACTTAGACTTCCCAGACTTTGACGATTAGGTGTTCACTTTTGAACCTACTAGACTTGCTTCTGACTTACTCATCCAAGGGTGAAGGTGACGATTAATTTTATTATGAGTGATGACAAATCACGGGTGAAAGCAAGATGAAATAGATGCATCATTTTGGATTTTTAGATATTTTGAGGTTTTTATTTGTATTTTCAAGATTTATGACAAAGCGACTATTTTAAAGACCTATCCTAGGGGTCTTGGGAGTTAATCCATAGATTACCCTTGCCTACTTTATACACACAGAGACCACGTAGTTCGAGTGACGAAAAACTAACTTGATGATAAGATGGACAAACGGGTTGCCATTTTATTGCTTAAGGACTGACCTAAGATACAGACTAGATGGGCAAACAGATTGCCAATGCAACAGACACCTAAAGGACTGACCTTATTGTCTCGGGTGATGATCAAAGATCAACCTTGCCTACGTTCCATCTCAGAGATGACGTAGTTCGATGAGGTGAAAGATTGACAAGACTCAATGATGAATTTTTTGAAGATCTAATCTTTTGACATGTTTTTGGATTTTTCGATGAATTTTTGAATGTTTTTGGATTTTTTGATGTTTAGGAAGATCACGAGAAACACACACAAATCCAATCCAGTGCTAGTTTGACGGACATGCCCCCAATGTTAAGCTATAGACTACTTCAAATAGGAAGGACAAAACTAACTTTTGAAATATGCCAAGTAGTACTATGGTGGAATATGATATGGGCATTAGCTCAAGCTATGGTATGGATGCAAGCGAATGGGTGGATGGATGACCATTGAAATGTGATGGAATGGGCAAGTGAGTTGTGCAAATCCTAGAGGATAGAGGGTGCTTTATTTATGCTTGGTGTCTATTTGCCAAGTTTTCACCAAGGTGCTTGTCGAAAGCACCACCGAAGTGGTTTTCACTAGAGGACAATTTTTTTTTTTTACTATTTTCAATCATTTTTCTGATTTTTTTTGGATTTTTTGCATTTTTTTATTTTTTTGCTGTCACCAAGAGACCTGTTTACTAGGTTTTCATCAAGGTAACCATTTTTCAGGACTTTTTCTGATTTTTTTTTTTTTCTAGTTTTATACCTTGTAAGTTCTTAGGCATAAAACTTTTTGAGGTGAGAGTTATTCATGGGCTCCTGCAGAGGCTCGCCCTCTGGTGTTGACAACTGATATGCCCCTCATTTATAGCTTGTGGTGATGATGAAAGGTTCCAGCCAGTTGGGTTCAAATTTTCCTTTACTATCCGGGTTTGGTACATTCTTTTGATTCTCTCTTAGCACAAGGTCACCGATTTGGAAGGTGCATTGCCTGATCTTCTTGTTGTAGCTCCATTTCAGGCGATTCTAGTAGACCTATAGATGATTTAGGGAATCCATGCATCATTCATCCAGTAACTCCAGCTCAATTAGTCTTGTGACCCTTTATTCCTCATCTTTGATGAGGTTTTGCAAAGATATTCTCAGGGACGGGAGCTCGATCTCAATAGGGAGGATGGCTTCTGATCTGTAGACCAGGGAGAATGGGGTGGTGTCTATTGGCATGTGGATACTAGTGTAGTAGGCCCATAAGGCAGGATTTAACTACAAATGCTAGTCATGACCAGAGTCATTGACTATTTTCTTAAGGATCTTCAAAATGGTTTTATTGGTAGCTTCTTCTTGGCCGTTGCCTTGCGGGTAATATGGGGTGGAAAAGTAGTGTTGGATTTTGAATTTTTCACACAAATCACGGATATCTTGATTCTTGAAGGGTGTCCTATTATCTAAGATGATGGATTGGGGAACACCGTATCTACAAATGAGGTAGTTCAGAATGAACTTAGATATCTATTTACCTATGATGTAGGTCATGGAGATTGCTTCAACCCACTTTGTGAAATATTCGATGGTGGTGATAATGAAATTATGGCCATTGGATGAGGTGGGTGAGATTTTATCTATGAGATCAAGCCCCCATTGGGAAAAGGGCCAAGGTGTAACAATAGGATGTAATTCTTGAGCTGGTGCATAAATGAGGTCTCCATGTTGTTGGCATTGTAGACACCTTTTGACAAATTCATGTGCCTCTCTCTCTATTGTTGGCCAGTAGTACCCATTCTTCGCAAATTCTTAGCCAAGGTCATACCACTCAAGTGTGAACCGCAAGTGCCATTGTGTACCTCAGTCAAAGCAATCAAAGTCTCCTCGAGCTTTAAACAATGTAACAGGGCTCCATCAATGCTTCTTCGAAAGAGGGTTTCTCCTAGGATGACAAATCGTAAGGACCTTTTGACAAAGGGTTCACTTTAGGTTTGGGGTAATGTCAGCTAGGAGGACTCCTAATCTTAGGTAGGTGTAAGTGTCATGGTACCGAAGATCACTGGGACCAACAAGTTCGCACGCGTATTCTGATTCTGGTACCTTAAAAGAGGGTACGAGAAGCTATTCTACGAGGAATTCATGTTTTGAGATGTCGCGAGGGATATCTAGCAAGGATCCGATTGTCACCATTGCATCGGCTGCTCTGTTGTTTTCCCTCAGTATTTGCTCAAAGGTGATATCGATAAATGATTCCTTGAGGCTTTCCACTACCTTTTTGTATGGTGCGAGCTTATCATCTTTAGTTTGGTATTCACCATTGACTTGGTTAATGATAACCTGTGAATCCCCATAGACCTTTAATTCCATGATTCGCCACTGTGCCTCAATTTTGAGACCTATGGTTAAAGCCTCGTATTCTGCAATGTTGTTTGTATAGGGGAATGCCAACTTGTAAGACCTCGGTCTGCAATCCCCTTGTGGGGTGATGAAAAACACACCAGAGCCTAATCCATGTTGTGTGTGGGAGCCATCAAAATATAGTTTCCAATGATCAGCTGCTCCAAAATCAAAAATTGACTCATCTTGAAACTCTGATATGAGCGGGTTGTCTGCATATATTGGAGACTCTGCTAACTGATCAGCAATGACTTGTCCTTTTATTTCCTTTCACTCCACATACTCAATATCATGCTCTGATAGTATCATAACCCATTTAGCCATTCTGCCTGTAAACATTGCTTTTGACAATAGATACTTGAGAGGGTCTATCTTGGCAATTAGCTTAATTTGATGAGCTAGCATGTAGTGTTTGAATTTCTGGGCTACAAATACCATTGCTAGGCAAGTTTTTTCTATTGATGTATAGTTGAGCTCGTGCCCCACCATTGTTCTAATGATATAGTAAATGGCCCACTCGGTTCCCTTTTCATCATGTTGGGCTAAAAGGGCACCAAGGGTGGCTGTCGTTGCTAAGATGTATAGAATCAATGGTTTCCCTATGATCGGTGGCATTAGCACTGGTGGCGTAAGTAGGTATTCTTTGATTTTGTTAAATGCTTGTTCACACTTGTTGTTCCACTTGAATGCCACTCCCTTGTGGAGTAGGTGTGAATAGGCAATCTGTTTATCTGCCAGTTGTGCTATGAATCTTTAGATGGACTAGAGTCTACCTTGTAATCCTTTGAGTTACTTTAGTGTTCTTGGCGCTCCCATATTGCGGATTGCTTTTACCTTTGCAGGATCCACCTCTATCCCTCTCATTGAAACTATGTACCCTAGCAGCTTTCCTGATTATACCCTAAAGAAACATTTCTTTGGGTTGAGCCTGACCTTGTATTTTTCTAGCCTATCAAAAATTGCACTTAGAGTCACTATGTGATCCTATCTCTTCTTTGATTTAGTCAATATATCATCCACATAGTCTTTGACAATTTTGTGAATCATGTTGTGGAAGATCAGTGTCATGGCTTTTTGGTATGTAGCTCTTGCATTCTTTAACCCAAATGGCATCACATTCCAATAGTAGGTGCCCCAAGGACATGTAAAGGCTACCTTATGCTGATCTTCTTTTGTGATCATTATCTGATTATACCTCGAGAAGCCATCCATTAGGGACAACATCTCATGTCCGGCTATCATGTCCACTATCATGTCAATCTTGGGTAGTGGAAAATCATCCTTAGGACATGCTTTGTTTAGATCTCTAAAATATGTGCAGATGCAGATGCCCCCATTCGGTTTTGAGACTAGTAAAAGGTTGGATACCCATTCTGGATAGTCAATCAGGCGTATAAAGCCAACATCCAAGAGCTTTTGTAACTCAATCTTGACTACCAAGGCTATTTGCAGGTGCATTTTCCTTAATTCTGTCTCACTAGTTTTGCTTTAGGGTAAATAGTCAAATGATGAACCACTACTTTAGGATCGAGACCTGGCATGTCAGCATAGGTCCATGAAAATTTTACCTTCCTTTCTTTAAGGAATGTTGCTAGCAATTCTTGTTCCTCTGTTAGGAGAGACTTAGCATAGAAAGTGATCTGTGGTTCTATTTTCGTTCCCAAGTTGACAGGGTTGCACTGCTCTGCCAGGACTGCTGAATTTTCTTGATGTAGAGAAGTAGGGGGGAGATTGAATCCTTCATCCTCCGGTGCCTCAAAGAGGTTTTCACCATTGGATGCATCCTTTATTTTTACTATTTTGTGGTTAGAGAGCGCCACATTGTAGTTTTCACTCAATAACTCTGAGCTTACTCTCGATATTTTTCTTTTGTGACTGAAGGACTCAATCATCTCCCCATAATATGCCTGGGTGTCTAATTTGATGTTGAAGCCTACCTTGTGATCCCCACATGGAATTGTATCCCTTAGTCCCATGAATTCCGAGAGCGCCTCATCATTTTCAAATGAGTCTAGAATTGGCGGTCCTCGTTGGTCATGATCGATGAGTTGAGGGTATATCAAGGTAATTTGGTGGGTTTGTTGGTTTGACTCAGCTGGGGAGGCACTAATCATTAGCAGGGTGGAATCCTCAAAGAGCCTAGGAAGGCCATCTATGGTGTCATCAACGTCAGTACTACTACAAACCTCAGTTATTTCAAACATGAAGTTGTCAAGAGGTAGGCCGATGGAAATGGGTAATCTAAGGTTGGTTGTCGAGACTTGAGGAGAGGACGTGACTGCCCTACTAGGAGCACCTTTGCCACAGACAGTTATACTCAAAGGAGTATAGCTGAGGCCAAGGTTCCACATTCTTCTTTCTGCAATGATGGGCTCTATATGTCCATCATTGTTCCTTCCAAGGCTTTCGTTCCTATTATAGCCCATGCCAAGCATCATTTGTAGACCTCTATTGGTTTCCTCCATTGGTAAGGTGGGTGTGGGTCCTACATCATGGTATATTGAGCATGCAATATCCTCCTTGTCAAGACTTTCCTGACTTAGACCTCTCCAATGGTGGAATCCAGAAGGATCTGCCCTAAGGGTGTGAACAGGTGTTTCAGTTAAACGAGGTTGTCCATGTGACCTAGGAGATTGTGGTAACTCTCCTACAACAAATGCATTCCTTTTCATTCTATAGTCAGTGCATCTATTATCCTGGATCATGTTCTTGATGTCAGATATGTCAGGGATGGCAGGTGTCTTTGTCGTGGAGGTGGAAGCGAGGTTGGCTAGGTCTATGTATGATGTGGACGGTCCTTCATCATTTTTTGGTACTTGGAGGATTTTATAAAACTTGGCTTCCAAGTTTTTGCAATAGGCGAAAGGTTCAGAATCCCCATATATAGTGACCTCCTCATTTTGATGTGAGAACTTGATACATTGGTGATATGTCAAGGCCACTACCTTCATTCCATGGATCCATGGATGACCAAGGAGGATGTTATATGTTAGGTCGAGGTCGAGGACCTGACAGGTGGTCTCCATAGTTGTCAGTCCCACTTAGATGGGGATTTTGATAGTGCCTTGAGACACTCTTTCTTGATCATCATACACCCTTATTGTGATGCTCTTGTTCTTATAGATGGAATCCTTGACGAATCCCAATTTCTTTATAAGTTTTAGAGAACAGATGTTAAGGCTTGCACCTCCATCTACCAGGACTCTTTTGAATTTATATTATAGAGTAGCACTTGAAGCTGAAGTGCACGGTTATGAGATGGCTGCAGGGGAAATCTTGGTCAGAAAATGTAGGGAGATTTGGGGTAACAATGTTACCAACCATAGCCTGGAACTTCTCTGTGTCAAGGTTGGTGGAGATGGTGGACGTAGCTAATGCTTCATCAAGGATCTTCTTATGGGAGGTGGAAATTTTCAATAGTTCCATGATGGAAATTTGGGTGAGGGTTCTCTTTAGCTGGTCCATGACATTGTAATCATAGGGGATGGCTTTTGTATTAGAAATGGGGGTCTTAGCTGGTGCCCTTGCAATGGTGACCTTTCTACCACATTTGGTGACTCCACAGTTGTTGTTGGCTCCTTTGACATTTATGACTGTGACCATTTCATCGACACATCTAACTGTTTCCTCATACACTAGATTAGCACTAGCATACTTTTGCTTGCCCTTATTGTTTCCTTGATTTTGGTTCGACATCGGATTTTTTTATATTTTTAAATCTTCGTTTCCAGCTGGCTATTCAACATTGATGATCTTATCCTCGATGAGGTCTTGGATGATTTTTTTCAGTCTCATGCAATTGGCAATGGTATGTACTTTGACCTTGTGAAAGTCACAAAGGAGGTTCTCATTATACCATGGCGGTTTGGTCATGGGTTCCACGTATTGCTTGGAGTTAGAGACTTTGATTGGGTTTTCCTTGACCAACTTCTTCATTATGGACTCGATAGATTCTCCAAGAGCCACGAAATTTTGCTTGGAGGGATATTTTCCTCGGGGAGGTGGTCCTCCTTGATTTCCAAAGTTATTGATTTGATTGGTGGGAAGTGGTTGTTGCTACGCTACCACTGCGTTAGTCTGCACATTGTTGCGAATATGATTTTATGGTTGATGATGGGTTTGGATGTTTTGCTTAGGGGCACTGATGACCACTTTAGCATCAACCATGCCGTTGTTTGTGATATTTTTGTTCCTCGACCATGTTCGAGGTTTATCATTATAGTTATTGGATGGGTGGTTATTCTGTGGTGGAGTGAATTTTGATGCGCCTTCTCGCGCAGTAAGGGCTCTTTCAATGTTGAGCGCCTTTGGGATCAGTTGATCATATGATGTGATGCATTGCATTTTCAAGTAGAATGCCAATTTCTCATCTAGATTGGATATGATGGTGCAAACTTGTTGTTCTTTTGGCATGGTCCACTTGCTCTGATTGGCCTTGAATTGCCATCTTTGCAAGAAGGATGCAAATAGATCTTGTTTTCTTTGTTTGAGTGTTGATAGTTCTTCCAAACTAACATCTGTACCCATGTTGAAAGCATAATTCTTAAGGAAATATTCCATGATTTCCTCGAATGTTTTAATGTCCGTGGGTAGGCAAGAAAACCATTCCATGGCTGGACCAAATAGACTTCAGGGGAATAGTCATATTAGATACATGTCATCGTATGTGACCTCCATGCAATGCACCTGAAATTCCGTGACGTGGTTTTTAGGATTACCTATTCCATTATACTTGTCAAATTTGGGGATCTGGAATCCCTTTGGGAATGGTACCATGGTGAGACTTTTGTCGAAAGGATAAGGGCACAAGTTACCTGGTGTTCTTGTTGTTTTTCTTGCTTGTAAGTCCAACACTTGCTATGAGAGCATTTTGATTTGTGTTGCGACATCTTTGTTTGGATTGGGAGGTGGAATGAACGTGTTTTGAGGTGTTTGATGGGTCGGAGGAGTACTAGTGGGCATTTTCTGCAAGCTTTGTTGTGCGTTCAAGGCTTGTTGGTATGCTTGCATTTGTGTCAGCAACGCTTGCTGTTGATCTTGCTACTGCTGTTCCAACAACGCTTGTTGTTGGTCCATCTGTTGTTGTTCCCATGAAGCCTATTGTTGGTCAAGTTGTTGTTGCACTAACAAAGCTTTTTGTTGGTCTAGCTATTGTTGTTCCAACAAAAATTATTGTTGGTCGAGCTGTTGTTGTGCCAACAAAGCTTGTTGTTTGGCTTGTTGTTGTGCCTGAAAGTCTTGCAGGGCTTGTTGGTATACTTGCAGATGGATTACTTGCAGTTGTGCTTGTTGTTGGGCTTGTGCTTGAGCTTCTGCTTCTGCTTGATCTTGAGCTTGTTCTTGTGCTTAAGCTTGTGCTTGGGCTTGTTCTTGAGCTTGAGCTTGTGCTTGGGCTTGTGCTTGTGCTTGAGCTTGATCTTGAGCTTGCTGATTTTGTTTGAGTATCCTCTACTAGTTGGATTTTTGAATGGTTTGGATTAGAGTGGTGAATGAATTTTCCACATTGGTTTTTGGTGGGATTGGTGGTGGAATAGGAATAATGCCAAACATTGTGATAGGTGAGAGGGTTATGGTGGTGGTTGGGATTTGGGTTGTTGGAGGGGTGTTTGAGATGCTCGATCCTTGAGAAGGTATGCTTTGAGATATTTGAGGACCGATTGATGTATTTGTCATGATGGTTTGGATGGTTGCGATTTGTTGTTGTGATGCTATGGGAAAAAAGAGGGAATTTGATGTGATGTTCACATTTCCTAGATCTGAGAAACTATCGATGTTTAGGGGAGGAAAACCCAATCCGAGAGGTGATGTGGTTGGGAATGGAAATGGGGGAAAAGATGGTATGCTACCCTGGAAAGAAAAAGGATCAACAACTATGCTTGTTCCAAATAAACCACCTTCTCCTTGTGGTAGAGAAGTTTGTATGTTTGATTGACATGTTGGTGTAGCATGGAATGAAGATGAACCAGAGGGATTATGAAAGGTGAGTGGGATGTATGGGTGTGATGGGTTTACCAGGACCGAATTATCCAGTGTGGTGTTGACAGCCACCTCTTTGTTGGTCACAAGATGATGCTTTTGTAACTCTCAAAACATGGCACTCCCCTTGTTTACATTCGACGAGGTTGGTGTGATGACCAAGGTGGTGTGAGGCATTTCTTGATTGACATTTGATATTGGGGATGTGTTTGTAAGAGGCACATTGGTACTAGTGCCTGTGTCAAGGTTGGAAGTGAATTGGACCCCTCCTTCCACTAATGTGCTTAAGTATTTAAACATGGCACTGACAATTTTGTGGTTCTCAGGATTTTGAACCATTTTTATCATTTCATATTGTGTCATCCCCATGTCTTCGTTTGTGATGTCCTCTTCATAGCTCTCCTCTTGAAGATTTTGTGATGGTAGAGGAGAGTTACTTGGGGGATTGCTTGATCCCACAAGGTTTATTTCGGAGGTTACTTGACTCATGTCAATGAAAGTTGATATTTCTCTGATATTTTCCATATTTTTCTTATATTGTGATCTTGTTTGAACTGTAAAAAATAGGGATCATTTGATCCTAACCTTTTAGGCTGAAAAGAGAAGAACTAGGGAAGTTAAAGATCAAAGAGGGTGGTAATGATGATGGGATAAATGGATGAAGCGAGTGAGTGAAACCTTTTGGAGAACTTTTGAAGGGTTATGCTAAACTAGTTAGGACTTAGATTGATTGTGATGGTTTGACTAGACGTATTGAGTCAAACAAGATTGTAGTGAAGTTGTGTTATCCTAGGGGAACTTGCACAAGTGGATGAATTGGCTAGGTGTGTTAAGCCAATCAAGGTGATTGTGAACTAGTAAACCTTAGGAAGTTGCGTTATCCTAAAGGTGAATTCGTCCAAGAGATTTGACTATTTTGATGAAATGAGACTTGATTGATGGAGAGATGGATGAGGATGATGACTTTGATCCTAGACTTAAACCTAGAAACAACTCTCTTTACAAAACCTTGGTGTTGAAGAACATGCTAGACTTCCTATGTGAGGAAAGCAAACTTTTCAAAAAGCTCAGGATTTTGTTGATAGTAGAACGCATACAAAGTTGGATTATTCCTAGAAGCCCTTTTATAGAAGTTGTATACTAGTCTTTCTTTGACTTCAAGGAGAATTTCAAGGAATTTTTCATGGGCTTTTAGACTTATCCTTTTGAACCTTGGTTTTGGAATCTTGACCTTTCGAGAAATCATTTGGAACAACACATATGAGGTTCAATTTGTCTCTTATCTTGGCTTAATGAATTCCTTTTACCAAAGGCACTTGCTTGCTTATGTTTCAAACTGTATGTCTAATGTCCCACTTTCTTTTTCATCCCACAAGGTCCATTATGTGGAAATCAAGGAAAATAGGTCAAAATTTTCCTACGTTTAACCTTATTGAAAAAAACTGATGATAGAATCCAAGCACTTAGAAACCTCTAAGGATATGATCCCTAGGGAAAGCAAGAGTGCTTAAATTCGTCAAAAGTATTTGTTTCCTAAAAGAGGTTTGAAATTTGGAGGTCTTGTGAATGTTCGTTTTTCAAATTTTTTGAGGACCAAGCAATGTATTCTTCACTTCCAAGCAATTTTTTACAACCCTAGGATGATGAGACAATATTTTGTTGGGTTCCCACTTGGACGAATCTAGGAGCACATATTTTGTGCGGATGGCTAAATGCTTGACCACACTGGCTCCCCTCCATGGAACACACTTCTCGGGTCAGCCAAGCATTAGTACCCATGAATCTCCCATGGCATACTTTCCACCTCTACAACAAAACTGCATTTATAACGTGGGGCAGCTTTAAAGGACATGACCTTTTGCACCAACAAAATAGATAAGGTTTTGGCCTTTTCTAAACAAAGCGTTTTAATTTAGGTATTTTGTTCATGGAGGATTATCCAACATCGGTGAGAGTCCATTTTTGTCCATCTCGTCAGAATAATCCTTGTGATTCTTGAACTTTCTTCAAGAATCCACACTTATATACCGATTGGAAGTCGCTTGGCTTTAGCATGTTCCCAGTTGGGTCATTCCCTTGGGTGATTACTTTCTTCCACAAGGCAGGCCTGGTAATATAAACAATAGGGAGCTAGCATATCCTGTCGTTCAATCAACCTTTATTGAAAAAGAAAGGGAGAACCTTCACAATATGTTGTGCTCACACTCGCATGTTTTGTTCAATTTTTAGGTACCCAAATTGAAATGTGGAGGCAATATTTTATGCAACTTAGTGTCACCAAAAATACTTTTGATTCTAAAGATCTCCGTGAAGCGCGAGAGAAGTGCATACACCTTTTTAAATGACACTACTTTGCAAAAAAGATTACATGGCACAAAAAACACATGTTCATTTTATATCCCTCAAAGCAATAATGAGTTCTTTTTAAGCACCAAAGGAAATGTGAGATTGCCTTGTTCAATTGTTAACCTTTAAACAAAATCTAGTATATTTGTCTAAGGTTCTTTTTAGCCCTTTGGCAACTTTTGAAAGGAAATTTGGTTGTTTATTTTAGAACCCAAAGGAAGTTTAGTGTTCCTAAGACAAAAGATATTAACAAATTCCTTTTCAACAAGAATTTAAAAGAAAATCCTTAAAAGAGTGTTGAAAAACACTTTAGTGTTTAAAAAACACTTTGTGCAAAATGAACATGGTGTCATAATGAAAATTTTCTTGTTCTTTTTAAACCCAAAATAAATCTAGTGTTCATAAGGCAAAAGCTATTAAAAAAAAAATTCTTAACAAGCAGAATTTTAAAATCCCAAAAGAGTGTTGAAGAACACTTTAGTGTTTAAAAAACACTTTTTTGTATGATGAGTATGAGGTCATGATGAAATTCTTCCTTTTCTTTGCTCCAACCTGGAAAATGACGAAAAACCAAAGAGCAAAAAGACAGCAAACAAGGTCAAGAGTTAAAAAAATCCAAAATTTAAAAAGCACATGTCAATTTTTAGACCTCACTGTTTTTCGCGGTGTAGTTTGTAAAAGCGGCGTAGTTTGGATAAAAGCGGTGCTATATAGCACTGTGTGATTGACTGTGGGTGGCACTCTGCAGGAACAGAGACTGAATATGCGGCACGGTATGGTTAAGTGACACAGTTTTGGAAGTGGTTGTGTTTGAAATTTTGAATTTGACAAGTGAGAAAGAAGAAGCGGTGCAGTTTGGAAGAAACGTGGTGCGATATGGCGCCACAGTGCTAAGAGCAGTGTTGTAGTGTGTTGCGGAGAATAAAGCGGCGCAGTTAGGAAATTTAAAAATGACCAGCGGGAAATGAAAAAGCGGTGTGGTTTGGAAATTAGGTGCAGTTCAGTATGACATTGCTTCTCTAAAGGTAGTACAGTATGGCGCCGCGGTGATGAAAGCGGTGCAATATGACACCGTGCGACTATTTTCCTATAACCTGCAAGAAATTGTTAAAAAATGCAAATTTTTTGAAAAATGTGATTAATTCTTTGAGTTACCCCTCCCTCTAGTGCCAAAATGTGAACCCCTAAACCTACAGATGCACAAGAATAACAAACACGTTAAATTGTTAGATCAAATGCAAGTGAACAAGCATGAGAGATTCCCCATGAAATCCATCTATTTAAACTAAAATTAGGAAACTGAAGAACACAATACAAGAGAAGCATATAAATCCTAATTAAGCCAATAGATTTAAGATCCCATGGGGGAATTGATGCCAATGGAATGTTGCAATTGGCCCTTTCCCAATTCCTAAGTTGCAATGTTTCAAGAGGTTGAGAAATGGTCAAATCTCCCAAAGAGATTTGAGCATAACCTT
This sequence comes from Sequoiadendron giganteum, assembly GCA_007115665.2. Classification (NCBI taxonomy): domain Eukaryota; kingdom Viridiplantae; phylum Streptophyta; class Pinopsida; order Cupressales; family Cupressaceae; genus Sequoiadendron; species Sequoiadendron giganteum. The sequence goes on from CM021108.1 coordinate 246,214,839, forward strand.
CTTGCAAATCTTGAAGATGATGAATAGTTGAGTGAAATGGGAAAAATTAGCTCTTAATGTGAAGAGAGTAACTTTGCATGCAATTGTGGATGAGAAATGAGGAGAGAAGCCTTCAATTTATAATTTTCAATTTGGAAGAGAAAGTAGGATTTGAGCAATGTGGGTCTAACTTTCTATCCAATGGTTGAATGCCACATGTCATGATGTGAATGGTTAGTGTCTGTGCACATTTTGGCCAAAGTGCCAATAAATGCATTTAGTTTGAATTTGAATTTGTGAAATGAATTGTTGAAGAGGGAAGGGAAATGAAGTTAATGTCACTTGGCTCAAGGCCAAGGACATGTAAGAGGCCTTAAATGCCTTGTTGGAAGGACCAAGTCCACTTGGCCTTTTTGAATTCAAATGAGGGAATATTCCTTGTTGATGCCATGTGAGGGAAAATAGAGAACTAAATAAATCAAAGTAATTGATTTATTATGCAAGTTGCATTCTATAGAGGATTTTAGTGAGAGAGATTAGCTTAATCAAAGTTTTGATTAATTTAATGAAGAATTAGATGATGTGACAATTTAGACTTAAATAGATGAATTAATTTAAATCAGAATTGAGAGGAAATGATTTATTAAATAAATGATTTGATTTATTTAACTTAAAGAGCAATATGTTAGATTAAATTAAATAAGGTTTAATTTATTTAATTTAATGAGAAGACTTTAGAGATTTAATCAAATAAAATGATTTATTTAATTAAATAGAAATGTAAGGTTAATTAAATTAAATTGATTAATTTAATCAAAGGAGGTGATAGACCTGATCAAATGAATAATGATTCATTAGATTAAGAGACAAAATTATGATGAAATGCTGAGAGTATGATTCAGGAAGGAATGTTGTTAGTAATCGAGATCAAGTGTGCCAAAACGACATTTGTACATTTTCCATGTCTACAATAATACACACACATAGGATAAATCCCTTATAATTATTCTAGTGAAACATGAAGAGGTATTACAATTATCTATGCAACTTATTGGTTACTCATTTTTGATAAATAAAATTAGGTACATTACATAGGAAGTGCAAAACAAGATTTTAATATTATATTCTTGTAACAAAAATTTCACAGGATTCGTGCATAGAGTATAATAATTTCTCCTATCAACTATATATATTTTGAAAATAAAACCAGATTTAATAAATTTCTAACGTAGAAGATATCACCTTTGTATTGTTGTAAACCCAACTTGCACAAGATTCACAGGCAACCAATTCACACATAAATGACAATTGCAATTGTAAAAAAAAAAAAATTCAATTTCCAAACTTTACCAAACTACAAAGACAATTTTAAATTTTATTTTTATTAACCCACTTCCAAAAATTACAAACATTATTAAATTTGAAATTCTTTAAGTTCTCTAATCAAACATCTTTTCAATTTCCCACTTTATGCTATATGACTATATTCTTTCCTCTACCCATTTATTTCCTCTTCTCTAGAGTAAACTCTTACCCAGCGAAGTTCTTTTCTCTATTGTTATGTCCCAACCTTGAGGAATTCTATTTTCTAATTTTATATTCCTTCCTATCACATTTTAACTCCATCATAATCCAGATGCTATCATTTCTTCATGTGTTTCCAACTCTCTTCATGGCAACACCCCTGTTCATCTGCCCACAATTTCATCTTCTAGCCGCAACCTTCTTTTCCCATTTTGATTGAACTTCCATTTCATTTTAATTTTAAGGTAACTATTAAACAAAAAAAATTCTTCAATAGCTCTAGGAAATTCCTAATCACACCAACATACTCAACAGGAGGGTACACATTTGATGAAATATATCAAATAATTGAAGTTAGATTTCAACTTCCACATGGTTCATGAAATCACACACACTATCATTACCAATGTCAATGTATAAACAATATCCAAAATGTGACTTGATATTTTCTCATTGAATGTCTTTTCCACTTCCAAAGTTGTATTGAAATTTTTGACAACAATTAGTTGTCTTCAACATATGCAGCAGCCTTTCTTGGCTTATCTGTAATGCCCATTGGGCTCATTAAACTTTGTAGTTGCATTTCTTGACTTTGTTGTTTTGCATTTAGTATTATGGTTGAGTTATTGGTCATTTTCGTTGTGTGCCATAACTCACTTGTAAACCTAGAACTCTATATATTGATGTCCTACCTCTTCTTCTCTAAAACAATTTGGGGCTTTTGTGTAATTACTTGTTTTGTGATCAACATATCACCATTGTTGTCTATTTTTCCTTCATTTGGTATTAGAGCCAATTCAAGAAAAATCCATTTACAAAACAGATTAGATAGGTGCATAAAGGAAGATTGATGGAGAGAAGTGATGATTGAATATTGCAATCAAAAGGAAATTGTTGTATGTGTTTTGAGTTTCCTGGAGGTTGAAAAATGAAACTGTTGTATGTGTTTTGTTTTTCCTATAGGTTGAAAGAAGGCTCGTGGAAAGAGGCGTGCAGGCTCAGAAAATTAGAACCTATGTGTGAACAGGTGGTACAATACATATAATATAGTAAGTTGCCCCATGTAGTGCACAGGAGGGAGTTGTGTATGAAAGCTTCTTATCTTTTAATTTCCATGCAAAAAAAAGTTAAAGTCTTTAAGCCTTAAAGCTTTTATTTATATGTGGAATTTTTTATATTTTTAAAACCATAAAGCTTGCCCTCCTTTCTTATGATCTATATTAAGAAGAATTTAAAAGCCTTAATCTTTATAAGGCCACGTGAAAAGTAGTTTCTTAAAGAAAATTTAGAGTATGATTTGAATTTCTTTCTCATTTAGTTATATGAGAAAATGGTATATTGAAAAATAAGATTTTTCTTAGAATGTTATCAAAAAAGTGTTTTTTTTTGTAAAGTGAATATTGTATAATTAAGTGCATTTTTGGTTGAAACCGACACTTAATCTTGAAAGTCAATATAATATAAAAATATTTTTGTGTGTGGGTCCTATTTGAAGGGCCAAAAGGGGAGTATCTGTTTGCAAAGATCTCTCTAAAAATTGTGTTGAACTTTTGGGTCATTGTGCATATTTTGTTATGGAAAATACGGCAGGAAATTTTATGTCTAACATGCTAATTCTCATATTTGAAGGAGACAACTTTACATATTGGTTTACTAGGATGTAAACCCTACTCAAATCCAAATATTTTTGGGAAATTGTACAAGTAGGGTATGTAGAACTAGATACAAATGCTTTTAGTGTATTAAATGATAAACAAAAAAGAGAATACAAAACAAATGTAAAGAAAGATAATGAAGCCTTATTTCTAGTTCAAGGTGCAATTAATCAAGCAATTTTTCCTATGGTAAGTGGTGCTAGTCATTCTTAGAAAGCATGGAAAATATTGAATAATGCATATCAAGGTGCACAAACTACAAAATTATAGACAATGAGGAAAACTTTTGAAAATGTAAAGATAACTACTAGTGAATCTGTGAATGAATTTCTAACAAAGGTAGAAGGTCTAGTGAGTCAAATGAAAGTTTTAGGGGAATATGTAGATGACAAGCATGTCATTGAGAAAATTTTAAGGAGTTTAATTTCTAAATTTGATGGTGCGGTTTCTACAATTGATATTTCCAAAGATATCACAACTATGCACATAGATGAACTAAGTGGAATATTGTTAACTGCTAAAGAAAGGATGAAAAGTAATGAAAAAGGTCTAGAACAAGCATTTTCCTCTAAAGCAAGCATAAGAGGAAAAAGAAACACATTTTTTAGGAATCAAAATAAAAATGAATACAAAGGTGAATCTAGAAATTTTAGAGGAAGAGGTAATAGTTTCAAAGGAAGAAGTAGCAAATTCAGAGGTACTAGAAGAGGAAGAGGTAATAGTTTCAGAGGAAGAAGTAGCAAATTCAGAGGTACTAGAAGAGGAAGAGGTAGAAACAATGGGGGAGACTATGATAAAAAGAATGTCCAATGCTTTCATTGCAATAAGCTTGGACACTATGCATCAGATTGTTGGATTAAACAAGGTGAAATAGGAAAAGGAAATGCTCATAGTATTGTTGAAAATAAACAAAATTTGTTTATTTCTTGCTTTAATGCAAATTCTAGTGAAAATAATGTATGATATATTGATTCCGGATGTTCTTCATAGATGACATCTAACGAGAATTTATTTGTCAATTTGGATGAAAAAAATCAACATACAATAGTACTAGGAGATAATCAATCTCATGGAAGCAAGGGTAAAGGTAAAATTATAGTTACGACAAAATATGGTGAAGTTAAACATATCAATGAAACATTATTAGTTCTAGCCCTCAAAAAGAATTTGTTGTCCATTGGATAAATGTTATAATAAAAATATCAAGTGACTTTTGATGAGAAAGAGTGCATAATTAGAGACAATCTAAAAATAAATGAAGTTGTTGCAAGAGTAGAGATGACAGGTGATAGGATGTTTCCTCTCCATTTCACTCAAGGAAACCAAACATTAAGGTCTAGTGAAATGAATGAAAGTAGAATTTGACATCAAAGATATGGCCACCTCAATTTTAGTGGTTTATTCTTACTCAAGAGATTCAAAATGGTTGAAGGTCTACCTTTCATTGAAAATACAAAAGAAGTGTGTGAAGAATGTGTTGTTGGAAAACAACATAGAGTTAGATTTCCAATTGGTAAATCTAATAGAGCTAAGCAACATATTGAGATAATCCATACGGATTTGTGCGGTCCTATGGAAACACCTTCTTTGAATAAATCTAGGTATTTTCTAACCTTCATTGATGATTACTCAAGAAAAACTTGGGTATATTGTTTGGTTTCAAAATCAGAAGTGTTTGACAAATTTGTCAAATTCAAGAGGTTGGTTGAAAAGAAAAGTGGTAAGTACATCAAAGTGATAAGGTTAGACAATGGAGGTGAGTAAAAATCAAATTAATTTATATATTTTTACAAAAATCATGGAATCAAGAGAGAGTTCACTACTTCCCACACTCCACAACAAAATGGAGTTTCTGAAAGGAAGAATAGGACAATTGTTGAAATTGCAAGGAGCATGATGAATGAGAATAACTTAGATAAAAGTTATTGGGTAGAAGAAGTATGCACAATAGTGTATCTTCTAAATCAAAGTCCTACAAAAGCAGTCAAAGGAATGACTCCTGAACAAGCATGGTTTGGGATAAAGCCTTGAGTGTTGATCGCTTGAGAGTATTTCGTTGTGTTGCTTATGCACACATACCAAAAGAAAAAAGGTCTAAGTTAGATAATAAAGGCCTAAAATTTATTTTTATTGGGTATGGATCAGAAAATAAAGCATATAGATTGTATGACCCAATAGGAAAGAAGCTTGTTATAATTAGAGATGTGGTATTCAATGAAGCATCAAAATATAGAAAGGATATTGAAACAAAGGGAAAAGAGATAATGATTGATGAGGTTGAAGAAGGAGAAGAATATGAAAATGAACCTGAGTCTTCTAGTATAGGAGTATGAAAGTATCAAAAATATCAAAGAAGGACATAAAAGAATCATCCATCAACTCTTATGTTGGATTCCAATTTTCAGAAATTGACAACAAGATCACTAGCAAAAGTGAGTTATGCTTTGATGACTCAAACCATGGAAAGTAATGAACCACAAACATTTGAACAAGCTCAAGAAAAAGAAGAGTGGTTTTAAGCAATGCATAGTGAGATAGAAACAATTGAAAGGAATGACACATGGGATTTAGTTCAACTACCTCCTCATAAGGTAATTGTTGATACAAGATGGGTGTATAAAACTAAGTATAAATCTAATGGAAGAATTGATAAGAATAATGCTAGATTGGTAGCCAAAGGGTACACTCAATAGGAATGTATTGATTACACTGAAACATTTTCACCTCTAGCACGAATGGATACTATTAGCTTGGTTTTAGCTTTGGTGACTAAACAAAGTTGGATAGTTTATCAAATGGATGTAAAGAGTTATTTTTTGAATGGATATATTGATGAGGAAGTGTATGTTTCTCAACCTAGATGTTTTGAAATACCCTCTAAAGATAATTATGTTTATAGATTAAAGAAGGCCTTGTATGGTCTTAAGCAAGCACCAAGAGCATGGTATTCAAGGATAGAGTCATACTTACAACATAAAGGATTCTTAAGAAGTCTATCAGATCTGAATCTTTATATTAGGATCTCTGCTAAGGATATTTTTTTCTTAGTTCTCTATGTTGATGATCTTATCTACACTGGGAACAATTCAGCTTTATTTGTAGAGTTTAGAGCAACTATGGTTGTTGAATTTGAGATGACAAATTTGGGACAGATGCGCTATTTTCTTGGTATAGAAGTATGGAAAAACAAATATGAAATATTCATGTCTCAGAAAAAATATGCTTCAGACATCCTACAAAAATTTTAAATGATTAGTTGCAAACTAGTTTTAACACCCATAGAAGTTGGACCTAAGTTGTCTAGCTTGGATGTGTCAAATTTAGTAGACCCCACTATATATAGACAGTTGATTGGTAGTTTGATCTACTTAACTACTACTTGACCAGATATCACATATGCAATGAGCTTGGTATCTAGCTTCATGTCTGAACCTAAGCAAACACATTGGAATGCAGCTAAGAGGATTCTTAGATATGTCAAAGGGACATTGAGTTATGGTATTAGATTTCAACATTCAGAGGATAACAAGTTGGTTGTCTATATAGATTCAAATTGGGCAGGTTCCATAGATGATCGAAAGTCTACTTTTGGTTATACATATAGTCTTGGTTATATGTAGTATTCTCTTGGAAGTCCAAGAAACAACCTACCATATCACTTTCTACAGTAGAGGAAGAGTATAAAGTTGCAACACTTGCAGCATGCCAAGCAGTGTGGTTGAGACGACTATTGGAGGATTTGCACCAAATACATAATGGACCTGCTTTGTTGTATTGTGACAACAAGAGTGCTATACAATTGACTAATAATCCATTGTTTCATAGCAGGACCAAACATATTGAGATTCAACATCACTTCATTACAGAGTTAGTTCAAGAGGGATTGATTGAGATTATGTACTATAGTACATAGGATCAAATAGCATATATCTTCACAAAGCCTCTAGCTCGTGAAAGGTTCGAGACACTAGAGATATACTCCAAGTTATTCCCAATGGTCATTATGGGGGAGAATGACAACAATTACTAGTCTTCAACATGTGCAACAACCTTTCTTGACTTATCTGTACTGCCCATTCAGCTCATTAAACTTTGTAGTTGCATTTCTTGACTTTTTCTTTTTGCATTTAGTATTATGGTTGAGTTATTGGTCATTGTGGTTGTATGCCATAACTCACTTGTAAATCTAGAACTCTATATATTGATACCCTGCCTCTTCTTCTCTAAAAAAATTTGGGGCTTTTGTGTAATTGCTTGTTTTGTGATCAATAGATCACCATTGTTGTCTATTTTTCCTTCAATTTTCTTGTCAACAAAGAACATCCACAAAAATTGACGCAAATTGAGACAACTCCAACAAAACTAAAACATCATTGCACATTCATGGGATGCTCTTCCATCAATTTCATATTTAAGTTGATGATATTATATTATTAAACATAAGTAGTTAATATTTGTTAGACCAAAATTGAAAATAAAATTTAAAGTGGCAAAGTGTAAATGATTTTATTTATTTCATTTGAATAAAAAACTCTTATTACATAGCACCCTACAAAAATACAACAGACTCAACAATAAAGAAATGGGACATAAATATAAGATGCAATGGACAAAAAACAATTATAAACTGTTAGACAAAACTGTCCAAACAAAAAAATAATAAAAATAAATAAACCAAAACTAATACAACTGAAAGATTAGACATCCAGAAGATTAGTCATTAACATCCCCCTAGTAAGCGGAAGGGGTTAAGCCAAGCAGTCCTCAAAACTTCTCAAACTTTTCTCTACCCAATGCATTGGTAAGAATATCAATGGGTTGATTTGCAATAGGACAATATTTGAGTTGTACAAGACCAACTTTCATATGATGTCAAATCAAATGAAACTTTGTATTAATGTCTTTGGTACAATCATGAAAGACTAGATTTTTTTCCATTTTAATAGCAAATTGATTGTCAAGAAAGAGTGGTGTTGCAGAAATTTGTGGTGCCTACAAGTCTTCAAGAATTTTGTGAAGCCATAAAATTTCTCGAGTTGCTTTAGAAGCTGCCATATATTCAACTTCAAAAGAAGAGAGGGTTGGGACTAGTTGCTTTTTATATTTCCATGAAATGACAATAGACCCAAGATGCATTAAAAAACCAAATGTAGATTTACCATATTCCAAGTCACCTACATAATCTAAATCAGAATATCCAAGCAAAGAAATTTGTTTAGTCCTGTAGTAGTGGAGCCCATAGTTTTGAGTGCCTTAGAGATATCGAAGAACCCGTTTGGCTGCCAACCAATGAGGTTCTCTAGGCTGTTGCATGAATCTGGAACAACAAATGAAATATCTGGACGAGTAGTGGTAGAATAAATCAAGCTGCCAACAAGTTTCTTATAGGTAGTCGCATCAACCAATGCTGAAGAATCATCTGATGTGAGTTTAAGATTTTTCTCCATTAGGAGTACTAAGGGGTTTGCAATCAGCCATGTCAAAATTATTTAAAAGTTCACCAATATAATTTTGTTGGGTGATGAAGATAGAATGGGGTTGTTGAATCACCTCAATACCCAAATAGTAATGAAGATGTCCCAAATCAATCATATCAAATCTTTGCTTCAATTGGTTTTTGACATCTTGAATATTATCCTCTTTAGTACCAGTGATAAACAAATCATCCACATAAATAACAAGATAGACAACCATGTTGTCAACCATTGTAACAAAAAGAGTTGCGTCATCAAATTCAAAATGCTTGAAATTCAACTGCAGGAGATGCTTGGTAAGTTTTTCATACCATGCTCAGGGGGCTTGTTTAAAACCATACAAAGATTTGACAAGTTTACATACCTGATGTTCTTTACCATTGACAACATAGCCTTCAGGTTGAGTCATATACACTATTTCTTTGAGATCACCATTTAAGAATGCATTTTTAACATCCATTTGATGAACTGTCCACCCATTTTGGGTTGAAAGAGACAACAAAGAATGAATGGTAGTCCATTTAGTTGTAGGTGCAAAGGTTTCATCATAATCTCTGCCCTATTTTTTAGCATATCCTTTGGCAATAAGTCAGGATTTATGTTTGTCAAGTGAACCATCTGATTTATATTTATTTCTATAAACCCACTTGCAACCAATAGGTTTACAACCAAGTGGAGGATCAACCAACTCCTGTGTGTCATTTTTCAAAAGTGCATCATACTCATTTTGCATTGCTTTCCTCCATACTACAATATTCTTAGCTTCATTATAGGAAGTCGGTTTTGAATCTATCATGGAATTGAGTTCATCAATGGACTCTAAGTTATCTACAATATTGGATTGAGCCTGCATCCTTGCTCTGTAAGAGCTTCGTGTACTTGTTTTACCTATTTCATTAGGTCTTAAATCTTTGAAAGTGTTTTGTACTTGTTTTTCCCACCTATTTGAAGATTTGGGTTGTACAAGAGATGTTTCCATTTCTCGATGAGATGCTTCATTAGTGTCTAATGTATCTGCAATTTCAGGCTCATCATTAGAGAAAAGATCATTATAAGAGGAGGTTTCTTCTTGCACATTTATAGATGGAGTATCTTGAGTAGGGATAGCTTGGGATATAGATTCTACATGTGAATATATTAAAGGTGTGTCTAAATGTGTTGGCTTCTCCTCATAAATATTTTCTATCCAAGGAGAAAATCTTGCACATTTATCAAGTTGTTTTAATTGACATTCAACATCTGCATCACTTTTGGAAGATTCAAAAAATACAACATCACGTATAATGAAGAATTTCTTGTTAGCTTCATCATACAACCTATAGGCTTTGGATGAGTCAAAATAGCCAAGAAAAATACACTTATAACTATGATTATGCAACTTACTTCTTTTGTCCTTAGGAATTAAAGCATAGCAAGTAAAACCAAAAATCTAAAGATGTTCAACAGATGGAGGATAGCCAAAGAAAACTTCATATGGAATGGAATGTTGAATTGCAGATGATGGACATCTATTACGAAGACATACTACAGTTCTTGCTACTTCAACCCAAAAATGTAACTTGATTCCTTTGAAATATAGCAATGCTCGAACCATGTTCCTGATGGTTCTATTCATTCTTTCAACCACACCATTTTGCTGAGGAGTACCTGGAATAGTTAGATGATGTTGTATCCAATTTTGACGAAGATAATCCTCAAAAACTAGAGAAGTAAATTCTCCACCATTTTCTGTTCGAAGAGTACCAATTTGAGCCCAAGTTTGATTTTCAATCATAACACGAAACCTTTTAAAAGTTTCAAAAGCTTCTAATTTTTGCTGCAAGAAATAAATCCAAGCCATGTGACTGTAATCATCAATGAGCAACCTGAAATACTTAGATCCTCCAACATAAGTTACTGGTAAAGGCCTACATAAATCAGAATGAATGAGTTGCAATTTTCTATGTGCTCTCCAAGTTGAGCATGGGAATGGATTTCTATGTTGTTTGGAAAGAATACACACTTCACATTTTTCAACTATTTTAGGCAGAACAGGAAAACCATCAACACCATTCTTTTGCATAATATGAATACTATCATAACTGATATGTCCACATATTGCATGCCACAAAAGACTAGGAGATAGACTAGCTTCTTCAATAATATATGCAAAACTTCTAGAAAGAGCAGAATTACCATTGAGTTTTACTAATCTTCCATCTTCATATCTAGTAAATGCAACTTGATTATTAGATATTTTACTAACAACAACTTGTCCATCTTTTAACAAAATAGAGTAGCCTTGTTGTCGAATCAATACTAGTGATAGAAAATTGCGTTGCAACTGAGGAAGAAACAACACATCATGAAGCACAAAGTCTGGGAGATCAGGCAACTTAAGTCTAACAGTTCCTTCTCCAATAGGCTTGAGGCTTGATTTATCTGCAAAGTAAATTGGACCACAGTAATCTTCATGAAATTCTTCAAAGTAATCACGCCAAAATTTCATATGTTGCATTTCTCCAGTATCTAAGACCCAAGAATCATGTCATGAGGAATTAGATGCAAGGTTTGAAATAGTAAGCACATATTGATCACTATCACTGTCACAAGCAAATTGGGTTGCTCCTGAAATTTTATCATCATTGTGAATTTTTCTTTGGCCTACTCCTACAATTTTATCATCATTGTATATTTTGGTTTTATCTTTTTGTTTAAAAGAATTTTCTATAAAACTTTCTATCTTATCCCATGAGAGCTTGCACTCATGTGCTTCATGACTACCTTTTCTACCACATCTTTTACAATATAAATGTTTCCTATCATTTTGTCTCCATTGGCCTCTACCTTTTCCTTTATCACTATAACCACCTCTTGAAGAATTTTTGTTTAGGGGTTTTTCTTTTTGAGAAGCAAGACAAACATTTTCACTAGTATTATATATTTTCCTTCCAAAAGCTTTTTCACGTTCTGCTAAATTTTCAACCAATTGATCAAAGGTAATGGTTTTCAATTGATTGCTTGCTTGAAGGGACTCTAGATAAGTGGAATGTGTTGGAAGAAGTGCCTTAATAAATGCTATGAGATATATATCAACTTTCCCACCAATAACATCAACATCTTGTTTTATGGCTATGATTTCTAAAGCCAAACTCATAGCATCACCATTCTGCAACTCAAGATTAAATAATTTTAACTATAACTGAATAGAATCTAATTCAAAATGACAATCAAACAAATATTTTAATTTATGAAGTGCTTCCCAAGCATATTTTCATTCTTGTATATGTCAATACACATCTCCATTAACAAAAGCTCTTATTAAAGCCAAAGCTTCTTAATTTTATATTGCCAAATTTCTTTTTCTTTAGCATCAGTTGGTTCTGTAGGTTGAGTATTTCCATCACAAATTTTACACCATAAATCATTAAAAATTAGTGTATTTTCTACTTTTCTATGTCATTCCAGCCAAGTATCTTTTCCAATTAAAGTTTCTCCAATCATTGAAACAATAGACTGCATTGTGAATCAAAAAGAAATATACACATTGCAGATTTAAAAAGACTGCTCAATTTTCTTGCTCAAATTTAGAGATATGAAACCCTTGTAAAAATAAATTGATTGATTTCACCTGAATCAATTTACTATTTCTGCAGAGCGCTCCAATCTTCAAAAGATTCACATATAAAAGTATCCTTGTGCTCTGATACCAATATTAGCCTAGAATTGAAAATAAAATTGAAAGTGGCAAACTGTAAATGATTTTATTTATTTCATTTGAATAAAAATCTCCTATTACACAACACCCTATAGCAATACAACACACTTGACAATAAATAAGCGAGACATAAATATAAGATGCAATGGATAGAAAAAAGTTATAAACTATTAGAAAAAACTACCCAAACAAAAAAATAATAAAAACAAATAAACCAAAACTAATACAACCAGAAGATTAGACAGGTAGAAGATTAGTCATTAACAAATATTTTCTCAATAACACATAAAGGAGTAAAAATAGACTATGGACCATATTGTTACCAAACACCTCAAGAAATCCTCATCTCTTTTATTTCTAGGAAGTAGTTATTTTTAGGTATAAGAGGGACAATTATAAATTATGCAAGTCATTACCTAATTGGGATATAATGCATATTAGTTAGAATTCTTCGATTCACCTAACACGTCTATCTAATCATAAGCAATGTCCTTTATTTTGACATCTTTAATAAACTTAACATGTAAAACATGGACCAAAAATTTTAGGTACAAGGAGATCCTAACTATATTACACATTCTTATATGAATGTTCTCCACAACATAATTTATGTGGCTCTTAACATGCTCTTTCATTTTCTTATGATGCTTATGTAGCATGAATACACATGCTGCCAAATATAATATGATACAATTTCTATAAAATCGAGCTACATAAAATATATTGATTATTCCATTAGATTCTTTGATGTCATAAGTAGTACTTTATGAATCAAAACACAATCATCACCAACCATTTCTTTTCCAAAACACAACCTAAATTTTTAAATATGAAGTCTAAGCTGCTTGATCGTTTTAACAAAATAACTAAAGCTGCACTTAAAAACTTGATGTAATTTATTCTATTAGAAGGAATAATATCCTTGACATCTAGGGCTGATGCAAGAAGTTGGGTCCACAAAAAGCTCAAAAAGTGGAAGTGATTTTGCGGTTTTTTAGAGTTTGTCACACTTGGACTAAAAATTTGAGGAACTTACACAATGAATTTTTAAAAAAATCAGTAAAATGAAATTTAGAAATTTGAATCTAGTTTATAAATATGTAAATTATTCAAATACCCAAATTGTAGAAATTAAATTTTGATAAGGATCTATAAAAACCACTTTTTAAAACTCCCTGTTTTTTAACCATACCATGCACGTGTACGGACAACACTTTTTGACTCAAATAAAATTATTTTGCTAATTCCTTTTGGGCAAAGAGAGCTAAAAACATGAAGATTGATGAGGAATTTTTTTAAAAAAATTTTGTTGAATTTTTTTTATTTATTTAATTTTTATTGGCCTTAATTGTTGTTTTTAAAAATCAATGTGTACGGACAACATAATTTGACCTAAACTAAACATTTTTTGAAACTTTTTTTTTCATTGTGTAAAGAATTGTCTAAATATTGATGTCATATAAATTTTTTTATAAAAAACTTAACCAAAAAAAAGTTATTGAAAAACAAAAAAAGTCTGATATTTCAAGTTTAAGGACTAATTTGCTTTGAAATTAATTAAAAAATAGAAAATATAATCCAATCTTAATAAAAATTATATATTTAAAAACTAGACATCGTGTTTTGTAATGGGTTTTAATTTTATAGATTGATTCAGAAAAAAAATTCATCAGCCATATTGTCAAAGTTGAACATTCTTCTTCAATCTGCCTTAGTTTTTTAGTTGCAGGTCAAAGGCTAAGGCTCAGATTGCCAAGGATTTCCCAAACCTAAAACCAAGTCTGCAGGCGAGTTGGGAAACAACTTTTTTAATAACACGTACACGTTACTAAAATGCATACGCATTAGTGAAATAAAACGAATACGCGTTTCATAATGCGTACACATTATTTTTTTACCTGTTGGGTAAAGGTAATGCATGCGCGTTCTTTTTTCAGAACATGTATGTGTTTCATAACGCGTACACATTTCTGATATATCTATTTTTCCTGCAACATTCTTTTTCTGCAGTACGGCCTGAAAGCTCAATTTTTTGCATTTTTTATTGCAAATTTGTCTTGTGTAGGGCATATTCTATTGCAAATTGGTTGAAAAGTCAAGTGCAGGTTGAATTTTCTGAATTGGAATCAAGTCCAAGAATAATTTACAAGAAGATTCAAAAAAGAGAGTTTTTGGATGTATTCATGATATTTTTGTGTACTTCAAAGTTCAAAGAAGAAAGGATCTTCATAGTACAAAGTGTTATTTGAATATTTGAAGGAGGTGAAAATTTGAAAATTGGTTACAAGTAAATCATTTGTTTTTTTCATCAAAAAGGGTTTGGTAACCATGGGATCAAAGCAAAGACAAAGAAAAAAGTGTAGAAAGTCAATCAGACCTGAAGAAATTCAAGCAAATAAGGATATGGAGACAAAAAGACAAAAGGATAGAAGAGAAAGAATTCATCAAATGAAAAATTTGGAAGCATCTAGTTCAATGAATGTTGAAGAGAAAGTCATGAATGATGAAATGAAAGTAGATGATGCAAATGTGGAGATGGTGAATATAGAAGAAAATGCAATTATGGAGACAAACTCAACTATGTTTTCAACTTCAACTTTGAATGATATGGAAATAGTACCTATGCAAACAACTTCGGGTATGTCTTCAAATTCACCTCTCAATGATATGGAAAATGCACCTATTCAAACAATCTTTTCAGGTATTGTTTCAAACCCAAGTCTTGATAATATTGATTTTGCTTGTTTAAATGATGTTGGATACACCATTGATGATATGAATAATTCTAGGGTTGAAAGAATGCAAAAACAAAAAAATAATGAAAATATATCTTATGAGAATGCAAATGTTAATCAAATCCCTCATATTGATGAAAATGAGAATGAAATCTTTTTTACATTTGAAAATGAAAATGGAACCCCTTGTGTGAATGAAAATGGAACCCCTTGTGTGAATGAAAATGAAACCCCTTGTGTGAATGAACATGAAACCCCTTGTATGGATGAATGTGAAAATGTTTTTATTACAATTGAAAAAGGTGTGTTAGATAACCTTCATGGTAAAGTTTCTTGGAGACAAATTAGAACTTATGGAAATAAAATATATAAAATGTTTTTTTATAGAAAGAAATTAGGATTCCAATGTCGACTCATGGTGCAATTGATGAGAATGTGGAAAATGAGAAAAGTGATGAAAAAATTAGGTATTTTTGTAAAACCAAAAAGAAAGATGATTCAGTAGAACAAGTCATTTCTAGTGTTGCTAATGCTATTGATTTTATAGGTAAGAAAAGTCGATCTAAAGATAAAAATGCGCTCGTCGTGCAATAACAACTGCTTTAGTTAATAAAGCAACTTCAAATAAAAGAATGTTAAGTAAGATTAGTAAATGTATAAAAGTAAATCCTAAAACTTTGATTAGAGCTGCTAAAAGAAGAGAAAATATTGAAAAGGATCCAATTAATCAATGTTGGAGTTTTAGTGGTAGACTCCCAAGATCAGACATGAAATTAACTAATGAAATTAAATCTTTAATCGATAAATTTTGGCATGATAATACAAGAGTATCACCTAACATTAGAGATGTCTTAAAATTAAGGGTGGGTTCCAAAATTCGTGTACCTCATCCAAAGCATCTCTTAGATATGACTCAAACTGAATTATATAAAAAAAAATTAGATGCTTCAATCTTACCATTGAATATTAAAATAAGTCAAAGATCATTCGAAAAGTGTAAACCTTGGTATGTTAGACTTAATAAGCACTGAATCTCTTGTTGTTGTAAGAATCATGTACAATTTCATTATTATTATGATAGTTTTTGATATATACAATGCGCTTTGCATGTTAACCAAATTATGTAGGACATTTGTGGTATTAATATGCCACTTGAAAGAATCAAATATTTTATATCAGGTTTGTTAAGTGAACCCTCTAACGGAAACTTATTTTATTTAAAATCATGTATTTCTAGAGAATGTGATAGATGTGTTAACTTTTCATTATTAGGTGAATGTATGCATGAAATTATTTTAAATGAATTTGGACAACAATTAGTAGATGTAAAAAGATTTAAAAATGTTGAGTATTCTTTAAAAGATGGAAAAAATGGAAAACGTTGTGAGTTAATTATGGAAAAAAATATTGTGCATGCATTTATTAAAGAATTTAAAGATAAGATTGTACCTAAATATGTTCAACACTCTCAGTATGCTCATTGGCTTGATAATCAATTTAGTTTATGTAAAAACACATTCCCAATTGGAACTATATTGTCTGTTGTTGATTTTGCTGAAAATTATACTCTTGCTCCACAAGAAGAAATTCAATCACAGTATTATAATTCAGTGCAAGTAGCTATTTGTGTTCATATTGTTTATAGACATGCAGATGATAGTAGAGAAGATAATAGAATTTTTTTGAGAGAGTACCATTTTATGTAAGTGATAATCGATTACATTCATCTGAGTTTGTTCAATATTGTTTTGATATATTATACAAAAATTTAAAAGAAAGGGGAATTCAACTGCTAGAACATCTCATATGGTCGGATAATTGCACGAGTCAATTCAAAAATGCTAGGATGTTTTATTGGTTATGTAGAGTTCATAAGGAAAATAATATCTAGCACATATGGAGTTTTTTTGAAGCCGGTCATGGTAAGGGAGAACACGATGGAGTAGGTGCATGTGTGAAAAGAGCTCTTAATAGAGAGCAAGTAAAATTTGAGGATGCACGTGCAATTGTAGATTGGTGCAATACCAAATTATCTACAAGAGTGTGAGAGCTCAATAATTCACTGCTTCTTTTGGTTAGTTGAAGAAAATGGTATTTGTTCTTGACAAGATTGTGAAACAATTAATGGATCTGCAAAATGGCATTCATTTAAGAGTTCAAATGCAAACACATGGATAATATGGACAAGGGAGTTGGCATGCTTTTATCAATTTTGTATTGCAGGTGATTGGGAGGCTTGTGAAAATATGGAATGGGTTGAACAATGGCAACAAAGAGCCTTAACACCTACATCAACACATGTTCAACATGGAACAACAATTGAAGATAATCAAGCATTCACATCAGTTGATTATGATCGTGTTTATGATCTTGTACAAGAAGGTACATTATTTATTGAGATGAATTTTATATGTATGCATGTTTATATACATGAATTAAATATAAGTCGTGTTCTTTATTGAATTTTTTATCTATTTTTGTAGGACATGTGTATGCTGTTGTTGCACCCGAGGGGAATGAAGAGGAGACAGAGTACTGGTTGGCTAGATGTGTTGAGAGAGAATATAAGTTGGTACATCCTAGAGTGGATGATGATAACTTTGAGTATCCAACTGGTTCAGTCGTTGTTGTTGGCACCTAGCTTTGAAAATATTTGATAAGAAAGAATGGCTTGCCTGCATTTGAAGATTATGAAAGACACGAGAAGATTATACACTATTCACATTTGATTTTAGCAACCAATATAAAACTAGTTAGATATCATAGGAGGCCTGCTAATAAAGTCTTATGGACACTTTCAATGGACGATCATGAGACAATCATAGATGCATTACAAAAGAGAGAGGATGCAGATGGTACAACAGAGTAAATAAATATTGGTAAGTATATCTAGTTGTATGTATATATTTAATTGATATATATATATATATATATTTGTCTTTAAATTCATTTCCTTATTAAATTTTTATATCATTTTTTGTTTCAGGTCTCCCTTGATACTAGATGTTTTACAAAAAAGAGAGGAGATGCACTCTTATTACAATGGAATTTGAATCTAGAGACAGGTAACTATATATAGTTGTAGATACATTTAGTTGAGAGTATAAATATAAAACTAAATTTAATTCATTGTCATTTTATAAAAAATTTATAATTTATTTCATATCCCCTTAAGCCATCCTTAAAACCCCTTAAGCCATCCTCCCATTAATCCATCCTCTTGGTCACATGGTTTAGGGTCACTTAGGGTTTCTAGGGTTCATGAGATGCTTAGAATAACAAATTTATATAGATTAATGGTTTAGGGTTGATCTCCTAGGATTTAGGTCACATGGTTTAGGGTTTAGGGTTTCTAGGGTTCATGTGATGCTTAGAATAAAAAATTTATATGGATTAATGGTTTAGGGTTGATCTCCTAGGATTTAGGTCACTTGGTTTAGGGTTTAGGGTTTCTAGGGTTCATGTGATGCTTAGAATAACAAATTTATATGGATTAATGGTTTAGGGTGATCTCCTAGGATTTAGGTCACGTGGTTTAGGGTTTAGGGTTTCTAGGGTTCATGTGATGCTTAGAATAATAAATTTATATGGATTAATGGTTTAGGGTTGATCTCCTAGGATTTAGGTCACATGGTTTAGGGTTTAGGGTTTCTAGGGTTCATGTGATGCTTAGAATAACAAATTTATATGGATTAATGGTTTAGGGTTGATCTCCTAGGATTTAGGTCACATGGTTTAGGGTTTAGGGTTTCTAGGGTTCATGTGATGCTTAGAATAACAAATTTATATGGATTAATGGTTTAGGGTTGATCTCCTAGGATTTAGGTCATGGTTTAGGGTTTACAAATTTATATGGATTAATGGTTTAGGGTTGATCTCCTAGGATTTAGGTCACATGGTTTAGGGTTTAGGGTTTCTAGGGTTCATGTGATGCTTAGAATAACAAATTTAAAGGACCCTTAATCCACCCTCTTGCATCCCCTTAAGACATCCCTTTAAAGGACCCTTAAGTCATATCCTCTTACATGTACCCTTATTCCACAATCTTGCATCCCTTAAGTCACTCGCATAATTCCCCTTAAGCCATTCTCTTAGGACCCATTAAGCCATACCCTAGGGTTCATGACATGCATCCCCTTCATCCATCCTATGGCAAACATCATTTGAATTTGTATGGAATTTATAAGATCCAATTTTGTAAGTTTTACTATATATTTGCTTAAATGACTCAAAAAAATTATAGAACTACTTACTTACATTAATTATTTTTGCAGGTTCTCATCAAGTCGGTCTACCATGCGATTGTCACTGAAAAATTATTTTATCAAGAGACTATGTAAATATCAATTTTTGGTCTTCACATAAAAATTGATAAGCTAAATAATTGGATATACATGTGCACACATATATGTTTCATCATGTTGTATAGTTGTATGATTTTCAATGAACTTATTAGTAGCTTTTTAAAAATCTCATTCCAATTTTATAGATTATACATTTCATATAATTGTTCAAATATTTTCTAGAATTGGTAAATAGTTAAAATTACGTGCTCTTAATTTATTATGAATATAATCTAAACTATTTAAGGAATATTTAAATTTATCACCTTTAACCATGTGATAAATTATATATTTATGAAATTTGATTGTAGAGATAAGAATTTATATAGTGCATGTATTACTTGAAAATTAGATAAAACATCTAGATCTACATATGTATGAGTGCATATAATCATCAAAATGAACATAACATGATCATAATTGATTGCATATATATAATCATCACATTAAAGTCATCTGATATAAATAAACAAAAATATGTATATGTCAAGTCCAACACATAAAAGTTTAAATAAAACTAGAGATGTCTGGTCTATTTAAGATTTAAAATCATTTAACTATGAGGTTGATCAGTCAAATCAAGTCTCCTCTTTGTTCCAGGTCGATTAGATGTACCTACATCATGCTGTAAAAGAGTACAAGTGACTTGAAATTAGATTTAAATTTATTTATAAATTTTGATATAATTAAACATATTTAAACCTGAAAATACAAACTTTTCGATAAAAAATAAAAATTTAATTAAATATCTAGTAAATACAATAAAAATGATTTTTAGTACATGCATAATTTACCATATGATCATGTGAATCTACTGGAATATTTTGTTCAACAGGTAGCATAACTGTCACTTGAGAAGATCGAAATGCCTGATCTACTATATCTTGCATATTCATATAAAGCAATCAATATGTTAAAACCGAGAATATATATATATATATATATATATATTTAAAAGATCCATAAAAATTATTTAGGATATTTAGTAAATTTTACAACCTCAAATGATATGACCTCAAGATCATGCACCTAAGATTGCCCATGCATAAATGTTGACGATGTCTCAGGTGCACCTGCAATGGGTGTCTCATGAAATCCCTGCATATAAATGTACAACAATTTTTATAGATCATTCATGCATGTGTATGTAAATGTAAAAAATGTTTAGGATATTTAGTAAAGTTTACAACCTCGAATGATATGACCTCAAGATCATACACCTGAGATTCCCATGCATAAATGTTGACGATGTCTCAGGTGCACCTGCAATGGGTATCTCATGAAATCCTTGCATATATATGTACAAAAATTTGTATAGATCATTCACACATGTGTATGTAAATGTAAAAATTAAATTAGATCTATGATGTGTATTTAATTCAAATTTAACAAACTTTTTGAAAGAACGCACCTGAGCTGATGATGAATCAGGAGCGCTCACCACAACTTGTGGTTGGTCAGCACTAGGCATGCTCATTTGACCTCCCTACATCTAGATATAATATATATCAATCACACGTCATGTGTAAACATTCAAAATAAATTACATATATATATCCACACAAACTAAATTTAATATATATTGGTTTAAGTACCTGACCAAAAGGTGAGCCCATATCTACAACACTCGACATGTAGACATGATCATTTTGAGTTTCAGGCATTATCTGATCATGCGTCTACACCAAACACTTATTGAATTAATATTGTATTATATATATAATTTGATGTTATTATTTAAACATGAATTTTGCACATTCCAAAAAAAAAATTAAGTTCAAAAGATGAACATATCTATGTAAGATGATGCTCAGAATATAGTAAATCCATAAATGACTCTGTCTCAGACGCATGTTGGTCACCTAAAGTGGATGCCTGAGTATTCCTATTGCTTGAGCCTCCATGCTCTCTATTGACCACGTCAGCCGCCGCGTGTGAAGTCTGATGAGTGAGATGTCCTGAAAGTGAACTCAATGCTCCTAATGTCGATAGCATGGTTTGTTGTTGAAATGTAATGGGAAAACTAGGAGAAGCGGGAGGAACAATAGGAGCGATTGGAGCACGTCGCTAAGGATCAACATGTGCTCCTAATCTATGTTGTGGCATGCCATGCCCAAATCCCTGAAATGACCTCATATCAAAATAGTTGGGTTTTAAACCCAACTCAAACTCTGCCCATAACTTTCTCAAAATGTATAGGGGCACCTCAAAATTTCCATGTGGTGGAGTATCAAACACCATCCACCATCTATCCCAAAAATGTGCAGCTATCTGGGGGTGCCTACACCATAAAATTGAAATTCATTTTTTGGTGGGTCAAATTGGTTGGCTAGTTTGGGGGTTAAAAAAATACTGGCACATGGCTTATTTTATAATTTTAAGGTCATTAATTTCTTTATAAGAAAATCCATCTGCATAGAATTGTCTCCTCTCGTCTCTCCATTGATGGAACCTATCTAGGTCTGCATCAATAGATCAAACATAATCGACAATATTTTGCATCGTAGATGCAAACCGTGAGAGATGGGGGGGAATTCTAGGCTCATTTTTTATCAGATCTATATTTTCTTGAATGACCATAAGATTTGCCCTAATGCTCTCTCTCAACTGATCCTGGTCTACTATAGGGGGTGGGGGGTTAGGAGGTGGAGGGTTTGGAGGAATGGGGTTTTCTTGTGGTGGTGGGTTTGGATCTATGGGATCTACAGGAATATGTGGTTCAGGCATAAAATCCTCTATGCTAAATAGTGGATCCATGTGAATGTACAACCAAATGGCAACTGCACATGTTAAACAATTAAAAAATATATATCAACAAACTAATTAAATAATGCACACAATTTGAAAGAACTATTTAAAAATCACATTGAACGTGCACAAATTCAAAATACAATTCATTTGAAGACCATTCGATTTATAACATTAAAAAATCCATAATGTTCATTAAAAATCCATAGCATGTACACATTAAAGTTTATAATTTAAGTTTGTACAAGTTTTGAAAATTTCAAATTTGTGGTTTACAATTTGAGTTTTGGGTAAGGGTTTGTGTTCATATTTTAGAATGTAGGGTTTAGTGTCTAGGGTTTTCTTGATTAATGATATGTGATTATGTATGGTTTGGAGTTTACATATAGTCTGAAAGATATCTAGGTTTTATGGTTTAGGGTTGATAGATAGGATTATATGGCTCATGTGATGTATACATATAAGGTTGTAGACATCTATTTCAAGATTTGGGGATTTTGAAAGTTATATATGTATATTAGAATAATGTAATAACCATTAAGATCTAGAAATTTAAAAAATTGGTTATAAGGATACATTTAAACATATAATAATAGAAACATAGGAATCGTGGTATTTGAAAAGGGGAAATGATAATAGGAGTTACCATAGAACACAAAATATTGTTCATATGAGAGACATAAAAGGTATGAGAATTAAATATTATTTTAATAATAAATTATTAAACAATAGTATAGTACATGAAACTTAAAGGATGCAAATAAATTAAAATTATAGTGATTAAAAGTAATAATTATGCAAGAAATAAGGAAGCCAAACTACCAATCCAGTAGGGTCAAATCCAAGAAAGTTTGCAACCCAATCCTTCACCAATTATAGAATTTAGATTTATACATTTTAATTTCTTGATTTTTTTTTAATTTTGAGTAATAATAATGAAGGAGATCTATAAGTTGATGTTCTAGGACCCCCTTTGACAAAATGGTAACAATCGACCTAGATTATGTTGAATCAAGAGTGAAGGAAATGAAAATTCAATATGTTGTGACTAAAAGTCTATGGTTGTTATAACAAATTGAGGGAAATGCATTGTCTTGTGATACCTCACAATTATCACTACTAAAAATAAACTTTGTTGATCACACCTAAAGATCCCATTGTTATATAAGTTTGTAAATAAACTCTTTGAAAACTATGATTGTGAGAAACATAAATTGAAGAAATAAGACTAAAACCCTATGTGTTTTTAAAAGTTCCACTAGTATTCATGATTTTTAAATCCTTATGAAACCATCAAAAACCTTAGGTACCTAAGTACTGGGATATTGGCTCAAATACATAGTTTCAAAACTAAAAAACTACTAGAGTATGGATTTTAATGACAACAAAACCCTAGAATAGAACAACCTTTAGAAACATCATAAAAAAATTGAGGGAAATTCTCTATGATCTAGGGTGTAATGGGCCCAATATATATGCACATGATATATTTTTTTGAAGTATTTTTTAATATATTGATTTAAATTGTATGCATGTGTGCATATGTATTTTTAAATGAATTTGTTGCATCCTCTTAAGTTGTCTTCTAGTTTAAGAACAAGTTGAACATATTGAATATGTTCATATAAACAACTTGAATATGTTTAAGACAAAATTCAAGAACACATAGAAGAACAAGTTGAACAAGAACATGTTAAATAATAGATTAGAAAAAAAATTGTTAGAGATGCAAAATTGGAGAATTCAATTCAAGAAGACATTGCTAATAGATTTATTTTTCAAGTTTAAGATAAAAAATTTAATCGATATAGATGAGGAATTTTTTAAAATATGATTTCATCTAGGGATATTTTGCCTTATATTAGAATTTTTATCAACCAAATTCTAACTTGAACCATAGATGAGCTAATTATAACTTGAACCATAGACCCTAATTATAACTTGAACCCTAATGTATTCTAACTTGAACTCTAACCATAATTGTAATTAAATCGGGTATCATAACCTTAGTTGAACACTAACCCTAAATGCATATAAACTTTTTAATCATAAACCTAATTAAATATTGATTGAATGTTTAACTCTCACCAAAATTACAACCAATTTAACCCTAGACTCTTAATTTAATATTTACCTCAACCCTAGAACCCTACACCAATTGACGGGGCTAATTCTAACTCCAACCCTAACCTTCATCTTAAATTTTAATTCATAATTTCATAATCCTAACCCTAACCCTAATAAAAATATAACCCTAACTCTAAACCTAGTTGAATACAAACCCTAACCTCAACCCTTACCCAAATATTTATCTTAGAACCCTAACCCTAGAATGAATTTTAACCCTAATTGAACTCCAACTTTAATTGAATCCCAGAAGCAGGTAATTGAATTCTTTAATAATAAACAAGTAAACCTAATCATAACCCTAATTGTAATTTTGAAATCTAACTATAATATATATTAAACTTTAAGCCAAACCTTAATTGTACCCTAGCTTTAACCTAATTTTAACCTACAAATAGGGTTTTAGTTTACGTTTTCTAGGGTTTTAGTTTACATTTTCTGAGGTTTTAGTTTACGTTTTCTAGGGTTTAGGTCCAAGGATTAACGGTCTGAGTAAATTAGTTTTTTAGAACCTACAGTTTAGGGTTTTCAAATTTTAAAATGAAATGTGTCGAATTTAGGTTTTTTTTTGGGTTTTCGATTTAGAATTTTATGTTGTTTGTTTTGTTGATGTTTTCGGTTAATTAAATGCAGTTTAAAAACTATTAAATATTAAATTAAAACAAACTAAACAGAAATAACTAAATAGCAATTATAATGCAAAAATATTGTAGAATTCAACCAACCTGGAGGTTGCTGAGGTCAGGTGTGTCGACGGCAGGAGGTGAGAGTGAAAATTTGGAAAATTCTAGCAATCCAAAATGTGTACGTGATCTGCTTCTCCTTCTGGCCCACTAAACTCGACTGTGAAAATGACTTTCACAGTCGCTTATTTAAAAAAATAAATAGTTTTTCGAAACGCGTACATGTTACAAAACGCGTATACATTATGAACGCGTATGCGTTTCATAACACATACGTGTTTAAGGTTCGTATCCCCGAGTCACAACACGTACCCGTTATGGATTTAGGATCGGGTATGCGATACATAACGTGTATACGTTTCGTGCGAGAATTTTTTTTTGGCTGAAACTTGCCCTCTTCATTGACCCAACTTCTTGCACTTATCCTCTAACTTAATGTTTGAAATATATATCTTCCCCTTTCATATCCCCTCTTGCCTCTAGATTCTAATCCACAAAATATACTATGATTTATGCATGAATCATACATCATGAGAAAAATGAAAATGAAATTTAATATTTATAAAATCTTAAATATCTATGAAATTGAGAGATTTAAGAAAGTATGAAATTTTATCTCAAGTGTAATATCATTACTATCATTAAATATAATGAATACTATATGTAATACTTACAACAATCAATAATAATTATATGTTAGTGTTATACAATCTATTATATCGATTTTTCACATATCAAATAATAAATATTAAACACACGATGTCATACAATAACCAATCTTATCATGTCTAATTTTATAGTTCTTCTAGTTTTGTAATATATATCTTTTAAAAACTTTAATAGTATAAATTTATTTTTTATTGATATTTTGATTATATGATTTAATACTTCATATTTTTGTACTTACGTTATTTTATTATTTTATTAATTTTATGTTATTAATTAGTTATATAATATTTTGTTAATTTTAATTTTATTAGTATGTTCTTATGATTTCTTAAATTTTTTATATTTAACTAAAAATCAGAAATAATTTAGAAATATCAACACACGAAATAAATAAATATTTGGAAATGTAGTTTTTGGATTAAGTTTCCATACTATGTGAAAGGATGAAAGTATTTGGCTCATCCCTTTTATAGATGAATTTTATATTGTAATTAATTTCTCCAATCGTAATCAAAGTTGGTTTAATAAAACATGATAGTATACCAAATATGTATTGATTATGCTTGTTCAAGCTAGTTTAATTGAAGTTGTCTTCAATCAGATGCAGATTATTTTCGGTATGATTATTTTCCTCATTTTTCATTTTGACATAGAAGTCAAATCCACTTATTTACTCATTGGTGCACATATATAATGAAAGGAAACTTTTACAACATATTGTGAAATCTCTTTTGTCTCTACATTTTTATATCATTTGCTACATATTATATCCTTATTTTTAGGAAATGCATATTTCCAACCAATTCTAAACATTTGGACACTTCAATCTAACAGTTTCATAAAATCTTAAGGCATTTTGGATTTCTAAATTATTTACTACATTTGAATAGAGGTATCCATATTTAATAAATATTTATATAATCAATATATGCACACTGTAAAGTTATTAGTAGATAACTATACATGTCAAGTCCTCCAATTCATTGTTTTTTATGTCAATTCTCAAAGTATATCAAAACAAATTGTATTTTACTATTTTTATTAGTATTTTCATTCTTGTACTTAAGTCATCTTATATAAATTTAGATTAATAATTGTGTTTTTAGGAGTTATTTTTAACTATTTGTATTTGAATATAATTTTATATTTCAACATGAGTTTAGATTTCATTATTACATCATAAAGAAGCAATGTATTCAATACCTATTTCAAAGGTAAATTAAGGTTTAAGGGTCACATATTAAATACTAGCTAGAAATTTGTGTGTTCATTTGATTTTTACTCTATATATTTTTTCTTTATCGAAATCTTTTCATATCTTTCTAATTTTATTGTTACTTTTTGCATTTTGAGAGATACTCTTGTAATATGAAACATCATCCAATTAAATTGTTTGATTATTGCTTTCAGTGACAAACTTTCTAAGTTATCTTTTTAATCCAAAACTTTTTTTTACTATAAACATATTAAAATGGAAAAATATCTTTATTTTATTATAGAGAAAATCTTGTTTCAAACATTAAGTTTGTATCATTATTTCTAAAAGCTTTTGTTTACATTTGTATACTTTTCAAATTCTTCAATAATTCCATAACTTGTCAAAATCCTATTAATACGTTCATTACACTGGTTGTAATTGCTGATATACGTTAACATCCATAGATGCCATGACAAAACCCAAACAAACCATCAACATTAAAATTTGAAAGAAATTTTCATTGAGACTACTCATTCCTTCTCGCAAATAGTCTCTTCTTTCCTAAGAAAGTGAAAATGCACGATCCAAGATAATCCGTCGAGCTTAGTTTAAACAAAGAAGGCGCGCATATCCCTGGGATTCCCTTCTTTTCATCTTGGAAATGGTGTGTACATTTTAAGAAAGTGAAAATGGATATACGCACCCACATAATCCATCGAGCTTGAAAGAAACAAATAAAGCAGGCACGGGGAAGATGCGACCGTATGAAAAGAATTTGCACTGAATTAAAAAGCCTGCTGTTTTTTCTCAACTGAAAGAGAAAGATGCGCTCGTATGACCAACGTTAGAAAAACATGACATTATTGACAAAAATCCCAATAAACTCACTTCAGAAGATGCTGCCGTATTCATAAATTGTACAGCCTCTGCCGACATGTTTTTTAATTTTATCACACTTGTTTTATAAAGTATATTTTTCTCCCTTGGAAAATGCATTCTTCTACTGTGGTAAAAGCTTGAGATATGAGTTTGAGGAAAATTCACGGACAGCAATTCATCAACAAAAGTTTCATTGTTCACAATTCACCATGGAAAATTTGTCCTCATGACATTATTCATTGTAAGTAAAATTAATTTTTCACAGTGGTGAATTGCCGTGGTGAATTTTACTTGGAGTGAATTTGTCATGACAGTGAGTTTTCCTGTGGTAAATTTTCGGTTGATAAATTGCTGATGATAAATTGGACCTACTATTCCTTCATCCTCATCTAAAACGGTGGGAGGGGCTCTCCAATGACTGAACATTTTCTATACTTAATGCAAACCATCTTTAGGATTTTTACTCTTTATTTTTTTATTTTTCTATTTACTCAATTAAGCTTTGGTTGTACTTGGAGATCATTATTTATGGTAAATTGCAGCAAACAGAATCAAAACTTATCAAAATACTGATTTATATTTTTAAATTACCTTTTTCATAATATTTTCAAAATAATTTACGTATAATTGTTGAAATTGATTATTATAGTCCCATCACAATAATGTAATTTGGCGACTATAGCACATCATTATTAGTTGTTCACTATTTTATTGTAAGAGTCAAATTATAATAGTGTATTATTTTTTAGTTGGAAAATTTATTTATTTTATTCATATGATTTTTTATAATATTTTTAATTTTCATTTTCATTTTTTATCTTAAATTTTAATGTTCTTTTTTATAGATAATTTTTATTAAAATATCTTTTTTTTTCACTACATAATTTAGATGTATATTTTTAATAACATTTTCATACCCTTATTTATTTATATTTTGAATATCACATTCATCTTCAAATGAAAATACTTAAATTGATGTTTATTAAAGATTATAAAAATAAAATATAATAGAATTTTTTTATTTTGTAAAAATTACCATTCATCTCTAATAGAAAATATAATTGAAGAATGTAAGATAAATATTTAATATTGATATTTTTCTTTCTTCACTTCATTTGCATACTTATATTAAGGAAGAATATTAATTGTATATAAGCTAAACTCAAAGAAACAAAATTTTTATTGTTCACTCATCTAATTTTTATCCAAAGTATTTATCTTTAGTGTTATCATGTTGTGATACTCTAAATAAAGTATCTATTGACCTTATAAAAAAAGATATTCAGAAATAATAATAAAACTCAATATTTTTTTTTATTATCATTGAGAAATGAGATGCTTCTTCAATACAATATTTTTTCATTTACCTTATATATTGTCCTATAAATTGTGCATAGCTTAAATATTTTTTTAATCAAACTTATATCTATTTTATGATATACAAACAACATCATCATTTTATTGCATGACATGTATGCTATATTCCTATTTGTTTAAAGACTACTGATGCTAATGATATAGAGCTTAAATATTATGTTCTTGATGATAATATAAAATTCTAGAGTGACAAATTCTATCTATGTTGGCTCAATAACAAGATGTTCAACAATGGCTTCGGGCGAGAATAGGAGCGACTCCCATTTTTTGAATTATGTGGATGAAGAGGGCGATCCTAGTGATGATTTTGAAGACGATGATGTTCTGGATCCGTTTCTTGTGCTGCTCGATGGAGAGGGAGGGTCTTGTTGGCCTCCTCGTCGCCTTGCGGGTGTTGTTCCCGCCGTTATTGTGCCGGGACTCGTCGTTTTTTCTCCTCTTTCCCCTGCTTGTGGCTAGCCCCAATTGGGGTGTGTTGTTCTGCGCTGGAGAGTGGAGGCTATTGTGCAGGGGTATTCCTATTTGGCTCCTGCTGGTGTGTTTCGCGGGCTTGGAACCTTTGTTTCGGGTGCTAGGTGTTAGTGGTTAGTTGTATCTCCTTCTTGGCTCTGCTCGGGCTGCATGCGCAGCTCTGTGCTTTGCTTGGTGAGTGGCTTGGGTGTGTGGTGGTCCCTGTCACCATTGGTTGTGTTTTCTTTGTCTCATTGGGGCCGGTTGATGGGATTTGGTTTCTTCTTTCCAACCTTCTCTATGTTGCTGGGTTTTCAGGCTTCTATGATGATCTACGTTCTGGGCCGCATTGGGCTCTGTTACGCTATGATGGAGGTGGCTTCCTCTCACATGACCCGCCTTGGTTGTGATGTTACCTTTTTCTTCTCGAAACACTTGTTTGGCCCTAGAGTGGGTTTTATTACTGCTTGTGTGGTGATAGGGGCTTATTTTTGCTGGTACAACATTGGTTATGTTGTTGATATTATGTATGGTGTGTGTGGCTGTGGGTTGTGGCTGCCTGAAGATGAGGTGTTGGATCTCATGCTCTTTGCAAACTCCTTTGTTCTGTCTTGGAGAGGTTGGTTGGCTGTGTGTTCCCTTTTGATGAGGTAGGTGCTATGGAGGGTGGAGCCCGTGGTCTCGAGAGTGCCTTCGTGGCCTTGTACAAAGTTAATTGATGCTAATGTGTTTGTTGGGTCTGTATAGTTATAGAGCCTCTTTCCTTCTATTGGTTATGAGGATTGTGTTCCTCTTTCCATAGTGTTTTTTGATGCTTTGGTGCAGTGGTTATGCTTGGCCCGTATGGGCGTTGAAGCTAGCTCGGACTACCCTTTGTTGTGCGGGAAGGGTGGGATTGAGTATGGCGATGCAGGGCTATATTTTGCTTTCGCTACTGAAGTCTTTGTGGTTGTTGTTGATGGTGGTGTTGTGTTGGCTCATGGCCTCCTCTGCTCGTTGGCCCCTTCAGGGTCTCTGTTGGTTGTGGTGTGAGAGAGGGTAAATCTTCCTCCTCACCCTGTGTTTGTGTCTCATGGGTGCTAGTCTACTTTTGGATTGCGGCTACAAGGTGGTTTTCTTGAAGCTTGGGTAGTTGATGGTGTACATGTCTTTGTCTACAATTAGCTATTGTTTGCAAAGTTGGTTTGTGGGGGCTATCTTGATAGCTCCTTAGCTCCTTTTGGATTCTTATAGGCTCAAACTACCCTATTGTTTTTAGGGGTTAATTGTACAACTATTTCCCTTTCTTATTCTCTTCATTATCTCCTTTTGGGTCCTCAATTTTTGGCTCCTTTAGAGGTGGAGGTTGTCGACTTGGGGAGGTGAAGCCTTCTCCTATAGAGGTGGAGTTTGGTTTGGTTGATAGGGACTATTTTTTCTATAGGGAGTTGTTGCCTATGGCGCTATTCTTCCTTCAAACTCTTTTATTAAGGTGGAGATTTTTTGGGTTGCTGGAATGGTGGCTTTGGTGTTTCAACTTATGTTCGCTCTCCTTGTCTCCTATAGAGGTGGAGATGAAGTTTGTTGTTGGGTCAACCTTCTCTGCTTTTTGGCCTTTGGTACTTTTTGTATTTGACTTATGACTGTTGGTTGTCCTTTGAGTGATGTTACTCCTAGTTATTTGGTAACCAAGTGTTGTTTGTCTGTGGTGTGACCGCTATTTCTGTTTCTTCGGTTTGTTGGCTTGTCTATGACTTTGGTGTTTGTTTTGTTCAAGGTTCTAGGCCCTTTCAAAACCTTGTTTGTCTCTTCGTGAAAAGGGTACGACAACCTATAAATTTTTCTTATCTTATAAAAAAAAAACATCATCATTTTATTCGCATATAACTTTAAACCAATGTACATGGTCAAATTTAATAACATGAATTCTTCTTTATATCTGCATAAATCCTAAAATTAAATAGATAAATATATAAATATGCTTTTATCGAATGTCTTATCCCTGAGAGTTAACTCCCAACCCCTTACACTCTTTTCAAACCCTATGGTAATATATATTTTTAATACTAAATACTCCATTATGAATTGGCATGATGATATTCCTGATCTTAGGTCATGATTATGCTTAGGTTGTCATTCATGTCAAACTACTATTAGAAATTCATTCATCACTAATAGTGGTTATCAAAGGGTTTTTGGTTTGTCAAAGATGAAAGAGATTGTACTAGTACTAGAAAAGGTTCTCGAAGCATCTTATATGTTGTTTATCAGTGTGTAGACTATCTAATTGATTCATGTATCACATTGTTTTGAGGCGTGATTTCCCTCAAATAGTTAATGAATTTATTATACCATGCCATGTATGTAGTCAACATGAGTGTCATGGTATGGAAGCTAGTAATAAGGATATTTTTTGGGCAGAGATATTCCTAAATATGGTTGGTATTTCTCTTAGAAATTTAGTGTTCCTTTGTGGTTTGTAAATAGAATATGTTTGTATTAGCTCTATCAGCTTATTAAGCTCCCAATGGTGTGGCTCAGTGTGCAAGGACTTTGAAGTGTCAGAAAGGTCTTTGAATCTATTCAATGTTTTAGGCATGTGCGGTAACGTTTTGTTGCATTTGGTATTCAAATCAAGTGTGTGGAGTGAGGACACGACCTACTTAAGGTACTTTTGGTGGTACAAGGCATCAAGTTCTTTTGATGACAATATATTTTTGTTTATAGCATTGTAATACATGTTTCATGTAATTTGAATTTAGGTCCATCCTATGTCATCTCGGTTTGTGTGAATCCTTGATCGACATTTAATAGTGTTAATTTAATATCATGTATATGTATTTAACGTAATAGATTGCGACCAATAATGTAGTATACAACAAGAAATTGTGTAAGTGCCTCTTGTGGCAAAAGTTGTGTATGAGTGTGAAGAAAAGAGTGAGTTTCAGTATCAAAGGATCATTCATTGTGTAAGAGAGTTTATATTGTGTCTCTGGTGCATATTAGAGTTATATTTAAAATTTTCCATTATTTTTATAATCTGGTAGGACTAGTGTTTTACCTGTTGTATTTTTCTAGTACTCAATCGGTGTCCCTTTTAAGTGGAGACTGTTGTCTCTTTTAGGTTGGTGCCTACAAATTCAATTGGGGATTGGTTTCTCTGGTAGGATAGTGCCTACATATCATTGTAAATTTCCTAGATATATTCCTCCTTGTGAGAGTTTCTCACAGTGGTTTTTCCCATCTTAGGTTTCCACATATATTTGGTGTTATCTATTATCATGTGTTGTGCTTTAATTATTATCTTGTTTGGATCAATTTTGTTCATGTTGAAAATCTATATAATAATTGTAAAGGTTTCCAATTTTTTTTTATATATTGATTCATCCCCCTCTCAATAGATTGTTTCTCACTCAGTTTCTATTAGAGCTAATTTCTTTTAAATAAGTCCAACTACTTAAGGTAGATCTGAGATGACACAAGAAATTTCATCTAGAAACAAGGTACTAGTTTTTGATGGATCTATTTTTTCACTTTGGAAAGTTAGGATGGAGTCCAATTTGATGGATCTTGGGATGGAGATTTGTGCATTAGTTGAAGAGGGATATGAGATCCTTGAAAATCCTCCAAAATATCAATTTAGAAAGAGGGCTTGTCAAGTTTATGCATAGGCTAATAATACTATTTTATGTGGTTTGAATAATTCTAAATTTGTAAAAGTAATGCAATGCATAACAATAAAGGAAATATGGAAAATGTTGGAAACTATCTATGAAGGTGATGATAAATCCAAAGAGGCAAAGTTTCAAACTTACATAGAGCTCAGTTTGATTGTATGGGGATGAAATAAGATGAGAACATTGCTACAATCATGCTTTGATTTGATGAAATTATCAGCCATATCAGAGGTTTTAGAGAAATATTTGAAGAGAAGGTTATTGTGAAGAGGGTAATATTGAACACCCAAAATATTCAGAGGGGTGGTGAATCTGTACTCTACTAAACCATTTAACTACTAATCATTCAATAATTAAAACACATCTAGTTGCAACTGTAAAAAAAAACATGAAAGGAATCATAACATCACATGACACATGAACACTAGGATTTTTACGTGGAAAAACTAGAATGGGAAAAACCATCGTGAGGATTAGCTCATAATATATTATAACCGGTCATAAGATATTGCAAAGCACACTACTAGGGTGTGTTGTCCTTGAAAAGCTCACAAACTGAAATGATTACAAAAAGAGTGTGGCTCACTGCCAAAATGATGAGTTGATGAAATACATGTTCTATGTGCTAAGTTTCGTTCCAATTAAGCTCTGGAAAAAAAAATCATGCATCGGATTGCAGGTATATGATGCAAACAAAAACCACCCCAATCCACAACTCACAAAACAACAAAGATTAAACAAAGAGAGAAACCATTTCAAATCAAATCTAAAAAATATTTCAGTCAAATTTATACAAATAGAAATTGCTCAATACATTTTTAAAGTCAAATCTCCACAAATATTCTCCCTGTAGCTTCTTTTTGTTGCTCCAAAGCTCTCTTTCTAGTGTTCATACCTTCACACAACAAAAACTCTACACCTCTTAGACACTAGTGCCTTGTCTTTCCTTCACTAGTGTTGCTAAAACCAACAACCAAAACTTCTTCTCACGTTTTTCTTCAAAGACCCCCAAAAAATGCATTGAAAATCATCAATTATTACTCTAGAATGGGTGCCCCACTCTCCCCAAGCATAGCTATCCATATTATAAGTTATGGAGAATTAAATGAAACATTTTAAGCCTCCATTAACACCTATAGGTTCTATCTTTACTCCCAAAGGAATTTTTCTCTATTCTAAGCATTTTAAAATATCTAAAACATTGATTTTTTGTCTCTTTTATGCTCCAAATTTCTTCCATATTATTTATGCAATAGATAAATAGTTAATGAAGGAATAAAAACTGATATTTAATTTCAATAACCATCATAATACCCTTCTACAATAAAATTGATCAAATTGGCACTCTAGAAGTACCTGTTCGGTTGCTGATAGGCAAAAAAAAAAAAAACGTTATCGGATTTATATGAAAATTGGCATGCAAGCTTAAAATAGCACCCCATGGACCCTTACAAAAATATTTTACTCCAACTTTCAAATATCATGAGATATTAAAATTTTCATAATTTGCTAACAATTTTTTTTAACAATCTTTCAACATTAAAATATCCCAAAATATATTTTTTTTTACTTTAATTCTTTTTGAATATTTCATATGCCACCCCCATGAATGCCCCTACCAAATTATTCTACTCCAATCCTTGCGAGCTTTCCAAAAATAATTTTTGAAAACTGCTTGCAAAGCCTTGAAATGATGATTTGATAAAAATCGACCTTACGGAAATTTGAACACACCAAGAGATTTCAAAAGCTAAGAGATGACAAAAGAACCCCAAAACATAGAAAAAATAAAATTCAAACATGAAATTGGTTTTTGGTTGATGTTGATTGCCAATTTCCCTAGATGCTCCTGCATTAAACACATCGAGTAGGACAAATTTTGTGAGTAGAACTCCCAAAATGGAGTGGAGTAGTAGGAATAATCTTTTAGGTTGTGGACAACCTCAAGAAAACTACATCACTAATTTAGACAAAAGGAATTTCTTCCTCTACCTCTTCAAGCACTTAGCTAGGATTCTTTCCATCCTCCTCCACCAAGTGTCCACTCTCTTCATCCTTCTTCATGTAGACTCACATTCACCATAGACCATTATTCTTCGCCATATCTCTTCTCCCTTTGTAACTTTCTTTGTCGGATCCAACCTACCACAAACCAACCACCTCCACCAAGTTCATCCTACACCATCATCTATAACCTCTATATACAAATATGCAACATTCACATACTCATTTCAACTACAACTTTATCTTCTACTACTGCAATCTCTTCCCTAGAGGGTAAAAAATAAATATTTTTAAATTTAAAACCAGAAATTACCTTCTTTTCTTCCCCAACATCATTTTTTTCATCCTCAAAACCTTTCATGTATGCATCTTCATAAGGCTGTTTTAATTTCTCCTATGTAGTCATGTCCTCCAAAGGACCATTGTTTGCTACATCTCCTTATTTATTGTTTGCATTGAAGATAACTTCATCAAACATTTCCTCTCAAATAACATATTTGTCATCCTAATTTCTTCTTTCAACATACCACTAATGTAAACAAAAACTGCCCCAATCCATAACTCACAAAATAAAAGAGATTGAACAAAGAGAGAAACCATTTCAAATCAAAGCTAGAACTTCTTTCATTCAAATTTATACAAATTCAAATTGATCAATACATTTTTAAAGTCAAATATCCACAAATGTTCTCCTTGTGGCTTCTCCTTGCTTCTCTGAAGCTCTCTTGTTGTTGTTCAAACCTTCACACAACTCCAAAATCTCTACACCTCTCACACACTCGTGCCTTGTATTTCGGTCACTATTTTTTCTCAAACGTGCAACCAAAAGCCCCAATGAATATCTCTATAGAGGTATTTTTCTCCTTCCCATCCCTCACAAACTTCTCACATTTTTCTTCAAAAACCCTCAAAAAACACATTGAAAATCATCAATTATTTCTCCAGAATGGGTTCCGCACTCTCCCCAAGCACATCTATCCATATTCTAAGTTTATGTAGCATTAAATGAGACACTTTAAACCTCCATTAACTCCTATTGTGTTGTCTTTACTCCTAGAGGCATTTTTCTCTATTTTGGGCATTTTTCTCTATATTGATTTTTTGTCACTTTTATGCTCCAAATACCCCCCATATTATTTATACAATAGATAAATATTTAATGAAGGAATAAAAATTGATATTTAATTTCCATAACCATCATAATACCCTTCCACAATAAAATTGATCAAATTGGTACTCTGGAAGTGCCTATTCGGGTGCTAATAAGCGAAAAAATATGAAATTTCTCTAATTTGTATGAAAATTGACATGTAATATTGGAGTAACACCCCATGAACCCCTACAAAATTATCTTACTTCTGATTTCCAAAGTCATGAAATATTAAACTTTTTATAATTTACTAATAATTTTCTTTTAACAATCTTTCGGCATTAAAATCTCCCAAATTGAAAAATGTTTGACTTTAATAATTTTTTCATATTTCACATGCCACCTCCATGAATGGCCCTACCAAATTATTCTACTCCAATCCTTACAATATTTCCATAAATAATTTTTGAAAACTACCTACAGAGCCTTGAAATGATGATTTGATAAAAATCGACCTTATGCAAATTTGAACACACCAAGAGCTTTCCAAAGCTAAGAGATGTCAAAAGAACCCCAAAACACAAAAAAACTAAAATTCAAACCTGAAATGTGGTTTTGGTTGATGTTGATTACCAATATGCCCAGATGCTTCTGCATCAGTATATAGCAACTGCCAACAATCTTGCACAATATCACACTATCGCACATTACTACTTGTAATCTTTGCATAGCACACATACATACATCTCTATCTCTATATTTATGTTATTTTAATACAAAAATGTTTCATACATATATACCAACTTACATATGTCAATTAGGCCATGCTAATTGGATGTGAACATACTTGATTCAAAATAGCTTATCCTCGGAAAACAAAAATGTCTTTTTCTGCTCAAAGAAAAATGTGCAAGACATAAATTACGTCAGCCGAGACCTAATAAAGAACACTTCAAATCATCCATAAAGTGTACACCACTTGTCTAAGTTGGCCAGAAGGAGACCCATACCAAAAACTATAAGCCAAACTTATGTCATTTATATCTCTCAGCCAATTCACCCAATATTGCTAAGAGATTATCCACATCTACAATTAATAGTCCTGATTAAAATATTAAAACCACATAGGTCAATCTTATGATATGAACAATTTTGGACCAGATTATTGGATTAGAGTACTCGAATCACTACTTACCAGATAGACAAAAACTTTCACAAACCAATGTTGGCATCAATGACAACACACTAGAGGTCTTCTTCTTCATTCTTCTAACAATTTCCCCCTTTGTATTGATGGAAAAATATGCCAAAAATGAAGCTCAAAAACCAAAATTGTGTGAACTCAACTCCCCCTTTCAAATATACATAGACCCTTCTCCACATAGAACTTTCTCCCCCTTTGACATCAAGGGAAAAGGGTTAAAAAAATATTTAGCATGAATTAGGGGCACCTTGTAATTCCTTGAGAATAGTTTCCCAAGTAGGTTTTCCATCATCCTAGATATGCTTTTCTCTAAAAAGTGTTTTGTGGAATGATTCGAGTTCTACTAAGCATTCTTCTCCTTCTTCTAGAGTGAATGGATTAAGATTCATCTTATCTAGTTTCTCTACATCCAACAAGCCACTTGATATAGGAATGTGTTTGTAAATTACTAGATCTCAATGTTGTCCAAAATTCCTCATAGCATCTTCTTTGTACCTCTGTGAACCATCAAAACTTATTATATACTAAAAAGGGAAAGAGGATTCCCCAATGAGCTTCTAGGATTTTCCACCTAGCAGCACTTGGTGTAGGAATGACTCTCTTTTTGCTTAATGATATGCCTTTTTGGGGGGTTCATTCAAAGATAGGGGCTATATGTAGGACTATGTTGTGTGTGATGATTTTTTTATAAATGCAATAAATTAAAAATGAAATGATTTACTAATGATAAACCTAAGAAATGTAAAATGCTGGAAAAACACATAATGATATGCAAGCATGTACAAAATGACTTAAGAATGTATACTAAACTAAATAGAAATGAAGGAGATAGAATGTGTGCACTTGGAATTGGAAGAGAAATATGATGGAAGTCTGGAATGCTGATGAAAGTGTTGCAAAAGCCGAAAGGGACACTTGTGCCAATTTGGGTGACCTAGTCCCAGATTTGAGAAAAATGGTCTGGAGCTCGTTTCTATCAAATGGATGTCTGAAAATTTGAAAATAATAGAAAGGCCTATCCAATGGGACTAGGTCTCCATTATTGGCACCTTAGTCCTCTTCAAGATTTTTGGAAATTTCTAAGGGGAAACGAAAGCCCTAAGTCTACACTTTGGTTCTTCATAGATATGCGCTTCTAAAACTCTGATATTTAGGCCTAAAAGTGACTTTTGGTAGATATATGGACTTTGCAAGAAAGGAGAGGTCTTCAAAAAGTCTTCAAAGCCTTTAATGATCTTCAATGTACATAAATCTGCAAACACACAAGGAGAGAAAGAGAAAAATGTTGATTGTTAGGGATTAGGGGTTTTCCTTAGTCAAACCCATTTTGAGTAATCAAACCAAGACGATGAAATAGAGTAATGAAGCATGAAACAAATGAGTAATTGATTTTACCTTGCCTTGATGATTGATCTTGAGTTGTAGCAATGGAGGATTTAGCCCTTTGCATGCTTCTTGAGAGAGATGTATTTTTTACTTAGAGTACTCAAAACCCTAGATTGCATGAGAAGGAGAGATGAGAGATTGAGAAGAGAGGAGAAAAAAGAGAGGGGAGAAGTTAGAAGATTAGAGATTTGGTCAAAATGAGAGGAAAAACGCTTATTTATAGAAGTTATTCCTTAATATTCCCAAAATAACACCATATAGGCTGACCTTAGGGTTTTAGAGACAATATCCTGAAAGAATTATGTTTTAATTTTAAATTTTATGCCACATGGGACTAGGCCACTCAAAGTGGTTACCTAGTCCACCTAGGCAATTTTCATTGATTTTTGGGGATTAAAATGTGATTATTTATGTTTGTCGAGCTTGTCTCATGAAACACACTAAGACAAGACTTATATGTGTATTAAGGGGTCATTATAGCATAAGAAAGGGTTGATATGGTGATGACAAGCCTAGGAAAGTGTGAAAATTCTTTACAACACTTTACAACACCTTGACACAAGGCTTGGAAAGGGGTAAAAAGAGATTTAAAATCCATAGTCAAGGGTCCAAATGAATGAAAAGTGTCAAAGGATATACTTTTTGGTGGCACATTTAGCCCCCACTTTAGTGAGAGGATGAACTTGCTTCAAACTCACGCTAAATTATCCCAATGGGGATGACAAAGAATGAAAAAGAAGAAGGAGGTGGTCAAGCCCCCAAGGGTTTGAGATTCTAAGTCAAGTCGACATCAATGCAAGAGACACATTGAAGGGTGAATTATTTGCAGCAAAACAAAATAAATGATCATGCAATGACAAGGATTAGTATGGAGAGAAGAAGGGAAGTAAAAATTTGGATCAAGCTTCGAGCATTTGTCCAGCTAGTTGTGGATCAATCTAGGTTATTTTTCCAAAGAGATGATGTGCTCCCTCTAGGGCCATAGAACATCAGGTCATCCGTAGGGTGAGTTGTCCTAAAGAAGGTGAGAAACATACACATAGCTGGTATGTACTCACAAATGTGGCTATGGGGAAATTCGTGTCACTGGTTGGGCTCCCCACTCAAACCATACCAAAGTTATACCCCGTGATAACTTTAATAAGGCACCACAAAAGAAAGTGATGTTTGAAAATTATGGTGTTCAAAGAGATTTGCTTAGTTCGTACAATGTCTCATCTTAAGGAACATTATGTGTAATGTTGCCAAGAGAGGAAAAGTGAAAATGGACTCATCTTCTATGCAAGAGAGGCAAGCACTCATCTTGTATGCAAAAGAGGAAAAATGCAAAGTCTCATCCTGAGCAACATTGTACCTAATGTTTCCAAGAGAGGGATTCGCAAGAAAGAAAATCACACATTGACATGTGAGTGGTGATGTATGCCCCAAATTTAAAGGAATCGCTACACATCATTCTATGAGCAA
The DNA here is from genome assembly GCA_007115665.2 of Sequoiadendron giganteum. Taxonomy (NCBI): domain Eukaryota; kingdom Viridiplantae; phylum Streptophyta; class Pinopsida; order Cupressales; family Cupressaceae; genus Sequoiadendron; species Sequoiadendron giganteum. The sequence continues at coordinate 246,255,181 of CM021108.1, forward strand.
TTTCTTTAAAGTAGAGAAGTAAAGGACATGAGAGATTGTTTAGAAAGCCCTATGCCAAGTAATATGTTTTTGATAAACCACATCATGAAGAAGGGGTGTATGTCACATGTGATTCAACGTAAGACATCTCATCCACATCTCAAGCTTGATCTTATATGTTCATGAAAGGTTAATGATAATTTGAAAGAGACAATGAAAAATGACATATGAGGGAAGAGGCTAACTAACCTTGTGCCCCCACTTAGTGCAGGACAAGAGTGAGCCAAGAGTATTGATGAGATGCAAGGTAGAGTAAAAATCAGTATCGATTAGAGAAAGTGCGTGCCCCCACATAAGGAAGAACACCAAAATCCTTGAGATGTTTGATTTTGTGACTCAAGGCCTGACACTCATTAGTGGAATGACCATGAGCTCGGTGGTAGGCACAAAAGGAATGTTTGTTGTAACATTTCTTTTGAGTTCTGGGAGGAAGAGAGAGCAAGCGATCTTGAAGGAGTCTCAATAAGATACCTTCTTGATCAAAGTTAGAAGGTGATCCTTTGGTGTGTAGCAAGGAAGTGTCTTGCTTAGTAGATGATATCATACGTACGCAAGGCACTATAGATTGTGAAATTTTTCATACTCCTTTGGAGGAGTGTGTAAAATATGAATCATTAGTGGGTTGCGAGATGAGATTGGCATTAAGTGAAGAGTCCTTTGTTGGTTTCAAAGGATCACTTTTTATGGTAGGGTTAGAACGGTGATGAGGGATAGTGTTGATGTTGGAGGAAGGTTTGAGGATTTCAATTAAAGGACAAAGTTCATCACCATTATGTGTTGTTTGCATATGAGGCTTGAGAGGGTTATGGATACCTTGTTCGTTAACACCATAACATTTTCCACTATAGCCAAGTTATTCCATAAGCTCATAACCTTTTCCAAAAATATTTTTCATCTTTTTGGGATCGGGTGAGGGTTCATTGTTTGCATTGGTGGCTAAATTAGTTGGGGTAGATGCTTTCATAGGATCAGCTAAGTCTTGTGTTGACAAGACTATGTTTCCCTTGTTAGAGTCTTTGTGTATGATCTTGGACTCTCCTAGTAAAGGAGGTGTGAAGTCTAAGGAATCCCAATCATCATCTAAGAGCTTGGTGAGTTGATCAAGAGGTTGTTTTTTATTTTTTTGTTGGGCAGGTTCCACTTGGGTGGTTGGTGTTAAGGTGTTTAAATGATTCTCTTTGGATTTGTAAATTTTTAAGCAACTGTTAGGTTTGGGGTCGACATCAAGTGTGTACACTTTTTTGTTGTAGATGTACTTCATCTTGCGATGAAGAGAGGAAGGCACTCCATTCATTGAATGAATCCATGGCTTGCCTAAGAGAATATTATATGATAGTTAATGAGGCATACCATGGATTTTTGTGTCCAATGTGGCCATTCTGACTGTAAGAGGGATAGTGATCACACCGAGCAGTTGCTTAGTGATGTTGTAAAATTCGCAAATAGAGAGAGAATCAAGTTGGATGTGGGATCTAGCTATGCCAAGCCTATCCAAAAGGCTCACATTAAACACATTAAGATCAGAGCCAATGTCTACAAGAGTTCTATTGATCCCTTTTATTTTGTATTGAGATATTATTATGAAAGCTTCATTTTATTTTTTCACATCCAAATTAGGAAGCTCACTTTGGTGAAAAACAATATTAGCATTTATTCCATCATAATAGCTGCTATGTAATTTGATTGCTCATTAGAAGGGATAGGAGCTTTTTGTAGGTAATTCTACATCAGGTTGTGATAGTGAGGGGAGAATTGAATAAGGTCCCATAATGATATTTTTGTGGGAGAATTCCTTAATTGGTCAACAAGGTCATACCCCCTAAGGATTGAATTTAATTGAGGGGAAGTAGGTAAGATGGGATTAGGTAAAGGTAAAGGAGTTGAGAGTGATGGTTTTGGTCATGGATTGTTTTAGGTGTAATGTGTATGAGAAACGGTATTATGACTCAGTTGTTGCCCCACATTATTCTAAGGTGGGTAGAGGATGAATTCAGGTTTGGGTGAAGGTGAAGATGTATGGGAAGGAGGGTAAAGGACAAGTTGAGGTTAAATAATATTAACATCTCGGAGCAAGGGAGAGGCCAAGGGTGTCTCTTTATTTTATTCTAAGGATGTAATATTATGATTATTATGATTATCCTTATCAAGAATCATGATATCCTCCCTAGGAGGAAGGGTTTTAGGAGAACAAAAAACCAATGGTTTGGGAGAAGCAAAGGTTGGTGCTTCTAAAAGAGCTTCATCACTAATAGGGGAAGGATCAATGGTTGAGTTTTCTTGCACAATAATGATTTTTAGACGTGAAGGGGGACAACTAGGATGTTCATGACAGTCACTAATTGTGTTTTCTAACAACAAAGTATTCTCTTCACAACTAGGAGAAACACTAGAAGAAAAAAAAATGTTATTGTCATGATCATCTATGTGTATGTTGGGTAAACCCACAAAAGTGGTTTAAAATTCTAGTGAGTAACAAAAAGTTGCAATAAATGACCCCATACAAATAAATATTGGTTTTTGGGGGTTCAAATGAACTTCTGGTTCGAGTGAACCCAAATGGGGTTCGATAGAACCCCTCTTCGAGCATCGAACCCCCCTTCGAGCAAACCCATTTAATGTTGGATCCCACATTTCCCAAAAAAATAAGAAAAAAAAATGCTTGTGGAAAGGGGGTTCAAATGAACCCTAGTTCGAGTGAATCCCCCATTTCCCTTGTTCTCCCCCTCTAGCACCAAAAAACTCCAAAATTTGGCCCTTCGCAACTCAAGTTGAGGATGAAAATGGAGACTTCACAGACCCAACTAGATGATGGTATTCCTCAGAATGAGTTATCCAATGAATATAATTTTAATATGTTTTGGCTTTATTATGTATTTGTTGTTTTAGCTTGATTAAACATATGTTTTTCACCGAAAATCAAGCTCTCTATTTTGTACATGTGAAAAAATAGAAGATTATCAAAATAAAATTTTGAAAAATATGTGTGGGCTAGGTATTGATGTGCTTGATCCAGTAAAAAAAAATGGAATTTTGATACATACAAAAAAATTTATGTTGTATACGGTCTGCCTATGTTTGAATTGTAATTGGTTTGACTTCAAAACTTGATTAAGGAAAAAATATTCAATAAAACACTATGAAACCAAATGAAAGGGAAAGATATTGTAGTTACAAATATAAATTCGAGAAAATTAGAATGTTATCCTTCATGGAAAAAAGATTATGTTGTATACGGTGAGCATCAGTCCTTAAAAATGTTGTTTACTGAAAAAAACTAGTTTTCGAAGGAGATGGAAAAAGAAGTGCAATTTGATTCCAAATTTTTTGAAAAAAATATAATTTAGAATCTACAAAACAAAATTCACAAATCACTAGTTTTCATCATCTTCAAATTCCTCACGGTTTAGTCACTATAGGTTCCCTAAAGTGAATATTTAGTAAGAAAAAATTATTTCAATGTCTAGTTTGGCCAGAAATTGTAAACCAGTATTGTGGGATCACCTTGTTGTCTTGGTTGTTAAGGTTTTTTCCACTAAGAGAGGTAATATAAGAGAAACAACTAGGATTCTGATAACTCTCATTGATTGCTTCTTGTAACAAAATATCTTCATCACCAAGGGGAGAGATATTAAGAGAAGAACTAATATGATCGTTACGAATGTCCAAGGTTGTTTCCTCGTCCACTACAACATTCTCATAGGGAGGGGATTTTAAATTTTTCTTAGCATGTATAGTTATGTAAGCTACTAAAATTGTTTAAATAGAAATTAAAAGTACATGTAACCATTTTATGCAGTGTTTTAGCAATACAAACAATATATATGCAATAATACAAGACATTTTTATCCAATAAATGTTAAGCTTTAAGAATGTAAATAATGTACATGATAAAAGGAAAAGAACTTTTAACAAACTAATGCAAAGTATTGTGAACATAAAAATTGTATATGCAAAATTGAAAATTACTTTTAGTAATGTGATGCAAAATTGTAGAAATGTAAGCATTTTCAGATCTAATGATGAAATGATTTGAAGAATGAGCATCCAAAAATGATGATTTTGAGCTTGAAGCATAAAACCTATGTACCCAAAACTTTCTAGGCCTATAGTATATGATATTATGAGCCTAAGAAATAACAGAAATGAGGTTTCTAGCACTATGACAGACAGTGAAAAATCTGGACTAGGACTAGGTCACCCAGAATGGCGAATTAGTCCCATTTAGGGTTTTTTTTTTAAATTCTAGAAATTTTCAAATGGATTTTGATAGTTATGATGTTGGAAGAATATAATAGGAAATATAGGTGCATATTTGAGATGAATGACAATGATATGAGAGACAAGAATGAAAATTATATACACTTTCATGCATGCAAAAATTTGAAAACGTAGAATGCAACTTAAACAATGCAAAATGCAATGCAATGCAAACATAGGATGAAGGACTCTAAATCAGAAAAGAAGGGTGCAAGAATGTTGGGCTCACCAAAATGAACCACCAAAAATGATGATATACTAAATAGGGGAAGAGGATTCCCCAATGAGTTTCTAGGGTTTTTCACCTAGGAGCACTTGGTGTAGGAATAGCTCTCTTTCCGCTTAATGATATGCCTTTTTGGGGGGTTCATTCAAAGATAGGGGTCCTATGTATGGTTGTGTTATGTGTGATGAAGTGTGTCTAAATGCAATAAACTGAAAATGAAATTATTTACTAATGCTAAACCTAAGAAATGTAAAATGCTGGAAAACACATAATGATATGCAAGCATGTACAAAATGACTTAAGAATCTATACTAAACTAAACAAAAATAAAGGAGATAGAATATGTGCACCTGGAATTGGAAGAGGAATTTGATGGAGGTCTGGAATACTAATGGAAGTGTTGCAGAAGCTGAAAGGGACAGTTGTGCCAATCTGGGTGACCTAGTCCCATATTTGAGAAAACTGGTCTGAAGCCCGTTTCTACCAAATGGGTGTCTGAAAATGTGAAAATAACAAAAAGGCCTATCCAGTGGGACTAGGTCACCATTTTTGGCGACTTAGTCTTCTTTAGGATTTTTGGAAGTTCTAAAGGGGAAACTGAAGCCCATGTGTGCACTTTGGTTCTTCATAGATATCTGCTTCTAAAACTCTGATATTCAAGCCTAAAAGTGACTTTTGGTAGATGTATGGACTTTCCAAGCAAGGAGAGGTCTTCAACAAGTCTTCAAAGCCTTTAGTGATCTACAATGTAAATCTGTAAACACACAAGGAGAGAAAGAGAAAAACTTTGGTTGTTAGGGATTAGGCGTTTGCCTTAGTCAAACCCCTTTTGAGTAATCAAACCAAGAAGATGAAATAAAGTAATGAAGCATGAAACAAAGGATTAATGGAGTTTACCTTTCCTTGATGATTGATATTGAGTTTCAAAAATGGAGGATTCAACCCTTTGGATGCTTCTTGAGAGAGATGTCTTGTTGACTTAGAGCACTCAAACCCCTAGCTTGCTTGAGAAGTGAAATATTGAGAAGAGAGGAAGAATATGAGAGTGGAGAAGTTAGAAAATTTGAGATTTGGTCAAAATGAGAGGAAAACCCCTTATTTATAGAAGTTATGCCTAATTTTCCCGAAATAACACCATACAGGCTGACCTTAGGGTTTTAGAGGAAAAATACCGAAAGAATTATGTTTTAATTTTAAATTTTATGCCACATGGGACTAGATCGCCCAAGGTGGCGACCTAGTCCACCTAGACAATTTTCATTGATTTTCAAGAATTAAAATGTGATTATTTATGTTTGTCAAGCTTGTCTCATGAAACACACTAAGATATGAATTATATGTGTATTAAAGGGTCATTATAGCATAAGAAAGGGTTGGTATGGTGATGACAAGCCTAGGAAAGTATGAAAATTCTTTACAACACCTTACAACACCTTAGCACAAGGCTTAGAAAGGGGTAAAAAAAGGTCCAAAATCCATAGGCAAGGGTCCAAATGAGTGAAAAGTGTCAAAGGCTACACTTTTTGGTGACACACTTTGTAAGGTGAAAACCTTGTTCTCCAAGTCTATAGTAGAAGTCCAGGTAGTATAATTTATGTCATATGCAATGGTGTAGGTTCTAAAGGCATTGGAAAGTTGAGACTCTATTGAATCAATTAAGTTTTTAATGCCTTGAGTGGCATCTGACCATCACATACAATACACAAATAGTATCAAGGATTCCTCTTCATAATCCTTTACCTCTTTCAAAATTTGCAACACCTTGTTGTGTGTGATTGCACATTTATCCTATAGAACCAATAACCTTTTCTTTAGAAGTCTTGACTCTACCTCTTTCTTAGTCTACATCTTAAGCCTAAAGATATATTCTTTAATAGAATCAACCAAGAAATTTAAGTTTTTAATAGGTGCTAGGGAATAATCAATTGTGGCACTAGGGGTTGTCTCGTGTAAAGCTTTAATATCTTTATTTACCAATTCTATCCCTCTTGAATATGTCTATTCAATTTCATGTGTTCTATAGTTAAGAAAAGTACCACAAATACTTATCCTTTCTGAAGGTGACATCTTACTTAGATCCAGATAGCCTAGGTGTCATGGAAGTTGAATCAACTAAGATGGTAGAATAGGCTAAAGCCTTGTTTTCCTTGTCAACAGACCTTAAAGATTACTTCTAGAAGATTCTCCGAATGAATTTGATGGTTCAGTGGTCTTGGGGAATGAAAAGATGAAAATTGGTGACCTCCCTCTTTGGCTTCTATGGTTTTGGACCTAAAAGGAAAGAGGCCAATTTTCTTGTTGTTTTCACTCAAGAACAAACCTTTGAGATTTCAATACAAAGGAGAATGAAATCTGGCAAAGGGAATGTTCTAGGGAATTGAATGATGTTAAATGAGGGGTTCACCACCAAGTGTAAACTTGGAATTTATTTTTTTGGAAAACAAAATGTGATATGTAAAATGACCTAGAAAGATAAACAAAATGTATTAAGAAGCTATGAAACTAAAATGTGTGCACCTGGGAGACTGAAGAAGGAAGAATGGAGATCTAGATCACTGAAAAATATATTTTTTATGTTTATTGGGACTCATTTTCCAAGCTGGGTGAATCAATCAAGTTTTTGGAAAAAAGCGTAGAAATAGGTTTCAGCCAAAAGGGTATCCAAATCTGCAAAATTCATGTTCAATCCTATACAGTGGGAATCATTCACCAATATTGGTGAATCAATCCAGTTTTTATTTTCTAGAAATTTTGAAGTTTATTCTATGCCTCTTGGCCTGCTTCACTCTTTTTGACCGATTTCTAGATCCGAATATGCAAAATAACACCTGTAGGGCTTCTCCAAGCTTCTCCAAGGTTGAATTACAACTTTGACAAATTTTCACCAACTTTTCTCCTTGATAAATCTGCAACCTAGACATGCAAATCACACACAAGAAGAGGGGAAAATTTTGTGGTGTTAGAGAATAGGGGTTTGCCTTGGTCAAACTGCTTTCTGGTAATTAAACCTTAAAATGAAAGAAAATGTAAAGGGGGAATGATGAATGAACAAAAGGTGATGTTGCAACTCACCAAACCCTAGCAATAAGGTGTTGCAATTATGCTTGAAATAGTTGCAATGGATGTGATTCTTGACTCTTGCTTGATGTTGATAGATCCTGAATGCAATGTTTGCTTGAATCATGAACTCTACATCATAATTGTTAGCACAATAAAAAACATGAAGAATGTAATATTTGACATGATGATTGATGCTTGAAGAATGCTCTTGAATGCTTCATAATCTATCCTTGAATGCCTTGAATTCTCTTGCTCAAATTCTCTTCTACACTAAATTTTCTATAAGGATGAATACTTGAATTCTTGGCAGTAAAAATGAGTGAAAAAACCTTGTATTTATACTCAATTATGCAAGAATTCCCAAAATTTCAACACTACAAGCCGACATCAGATTTAGGAGAATAAAATACCATTGAAATTTTGATTTAAATTTGAATTTTGGTCACACGAGACTCATTCACCCAAGGTGATGAATGAGTCCCATCACACATAATGTATGGGACAAAAAATCAAAAGTGTCTAGAAATGTGTGAAACCTACAATGGGGCCAAAAAGACCTAGGTGGGACTCATTCTCCCAAGGTGGGGAGTGAGTCCCAGACACTAAATCTGGGCCATACAAGCTAGGAACACCTAAATGATGATTGGATACTAATTAGTGTCAGGATTATCCACGAAAAGATTGAATAAATGAGGCTTGTAGATGTAAAATAGGGCCAATTAAAGCATAAGAAAGCCCAATTATTAATGATAAGCCTAGAGGAATGTCAAAGTTTGTTGCAAGACTTTACAACACTCCAAATAAGGCAATATTAAGATTGATTATGATTGAAATTATGGGTATGTGCAGGATCATAATGGGCCAAAAAGTTGCAATATGTAAGTGATATGATGGCCCATGTGGATAATGAATTTTTTACCCAAAATTGATGAAACGAAAAGTGTTTTTAAAGGAGATTATTAGCTTTACACCAATATAAATTATGCTTTACTTTGAATTTAATAAATAATTATTATTCATTTTCTATTTGAATTATGACTAAAGTCCTTATTGATAGGCAGAGTAAAAAACATCTATAGCTTTCAAACGATATCACTTTTTTTGAATTTGAAACATGCATCACATTCTATGCTTCACATACTATAGGATTAAAAGACAAAAAATGAATTTCATGAATTTTTGACCAAGTTAAGGTGGTTAGACATACGGGTTTTTATATTTTTTAAAATTTGTAATAAAAAAAGTCATAATTAATTATTTACTTAGAAAAAAATTACAAAAAAATATGCATCACATCAAGACATGAGTCCTCTAATTATATCTAAAATATTATAAAAAAATATTATCATTTTATTGTAGTTAGGGTGGTTAGACAGACACCTACTTCTTATTTTTTCCTTGAAATTTAAGTACTACTGCATTGAAATTTCAAATTTTCACCAAATATATCTTTTTTTAAATAAACCTAGTAGTTTAGAAACTACATTCAATTCACAACAGATTATATTCTTACATATTTTTGAAATAATATAGATAACTTATTTAAATCTTTATGTCAAGTTTCCTAACTCTGATTTTCTGAATTTTCATTGCCACTTAAGGGCCTATTTTTTCTATGATGATCCTACACATACCCTTATGTTTATTATGCTTAGTTAATTGATAAAACCCTAGAAAAGTGTGAAAGTGTGTTACAACACTTTACAACACCTTTGCAAGGTACTGTTAAAATACATTAGTTCACAAGGGCCTAAGACCTAATGTGAATGTGTTATCCACATTACAACACTAAATCTAGGCAACATTAAGCCAAAATCCACAAGGAGGACCCAAAAAAGTGCAAAAATATCAAAGGACCCTTTTTTTGACACTATAGGGAATTCTTCTTCACTTCTTCCAATCTTTGTTTCTTCCTTGTTGTCTTCTTTCTTTTCCTCTTATTCTTCTACTTTGAAGGATTTTTCTTATGGTTTGTCTTTATTTTCCTTCTCCTTGTCGTCATCATCTTTTTCATTGTTACCTCATTCTTGTCTTCTTTTCCAATAGTTCTAATATCCTCATGGTGTTCTTTTGTATTGTTATTGATATCATTTTTAAGCTGATCTTCAGTTTGTTTACTAGTTATATCCTGTGTATCATTTAGAGGAGAAAATGTCTCTAAAACAACATGTGTTTCACCAACATTTTCCATAGTAGTATAATCATCTACTTCTACAACATTAATGAGCTTCTATGCTTGAGCTGTATGAGATGAAGAACTAGTTCTCATCCCATAATTATTTTCTATTTCCCTTACTATATTAAGATTCTCTTGGCTCAGTCTTTCAGTAATGTATTTCCCTTTAGTCACTAGAAGAGTGACTCTTTGTTTGACCCTGGACAACTTAGAAAATTCATTTAACAACGTAGCAAATTCTTCCTCAAATAAGGAGGATCTATATGTGTTCAAGGCATCAAATTTCATTTTTTCATTAGCAGTTACAACTGTTGATCATCAAAGCTTGCACCTATCACGTACTAATTTTACTAATTATTTAAATGCAATTATTAATCATGAGATTTTCAATGTTTATATTAGATGATTATTTAAATCAAAATTAAAATTTAAATGCAAATGAAATGATTTTAAATTCATTATTATGAAACTCAAAGTTTGTCATTGCTGATGAAAATTCGAGTGCAAGTGAATGCAGGAACAGGTGAACGAGAATGAAGGTGAGAACATTGATCAGGTAGAGTCGTTTTACCATTAGACATTTATGAGGATGATGGAATCTCACACACCACTTATTTATTAATGTGTTTTCGTGATGATTATATTTGTAAATTAAAAATAAGTTTATTTCGATTGCTTAAATTTATGTGAAAAAAGAATATATTTATTTTAAATGGCAATTTGATTGTTTTTGTGAGGAAATTGATTTTTATTTAAATAATTAACTCTTCATGTAAATATTTTATTTTAGTTGAAAATAGTGATCCTTTTTAATTCTAAATTATTAGAATATCCATATATAGTAGAAATATATGTTTAAAATAATATATATTAAATATGGTTATTGGTTTATTTGTTATTTTCAAAAATAATAAATGAAAGTAGAATTATATATTTGAAGAAATGGATATTAAATTAGTTATTTAAAACAATAATAAGTAAATGAGATACATTCAAAAAGGAAATTGAATTGAAAACAGTAGTTATCAAATTGAAAAAATATATATTTCAATCAATTTTGCATGCAATCAGAGATTAGAACTTGGAGTTTTAGCCACCATTTCTCTGGAGATCAAGCTGATTATGTGGATCAAACTTTCTTGAAGCCTTCATTATTTTGCATGAAATTGGGGAATGAGGTCTATTATTATCCAACAAGAAGGAAAATCCGTTTATGGAGAGAGGCAGGCAGAAAACATATTTTATTTTATCTTTTTTTTTAAAAGCTTTGAATCTCCCATACGCATGAGGAGAAGAGTAAATTTGCTTTTACAGAGGGAGGATTTAAAAATAGTATATGTTTCCATTTTATTGGCATGTTGCTGATTTGATACGCAAGGAAGAGAGGAGAGTAAATCCGTTTTTGAAGAGGGAGGCAAAAAAAACAAAGATTGTTTTTATCTTTTAGGGAAGGCTCTGCTCATTTCTCATGCGCCAAAGAAGAGAGAGAGAGTTTATTTTGATTGTTTTCCATTCTACATATCCTCAGGCGTGGCTAGGAGAGGGAGAGAATTCAGAACAAAATCATGCACAACTAGTAGGGAAAGAGGGAGAACAGTAGTTAGTTTTGATTTTATTTTCATTCACCATCTCCCAATTGCGGCCAGTAGGAGGGAGAACTTAAAACAGTTCAAGTTATTTTTATTTTGGATTTTGCTCTGTCCCATACGCATGTGAAGAGAAGGGAAGAAGGCATAGCCAAAATAGAAATAGAAAAAGAATACAAATAAAAAGACAGTCATAACAGTAGGAAACACACAACTACATGAAATTACCAGGTAGATTCAATAGATAATTTATTATTTTTTCAAATTCAAAATCTTAGTATATTTAATTTGAACATAAAACATATCACTATTTTAACCAAATTTAGAAGAAAGATCAAACACAGACTGGATTTTTAGAAAATTATAGAACAAGCTTGAACAAAAAACAATCAAGAGACAGTAGCTTTTTTTTTTTAGTAAATTTTGTTTTTGCATTTATAAAGATTTGCACAGAAAACAGTATGTTTTAGATTCAGAAAACCTTGAAAAGAAAACTATATTGGTTATCTGTATAGACATAAAATTGGAAATTACCAGAAAGGAACATGAAATTATTAAAATATCATAGAATAAAATTGTTGAATTTTTTCTAGAATGATAAGATTAATATTTTTGTGTATGTAAATATGCTCAAAAAGTAAAGTGAAAATTGCCAAATATTTAGGAGTGATATTAAACTACTTCGAAACAGAAGAAAATGAGAGGTGCTTACGATTTTAAAAGAGAGTATTTTAGGGAAATTTGAAAAATAGAAAAGAAAGTAAGTAAAGTAAAAATATAATTACTTTGAAACTAAACGAATTAGACAAAGATTATATTGAATTATAATTGAATTTCATGAGTAAACGAACTGAAAGAATGTGTGCTCATTTATTCTGGTTTATATGTATTAGTTACATACTTGAGATACACCTTCTTTTATTTTATTATTTTATTTTAAATATGAACTTAATGTTATTTAAGATTTAAAACTATGAAATTATTGCATTAAATACCATGTTTTCTTGAAAGATAAAAGTGCAGTTCATGTGTTTGTGAAAGATGATTTTAATTTTGAATGGAACCATGCATGCTTGATAATTGAATGTGAATGACATGTGTCTGGAAAGTTACCTTCCGGGACGGGTGTCGAATATGGGTTTATAGAGAGCGTAGTTTTTCTTTTCCAAAACTACTATTATTTGTCGTGCATGACATTTTACTTGGCCAAGTAACTTAAGGACCATTGAAATAGACGAGATGAAATTAAGTCTCTACCATATCCTAGTATCAAACTTGGTTGTTTCTTAAATGAATAAGAAAAATGAAAATGCTTGTGGATTTACTAGTTGTACTAGGCACGCACTAGATTCCATCTTGCTTGTCGACTTCTTTTTGCTAAGCGATTCGTGCAGGTTTGAGTATTTTTTGAATGACTGAGGAATTCTGGGGAAGCGTAAGCTTCGAGGTTGGGTGGAAAAAGCGCCCGATTCTTGTTCTCGTCTTCATGTTTGAAGATAAGCTATTGGATTGAAGATCAAAGGATGATTTCTTCATATATGTATTATTTTATTCTTGAATTAATTATTGTAGAACTTAAGGTGAAAAAATGCCTAAGTCTTGTATGATTAAATTGTAGAGCTTAAGGCAACAGAGCGCCTAAGTCTCGAATTGTAAACTTTTGTTACAAATGCTTTTGTATTATTAATGTCGTATAAGATGACATGTGTATGAATTTAATTGGAAGTATTTTGAATCTTTTTGTAGACTTTAAGTCGATTTATTTTGAATATTTTGGATCTTATGAAGTCTAATGAATAAAGTTTTGAATTTCTTTAGAATATAAATAAATTTATTTAAGGAATTATCGATGTTTGAATTAAAGAGTTTCGCTCTTTACAACACCTCTTCGACAACCTTATGTGAAATTGAGTGAATGGGGGACCAATTTGCACCACACTAAATACCTCTAGGATTTTTATAGAAAGATGACTCTTCTTTGATTTTAGATAAAAGGTAGAAGGAAATGTAAATATTAAACATAAAATGGTGATGTTCTAAAGTTTCTACAACATTTAAAACTCAATTCTTCTCCTATGAATGATATAATAGACACAAAATTCAATAACCCTTCATTTTTGGGAAGAGAACAAGCAACAAAGGCTAAGTACAAGGAAAATGCAATCTTTCAAATCTCCTCATGAGAAGTGTTTATTAAGGTCTGCTCTAGCATAAAATTCCCAAAAGTCAATAGAAAAACATTCAAAAAATTCAGAAAACCCTTCATCTTTTTACAACATAATACGAAAAAAACAATAACCTTTAAATAAAATGGAGAAGTACAACAAACATAATCTAACTTCTACAAGTAATTATTATATCATAGAATCCTACATCATGTAATAGATCTAAATTAAATAAATCTAGATCTATTACATGAGAGAAATATGCATCAAGAGAGAAAATTAGATAACATATTGAAATATAATATGATATGAAACCTCCAAAATCTAAATCAATACTAAAAATGAAGTCCCCCATAAAGATATAACTCCTCTAGGTGTTAATAGGGTATAATATAAAAAAAGTGCATTTATAGATTTGAAGAGTTCCTCAACCTTTCTAATCCCATATGAATAAAAATAATTAAATAATAGGTATAAAAGTTGGGAAGTTAAAAAGGAGAATCTATATTTCAATTAGAAAATTAAGAATGTACAAGAAAATCTAGAAAAATAACCTATATCACTACAAAGTGGTCAAAAAAAAAATTTCAATGACTATGAGAAATGAAAAATCTAATTCCTAGGTGAAAGTTTTAGCTCTTGAAAAAAGGCTCCAACAGATATGTAAAAGTGAGCAGGTGTGTTCTCTTGGTGGGTAAACTCGCAGTACCACCAACCAAAGTAGCACAACTTTGGATGGGTGGAAATAAAATTCTTATCCACTAGAGTGACACTATGGTTGTGAAACCAAGTGGAGGAGATCTCATGGTGGCACTCAAATATGGCGATCATTATGCCACCTATTGGGATTAAGCCCTAGCCAGTTTTGTGGAATTGATGGCTTCACATCCTTCTCATTAGCTGCTTAACCCTACACTATTTTAACCATCAATTATTTTTATTTATAAAACCCTAAAATCATACTTGTGATTACACCACCTAACATAGAATGATTCAAAGAATACTTTATAAATAATGACATTATTGATTGTTATAAATATACTTATAACTTGCATGAAATGGTATGAAAAATGCAAATTCTATATAGTTGTACAGACAAATTTTCTACATCTTTACAAACCCTAGTAGAAAAATGGCCAATTTTTTCTAACTCCAAAATATAGAATATCATATATCAAAATAGGGGTTCTTGTGCCTTCTAGACTTAATAGTGAGTACTTCTTTCCCTAGAAATGCACCTAGAAAATGGTCTTTCTTGAATCATCATCAAATATAAAAACATCGGTTTATTGATCTAAAGCTTTGATACCATGTTAAATTTTATGAGAAACAAGAATATAAGTCAAGATCGATTGTTCATTAAGCATCACACACACTTTAGTTGATAGATGATAACATTCAAAATAGTGGATTGGAGAAAGAGTTGTAATATCCCAAATTAAAATTAAACTCAAAATTGTTCTAACTTATAAAACCTCACAAAAAACTTATCTCAAATATAGAAATCTTATTTTTTTATCAAACTTAATATTTGACAAATTGGGTAATCTAAAATAAACACCAATCATGTACCAAATAGAAATCAAGCAATGTGCAACTGAATCCAAATGTTTTATTATAGATACCCACATGAAATTACATAATTTTTTTCGTTAAATACATCATATATAACATAAATTAATAGCAACATCAAATATGGAAGTTTGGACACCTTTATTTTTATCCAACTAAGAATGGATGTAAATCAGGTAGGATAAAAACTTCACCAAAATGTTCCAATATAGATCAAGAAAGTATGAAATTGATATAGGATGATTTATGACTGAGAGTAACATGAAAATTAAATCAGATTGCTATTATAAACAAATGATATCAAAAACTACAACTGAAGGAAAATACCCACAAAAATCCCCAACTAGAAGTCCAAAACACTCTAAAACTACTGCAATCTCCACACAAACTCACCCTGATCTTCATAAAAAGTTTCCAAAAGAAAAGTACATATATGAATGTTGAAATATCCTCAAAATATGCTACTCATAATACCCATACAATTTGAAACTCATAAATCTACACTATGCACTCCAAACTACACCAAAATCTTGTAAATAAACTAAGACAATTTACCAAACTGAAATGCATTTGGCACAATGACAATCTCCAGATGAAACTACACCTAGAGACCGTCATAAACACTATATATGAGCTTCAATATCCTTGTTTTATCAGCCTCAAAGATCCTTTGTCATGACCCCTATTTTTATTATTCGTATTTTACAATGTTTAATTAAATTAATTTGTGGTGAAATAAAAGTACAAAGAAATTAAAAAAAATTATATATTTTAATTACAAAATTCATTTTGCAATTAAATGATAATGTGTGGTTATTTATAATAATTATTTTTAGTAGCAATTAAATGTTATCTCTCTACTATTTATCTTGAATAAATATTTAATTTGCAATTAAAATAGAATTTCTTGAACACTTAGGGAGGATAAATATTACACATGAAAATAAATTTTATTTTATTTTAAAAAATTAGGTTATGGGAAAAATAAAAGAAAAATTTAAAAGGGGGAAAAGAATAATGGAAATATATAATAGTTTTCACAATCTTTATTTTCTTTCTCGGAAAAACTATTACTAAAAATGGGCACTAGGAAGTAGTTTTTGGGGGAAAAGCATAGTAATTCAAGAAAAGGGAAGAGGGTTTACAACCAAAAAAGAAATGAGATGCCTATGGATGACTTGTAAAGGGGGTCATTATCACAGTTGTAAATGGGTAGAAGGTTAGGAATGGAAGTTATCTCTATAGGATTATTGATTGGTGCAAAGTAGGAGATATTACTAGCAATGAAATTTTAACTATATATTTATGGATAAATTACCCTTTTAGCCACCGTGGAGGCATAAATTAAGCGTACACCACAACTGAAATGTATCTATTCCATCAATTTACCCTAGAATTTTTTCTGGCCTCATACTTTGTGTGTGTGTAAATATGTAGAATCAACTAATAAGTTAAACAAACACACCAATGAGACATTGTATCAAAGAATCTAATTAAAATTAAGCAAACTTTAGACCCAATAGATTATTCAAAGATGTCCCATTGTCCTTTATCTCCAAGGATTTGTTTTAAGTTGTTTGCTCTCAGATTATGTAAGCAGAAGCTCAACAAAATGACAACCTAGAGAATGAGATGATATGAAAAATGCATTCCTATGCTAAATGACATGAGATAATGAAACTAAAACAGATTATGCATGCTATTCTACCATTATTATTTATTCTAAGATGATAAAATTTAATATGCTATGCTATGCTTAAGAAATCTAAGATATTAAAATTGCTAAATGCTTGATAATGCAACTATAACTCTCACGCTATGCAACTAGTGATTTTAAAAGAAAAAGAGGTCTTATTTATAGACTTTTGGAAGCAAAAGATTAGTTGGAAAAGATCAACAGCTAAAATTGAGCTTGGTAATATGGACGGTGGAAGATCGAGAAGTTGCAGAGAAATATGGAAGCTAGAGAAAAATAAGGAAGATGTTTCCTCCTACAAAACCTTCTCCATTAAAAAATGAAGGAAAGTGGTCATTTGTCACTTTTAGTTATGAGAAGTTAGTTGGTAGTTGTGGATAACTAAATAATTAAATAATAAAATTATTTAATTATATGTGACATGTTGTTTTAGAAGCTTCCATAATTAAATATTTCAAATATTTAATTATTTGTGAAAGTTGAATAAAAAGTTTCTACTTAAATATTTAAAATATTTAAGTATATGTTAAATGAGAATTTAATAATGATAGCTTATGGATTTAGAAGAACATTACTTTATTTGAATTAAAAATTCAAATTGAAAGTACTAGGATAATTAATTTAAATAAAGTATAAAATTTATTTAATTAATTAAGAGGAAAATAGAAATATGATAATAATTAAATAAACTTATTTATTTAATTAAAAATATAAGAATTAGATAATAAAAAATATAAACAAATAATTAAATTTATTTATATGTAGATGAAATTAGAATTTTAATTAAATGACTAGTATTTAATTAATTACGAGACTCAATATGATGTGACCATTTTTAGATGTATACATTTTCCCCTCTTTGAAGCGATGTGTGTTATGCATTGCTTCAAAGAAAAATTCAGATATAAAAATTTTTGCCCCTGACTTTGAAAAATTGATTGATGATGCTATATGCCCCCTCAGGAGATAAATTACATTTTTGAAGTTTCGTCAAAGTTTGTGATGATGTTTGAAGATTTTTAATGATTTGATGCAGTTTTGTTGATTTATCTCCCAAAATAGTTCTCAGTTTGGTGAAAATTAAAAATAACACCTCCCTTAATTAACCCCTTAAAAGGTGGAAAAGGTAAAAATTCATTGTCATTTTTCCTATTGGATTTTTGTGATTGGAGAGCTCTAAGAGACTACAGACGAGATGGTGATCCACTATGAGAGATAGATTCGAGAGGGTGTTCCTACATTAGAGACTACTTGCTTATGGACCCTCGGTAAGATTTTTAAACCACTCTTGTGAATTTTTTTGTTCAATTTTTTTCGCAATTTGAAATTTTCAAAATTTGTCCTATTGTTTTAGCGCATATATTTGTTTAGTTAGCACATCTAGAATAGCACATTTAGGTCATAGAATAGTGCATTTTCTTGATAAAGCAACACATAGGTTACATTCTGTTTTAGCGCATTTTTTGATTTGGTGCATAGATTGTCTATTTTAGCACATCCATGTTATTTTTGATGTTTTTGATTGTTTGAGCTTCAGATTCCTGATTTTGATGATTATTTCAAGAACAATTGTGATTGCTTGATGTTTTTGCTATATTAGACAACTGATTTGACAAAATTGATTCTCATCAAGGATAGCGGATCTAATTTTTGTGATGATCTAATAAATTTGTCCTCATTTTGAAATGAAAAACAAATAGTAATGATGATTTAATGTTGAATTGTAGATAAATTTTTCTTCATGCTTAAATGAAAAATAAATAGTAGAATGATTAATTGATTTGAACGTTGATAATTCTGGCTTCCTAATGAAACACAAATAGTAGATAAATGATATTGATGATGTTAACATGTATTTGATTTCACATGATTGCTTGACATGATTTCACACATGATGTATTTTTTGATCGATTGATTGTATCACCTTGATATTGTGATCTGATTGATTTGTATTGATATGATGTATAGGAGGATTTTAAGATCCTCCAAGTTAGAGAGAGATTTCCCAGGGCCTGGGAGATGATCCCTAGATTATCACAGCTTGAGATTGGAGTGATTTCCAGATGTGGGTTGGGTTCATTGCTTAGGATCCCTTAGTATAGGATCAACATGGGGTTACTAATAGCCTTAGCTAGGAGTGGTTGAAAATTGAGCATAATACCTTCCATTTTCCCACTTGTGAGATCACAATGACTCCTAAGGATGTATATAAGATATTATGGATCCCTGTGATAGGCGAGATTGTGGTCTATGACCACAAGGAGGTTGGTGGGACCCATGCTCTATTAAGATTATTCCAGGATCCAAGCATTTACAGTTAAGAGATTCCATGGAGAGATATGGTTAAGAGCTATGCCCCACTCCCCTCAATATTGGATGGATTCATAGGTGTCTTTTTGTGTTCCAACCATAGGTTGAAGGGACTGCCAGTAGGATGGGGTTGTATCCTAGAGAAGATGATCTTATATCAGACAAGGTATGCATAGGGTTCATGCATGTTGGCCCACCTATACCATAATTTACATTAGGTGGTATATATAGGTGGGAATAGAATATCTTCCAGGGTGACTATTTTAAAGATCTGGGCATGGGAACACATTGCTATCACCTGCCCCTTTGCAAGGAGAGATCATCCCATTGGCCACCCATATGTTTATGTCTATGCAGGTCCACTTGTCTAGCCTAAGCTGGGAAAGTTAGCGTACTAGAGGAGAGTATTGGATGACATGGATACTGTTATCAAGAGGCCCTATGTAGACTATGAGGCCTAGGATGAGAATGACATTGAGTTTCCCTACTGTGGCTTATCTATATATTTGATCGAGAGGACCCCTTTCATCATAGAGATATTTTTTGTTATGCGGGTATTGAGATAGTTTAGGTGATTCAATAGGGGATTTCCCATTATGCTAGGTGGATAAGGGATGTTGCAGAGTGGGGTCCCTTCATTTCCTATGAGGTAGCAAGGGTAGAGTATCTAGGATTACAGCCAAAGATATGGGACTATAGACCAAATATTACATATGCACATATGATAGAGGAGTATGCTCAGTACTTCCACACACACCTTTTTCCAAGGTTGACGAGTCCCGATGAGCCTACCACACTACTTGATGGACCAAAATTACAGCATGTGTGGAGACAGTAGAGGGTGGGGCATAGACAGAGTAGCTCATTGGAGGAGGTGAGTATATTGGTGCAGATGATGGAGATGATGATGAAAATGAAAATGATGAGGATGATGAGGATGATGATGATGGGGATGATGGGGATGATGGGAGGAGGCCACCCATTTTGAAATTTTAGGTTAGGAGGAGACTGAGGACCATGAGGATAGCAGAGCAGCCATTAGTAGGTTTGTCTCACATTACGATCAAGGCTCCATCCTAAGAGCAATAGAGCTAGATTGATAGTTTACAAGAATAGATATAGGCTCTCTAGAGCTAATTGGCACAAGCTCAAATGTTAATTACTCAGTTTTAGACATAGATGGCACAACCACCACCCCCAAACCCACTAGTATCTCAGTTGATTACTAAGCGAGACAGTTTGAGGTAGCAGTGCCACTAGGTAGAGGGTCTGTCAGAGAGACTCCGGAGATCCATGGAGGGAACCTCCATTGGAGAGGTTGTGTAGAGGGGCTGGAGACTACTCAGGAGATTGAGTACTACCAAATGAGATACTATGAGGCAGTGCCTCCCAAGCAGTGGATACCATTTACTTAGTCAAGCAACAGGTCTCTCACTCACTCCAAGAGTCATTCTAGGAGTGCAACTAGGAGTGTGCTATAGTCGGATAGATGAGATACAGGTGGTAGGGATCCAGCCAAACCAACTCTCTCTGGAGTTAGCATCAATCATAGTCTTGATGTTGATGCTCCTCATTGATGATTTATATATGTTCATTTGTGTCACATTGTATATATTTCTCTTGACATTTGATATCTTTGTAGAATTGGACATTGTGATGAGATTCTATGATATGCAACCGCAATTCCTATATGCATGTGTCTTATATTATTCTATGATGGATGTTTATGTATTCATTTCTATTTCTATATGTTATGTTTTCTTTTGATTATGCCATGATTATGCATTTTTATGGATAATGATCTTTGCATGATGATACCTATGCACATGATATGATGATGATGTTTATGAATTTGATAAATAATGATTATGATGTGATGACCTATATATGAAACTTATATGCATTATGATTATGATTATGCAAAATATGTTATGATGGTTATGATGTGAATGATTTTGTGATGTATGAAAAAATGTATCAATTATGGATGTAAAAAAAATTGTTACGAAATGGATGCAATGGATGCATTTTATGATTATGTATAATGATACAATAGTTTTGATGTAGATGATAATGAATAAAAGTGAATGAATGTTTTGAAAATGATGATAATATGAAAATAAATGATATAAAGGTGAATGATGAAAAAAAAAAAATGAAACATGAAAATGAACTATATGACAATGATAATGATAATGGATAGTGGATAATGTGATAATGATATGAAAATGAATGAATGAAAATTATAATGAAAATGATATGATAATGAACATAAATGATGAATGAATGATATGAAAATGATAAAAATGATCAATATGATAATGATAATGAATTATCTAAATGAAAGTGAAAATGATAATGAAAATGAAAATAAAAATGATAAATGAATGATAACAATAATGATATGGAATAATATGAATGATGTGAAAATGAAAATGACGTGAAAATGATATGAAATGATGATATGAAAAATTGATAAATGATGATGGTATATGATAAATGAGGATAAAAGTGACATGAAAATGATAATGAAAATGATATTAATATGATACGAAATGATGAAATATGAAAATGATAAATGAAAATGAATATGAAATGAATGATATGAACGATGCAAATATGATAAATAATATGATAACAAATGATATGAAGGATGTGAAAATGATTTATTCCAATGTAAAAATCTAGTCAATATTTTCAAAAGAAATATATTATTTTTGATGTCCTTGCCAACCTCCAAAATCCATTATGCAAATGCAAAATGAATGCAATCTATATTAATCATACAAACTTAACTATGAAAAATGAACTATGCATTGCTATCATCCTATGAACCAACTTTATGCTTGTTTATTATCATTGAGCCTTTTAAAATGTTGGGAATTAGTACAAGAATCAAAGGGTATATCTGCACCGATGATGTCCTGAGTACAACTTTCATGATTTTTGATATAGCAAGTTAATACAAGAATCAAAGTATAATTGAACCAAGATGTCCTGAGTATTGCTTGCATAAATAGATAGAAGTTAATCCTTTTCCTATGCAAATTCCGAAATTTCATCAATGATACTTTTGTAAACCATGTCTCGGGACAAATTTGCACAATAATAATGATTAACTTACAAACAACAAACAAAGAAAAATCATACTCCTTCCTTGTTACTCTAGTTCAGTACATCATTGAGCCACTCCAGAGATATGATATCATAAAAGTACCAAACAATAGTTCAATTATGCTTTATGTGTTCTAATCATTTTATTCAGATTAAGATCATCGAGTTTGTTCTAGTTTCATTATGTGACATGTCTCATAGTTGTTTTGACCAGGCATGATTGGATATTCGAAGTTGATTTGTTATTCAGATATTTGACGCATGTTGCTATTTGTCTGCTCAAAATTTGATTGCCCCCAACGATTTTTCACTTTGGCTCCATATTAGACACAACCTACTGCTATGAATATAAACAATGATCACCAAGCCATGATGAAATCCTATCGCCTCTAGTAAATTTTGTCTTCATCATGCAGATATGATGGCAAGGGATGGATTTGATGCTAATAAAAATGGCTATGTACTAATGATGCAGGACGTAAATTAATAGATGGAAGAGCCAACTAGTTTACAAATAGCGCCTGATTGCCATGTTTTCACCATTTATTTTTATTCCACTTTTTCAGATTTTGTGTATTTTTTTGTTGTTACCAGGATGCCTATTTGCCAGGTTTTGATCAAGGCAAGGATCTTTTCGATTTTTCACTTTTCTTTCTTTTTTTGATTTTTCTCTTTTTTTTCTAATTTTCCATTTTTCTAATTTTTTAATTTTTCCTTTTTTGATTTTTTTTTGTATTTTTCCTTTTTTGATTTTTTTTGTATTTTTTCAAGACTCTTTACACTTTTTGTGCTCATACATAGAATTTCTTAAGATGAATGCTATTGATCAACTCTTCAAATAGGCCCCCCTCAGGTGTAGATAACTGATATGCTCCAAAACCATAAACAATAATGATGAAAAATGGACCCAGCCAATTTGGTTCAAACTTTCCTTTTTTCTCCCCATCTTGTTGATTGTGAGGATTTTGCTTTAGGACCAAGTTACCCACTTGAAATGTTCATGGTCTAACCCTGTGATTGTAACTACAAGACATGACCTATTGATAACCCTTCGAGTGATCAATTGTACTTTGTCGTCTCTCATCTAGCAATTCTAGTTCGTGTAGTAAGGAAACTTTGTAGTCTTCATCAGTTATGAGTCCCTTCAGTGAGACTCAAAGTGAGGGTATCTCAACTTCTAATGTAAATATTGCTTCTACTCCATAGAACAAAGCATATGGGGTGGATCTTGTTGGTGTGTGAATGTTGGTTCTATAGGCCCACAAAGCTAGATTCAATTGGACATGCCAATCATGACCGACATCATTTACTATCTTCTTCAGGATCTTTAGGATTGTTTTATTTGAAGATTCTACTTGGCCATTTCCTTGTGGATAATAAGGTGTAGATAACCTATGTTGGATATGGAATCTTTCACAAAGTTCCTCAACATCTTGATTCTTAAAAGGTCTCCCATTATCAGTGATAATGGAGTTGGGAATACCATACCGACATATGATATAATTCAAGATAAAAGATGAAATTTTCTTGTCAGTTATTGTGGTCAATGGAACAACTTCAATCCACTTTGTAAAATAATAATTTTTCGTGATTCTAAACTTGTCACCATTTGATGAAGAGGGATGAATTTTGCCAACTAGATCTAGTCCCCATTGAGAAAAGGGCTATGTTCTAGTGAAAAGTTGTAGCTCTTGGGTAGGAGCATGAATAAGGTTTCCATGTATCTAACACTTTGGGAATTTATTTACAAAGGTAAAATATTCCCTTTCCATAGTTGGCCAATAATAACCCATTCTAACAAGTTTCTTAGCTAAGATCAACCCAATTGAATGAGTTCCACAAATACCACCATGAACCTTTTCTAAGGCCTTTCTGGATTCATCATGTTCAAGACATCTAAGGAGGGTACCATCAAGACGACATTTGTAAAGGGTGTTAGTGATTAAGGTATAGCGAGAAGATTGGCGTATAAAGTTTCTCTTTTGATTCCAAGATAAATCCAGGGGTAAGAGAGTATATTTTAGGTAGGTATAGATTTTATCGTATAAAGGGGAATCATAACCAACGAGATGATAGATAATTTGGGTCTCAAGATTATCATAGGTAGCAGAAAACAATTCTTCCACTAGGAATTCAGATCAAGCTTCATTTTCTAAAATTTTTTGTAGCGAAGCAATTGTAGCCATGGCATCTACAGCTTTATTACCAATCTGGGGAATCTATGTGAACTTGATTTCAAAAAAAATATTTCTTAAAATCATCAGCCATGGTCTGATAAGGCATTAACTTTTCATCCTTGGTCTAATAATCATCAATGATTTGGTTAATTACAAGGTGTGAATCACCATAGACTTGCAGCACTGTGATCCTCCATTCCAATGCTACCCTCATTCCAATAAGAAGTGCTTCATATTCGGCTATGTTATTGATGCAAGGAAACATTAACTGGGATAATATTTTGGAATAGTATGTCCCTAAGGTGTAACAAAAATAATTCCTACCCCCGAGCCATGTTGTGTATAGGACCCATCAAAATATAGTATACATGATTGCTTCGATGTTATTGTGAAAACATCTACATCAGAAATTCAATGTGAATTGGATGATCTATTTGTAAGGGTTCTTTAGCTAGCTGATCTTCTATGACTTTTCCTTTGATGGCTTTTCGATCCACATAGTGAATTTCAAACTCAGCTAAGATAATTACCCATTTAGCTAGCCTAACTATTAAGGTATATTTGCTCAAGAGGTACTTTAATGGATCAATTTTGACCACAAGATTAAATATGTGAGCTAACATATAGTGCCACAACTTTTGAGAAGTAAACATTGCTTACAAACAAGCCTTTTCAATAAAAGTGTAGTTGAGTTCATGACTTGTCAAGGTCTTCCTAATGTAGTATACAACTCGCTCTTTTCCTGTTCAATCCTCTTGTGTCAACAACGCCCCCAAGGATACTTATGTGGCTGAAATGTAAAGTATGAGTAGTTATTCTAGTACTATTGTGATGCAGAGTGGTAGGGAAGGTAACAGACTCCTATGATGGAAAATATACTCCAATTCAACTCTTCTCTCAAATACTCTTATAAGGAGCCTTAAACTCCATTATACTTTAAGAGATCAACCCCAGACACCTAGGGTTCACAACTCAGACCTCTCACAGAGCTTAATAAAAATTTGAATCATGTCTTACTAAGTCAAAACATGGTGTAACAACCCTCTAGCACTCAGGTTTCAACAAACACCCAACACTATGGTGAATTAGACCCCTTTTCCCTTAAGGTTAGTAGCCCTTGCTCGGTAGGATAGTCAATACAAAATCCACAAGGAATACTATTAAGTAAAAAAAACTATGGATTATGAAACCCAAGATGGACCCCTACAAATTCCCAAATCCTTCCCCCTTGACTGTCAAGGCATCACTCACAATGGCCCTTTCTACTGTTGCTCCAAGAGGCCTAATTCACAGACCTACACTTGGGTCTTGACTATCTAGGCTCACCCATTCACCCCAAATCCAAAAATTAGACTCTTAAAGGTTCTCCAAACATGTTACCATCATTCACAAGTGCCTCTTAGATAGGTTCTTCAGAAATCAAGCAAAAACTCACTTTTTTGCTTGTCAATTAGGATTGCCACATAGAGATATCAAGCCAAGAATCTCACAATACTTCCTCCAACGAGACTTCCATTCTCCAAGACATTGAGGTAATAGTAGTACAAACATATATCTTCCATCCAACTATGATTTAGCAACTCTACAATGTGGGGATGGCAGAAATCCACATTTTTCCTTCAAAACCCAGATTTCAAGGGTTTTCAGACCACTCGAGAGTAAAATGAAGATATCTCCCTTGATACTCAATGAAATCTCACCACTCCAATTCCAAAATAAATATTATTAAATAAAATATTGAACCATTATAGGATTGGAGCATAACACAACACGTGCAGACCGTACCAAGTACATGATTAACAATTTCTTGAGGAAAAACATATAAAACAACAAACTTCTTATTGCAAACTCCTTCAAACTTCAATAACAGCCTTTCCTCAACCAAGAGAGTCATATTTAATGCCTTCCAACCTCCTCCAATTTCTTCCAACTTAAATTTTAATCAGTTGGCCATTGGAAACACAAAAAGACTTCATTTTGACTCATAAATGCCTCATTAAGGCAATTTAGCCAACTTTCACCAACCTACCCACAAAGATACCTCCAAAGTATGTGATAGGCATCCAAGACCACTCAAATGAGAAATTTGACTCCCCTCAAGTGTCTAGTTACATCAAGGCATCCTTATTTCTTAATTTTCTAAGATGCACTAGACTTAGAAAGGAGGATGGAGACCTTGTTGTACAAAGAAGTTTGTCACCAAGACCAAAACTCAACCAAAAACCTAGATGACCTATTAAAAAGAATTGAAATGGTTCATAATACCTTATTCCATCATTAAACCAAGAAAAAAAAATTACAAATTATTCTAGGTCCCTTAGACCCATGGGTGCTCCTGCACCATACTCCTAAGCAAGAAAAAGATCTCAAGTCCTCTTTGAGATTAGGTCTTCTTCAATAGTCCCATGTTGTCTAATGTTAGTTTGAAACATCCAGGTGGCATCCTCTTTAGTTAGACCTTGCAACTTAACCAAGTACTCCTTGTAGACCTTCCTTCTCATCCTCTTTGTCTCCTTGGTGTCTAGGATGCATTCAAGAGTCATAGGTTGGCTTGGGGGTAGTTACTTAACCCAATATTCATTTTAAATTGGTGTTGGACCTTCTACATCCCCTAAATTCACAAAATATTTGAATGGACACAAATCATAAACATTAAAGATAGGAGAGATCACCACCCCAGGAGGTAGCTCGATTTCATAAGCATTTTGGCCAAACTTGTGGACCACCTTGCAAGGTCCTATCTTATTCATCATTAGTTTAGTATACTTTCCCTTTGTAAGTATCTCCTTCTTCAAGTGATC
Organism: Sequoiadendron giganteum; assembly: GCA_007115665.2. Classification (NCBI taxonomy): domain Eukaryota; kingdom Viridiplantae; phylum Streptophyta; class Pinopsida; order Cupressales; family Cupressaceae; genus Sequoiadendron; species Sequoiadendron giganteum. The sequence continues at coordinate 246,282,360 of CM021108.1, forward strand.
CATCACAAAATCTCCAACCTTGAATTGAACATCCCTCTTCTTCAAATCTGCTCTTTCTTTGTACTTCTCAACATTCTTTTGTAGAGTTTCCTTCACTTGTCGATAGATATCCCTTATTGTAAGAGAAAAGTACTCTCCTTGAGCACTTCTCCTATCAACTCCTTGTATATCTCTTAACTCATATACCCCTCTAGGGTGCATTCCATAGAATACTTCAAAAGGGCTCCTACCAATTCTCCTATTCATGGAGTCATTGTATGCAAATTCAGCCTGAGGTAAAATCAGATCCCAAGCTTGTCCATGCTCCTTGGTAATACATCTCAAGAGATTTCCCAATTATCTATTCACCACTTCAATTTTTCCATCCATTTTTGGATGGTATGCATAGCTAAAGGACATATTTGTGCCAACTTTCACCAACTTTCCTACAAAAGTGACCTATGAACTTAGAATACCTATCAAAAACAATGCTTAAGGGAAATCCATGTATTCTAACAATCTCCTTAAAGAAGAGACTTGCTATACTACATGCATCATTGGTGCATTTACAAGGATGAAAATGAGCCATCTTACTAAACCTATCAGCTACCACGAAAACACTATCAAAGCCTCTTTGGGTCCTAGGCAACCCCAATACAAAATCCATACTTACACTCTCCCAAGGCCTATTGGGAATGGGAAGTGGTTGATAGAGCCCTGAATTTGATTCAATTCTCTTTTTCCTTTGGAAGATTGTGCATCCTTCCACAAACTTTCTCACATCCACTTGTAGCCTTGGCCAATAGTAGTACCTCCTCACTTGTTCTAAGGTCTTATCAAGGCCAAAATGACCTCCAAGACTCCCACTGTGTTTCTCCTTTATAATATTCTCCCTCATTGAGCATTTAGGCACACACAATTGGATTCCTTTGAAGATAAAACCATTTTTCAATAGAAAATCAAAGTATTCACCATGAAAATTATTCAAATGATGATCACAAATATTGTATACCTCCTTAAAATATGCATCTTCATGATACATGTCTTTCAATGCATCAACCCCCATGCTTTGGATTTGGATCTCTTGCACTACAAGTTCCCTTCTACTGAGAGAATTTGCCACCTTATTTTCTTGGCCCTTCTTATGCTTTATTATGAATGTATAGGCTTGTAAAGACTCCACCCACTTCATGTACCTATGATTGAGTTTATACTATGCATTCAAGAAACTCAAAGCATGATTATCAGTATAAACAAAAAATTCTTTAGGTAACAAGTAGTGCCTCAACTTTTTGAGGGCTTGGACCATAAAATACAATTCCAAATCATAGGAAGAATACTTCCTCTTTGCTTCATTCAGCCTCTCACTAAAAAATGCAACCGGTCTCCCTTCTTGGCTCAAGATAGGCCCTATTGCTTGGTTACTAGCATCACATTCAATTGTAAAAACCTTATCAAAATCAAGGAGCACAAGTATAGGTTGTTGTGCTACTCTTTTTTTCAGATATTCAAACCCTTTATCAACCTCATTGTTCCAAGAAAACTTACCCTTGTTACCTCCTTTGATGGTGTCCAAGATGGGTGCACAAATTTGACTAAATTTCTTGATGAAATTTCTATAAAAGCTTGAAATTCCATGAAAGCTTCTCACATCTCCCATGGATTTTGGTGTTGGCCAAGTAAGAATAGCATCCACCTTTGAAGGATCCATCTTCAAACATCCCTTGGAGATGACAAATCAAAGGTACACTAGTTCTCCTTTCATAAATTCACACTTTTCCACATTGACCATCATCTTCTCCTCTTGTAACCTATTCAATACCATGTCAAGGTGCTTTAAATGTTCTTCTTTAGACTTGCCAAACACAAGAATATCATCTAGATAAACCATAATAAAATTTCCAATGAAAGGTCTCAATACCTCATTTATAAGGCACATAAACGTGCTAGGGGAATTTGACAACCCAAAGGGAATCACCAACCATTCATAGAGGCCCTCATTAGTCTTAAAAAATTTATTTCATTCATCACCCTCTCTCATCCTTATCTGATGATAACCACTTTTTAAATCAATCTTGGAAAACCAGGATCCCCCTGCTAGGCAATCCATAAGGTCCTCCATTCTTGGCATTGGGAACCTATATCTGATTGTGATCCTATTAATCGCTCTTGAATCAGTGCAAAGCATCCAATTCCCATCCTTCCTTGGTGCTAGGATAGTAGGAACAACACATGGGCTCAAACTCTTTCTCACTAGCCCCTTATCCATCAAATCTTGCACTTGTCTTGTAATCTCCTCATTTTGGGCAGGTGTCATCTTATATGAATCCTTATTAGGAAATGTAGCCTCTAGAATTAGATAAATATGGTATCTTATATCCCTAATGGGAGGTAGGGAACTAGGTAGTTCATTTAAAATTATGTCCTTGTACCTTTCCAACAACTCTTGGACCTCTCTAGGTGCATCTTCCTTCTTCTTTGTGGGCAGATCTGCTTCACTCTTTGGATTCATAATCAGGAAGAATCCTCTTCCTCCTCCTTCCTTCAAGGTCTTCATGAACTCCTTCTCACCCACCATCAAAATCCTAGGCCCTTCATTCTTTTGCTTGTCTTCTTCTATGAGAGGTGTGAGGTTGTAAGTCACCCCATCCTTCACAATGGAGTATGTATTCTTCTCCCCATTATGCTTGGCCTTCCTATCAAACTACCAAGGCCTCCCAAGAATCAAGTGGCACACATCCATAGGGATGATTTCACATATTATCTTGTCCTTGTATGACCCAATGTTGAATTCTACCCATACTTGCTCATTCACCAAGACTTGTTGTCCTTTACTAAGCCATGAAACTTTGTATGGGTTAGGGTGATAAATCCTTTTCAAATTCAATTTTTCTACCATCTCAAGTGAAGAAATATTATCAATTGATCCTGAATCCACTACTATATTACACACCTTACCTTGTACCTTGCAATTAATTATGAAGAGTGCATTCCTTTGTGGGGGTTCTTCAGGGATTGGTACCTTAAGTAATGCTCTCCTAATCATCAAGTTCTCTTTGACTTCTGATGTGAGGTTTACTGTAGGTGAGGTCACACTTTCTTCATCTTCATGTCCCAATTGATTCCTCCTCTCTCCACCATGAGAGATTGATCCTTTCTTTTCAGGGCATTTGAAGGATGAATGCCTAGGCTGGTTGCAAGTGTAACATCTCCCTGAAAATTGATTGGAACCTCTCCCTCCATTAAATCTACCTCTACCATTGGGTCTCCTACCCCTGAATCCTCCTCTATTACTTGATTATCCACTTGATTCATTAGTATTAGACTCCTCTTGATGTTTTTGGGACTGATTTCTGCCCCCAAAGTTGCCTCTACCTCTAAAATTCTTGTCTCTTCCTCTACTTTGTGGTTCTTGTTTTCTTCTTATCTTATCTTCAGCCCTATAGGAAATTTGTATGTGATCCTCCATGGTCTTGGGGAGAACCAAACTGATATTTTCTTGTATGTTGATCCTTAGGCCATTGATATACCTAGCCACTCTTTCATTCTCACTCTCTACATGATCACATCTCATACTCAACTTGAAGAATTGTTCAGTGTAGGATGAAATATCCATGTCCTTTTGTTTCAAATTTTTCCTCTTTCTGAATTCTTGCACCTCATGATCAACAGGAAGGAATTGTACCTTCAAACTATGCACCATCCTATCTGATGAATGGATCATGGACTTACCCATCTTCACCCTTTCTCCTTGGATGAAATTCCACCATGTCAAGGCAGATCCCTTCAACTTTGTTTCTGCAAAATTTACATTCTTATTCTTTACCATTTCTTTATATTCAAAATAATTATTCAATGCCTCCACCCGTTCCAACACTTCTTCCACATCCATCTTTCCATTGTACACTGGTAGGTCAATCTTTACTTCAAAGGACTCTCCTTTGGTTGCTTGCAAGGCTTTAAGGATTCTTCTCTCATGAGGGGGTATCTCTTCCCCCTAAGGGTTCTCTCCACCTTCTACACCTCCTTCACCATCTGGCTCTTCTTTAGAGGAACTCTCTTCCTCCATGACCACTCCTCTCCTTCTATTCATTGATTTTAAGGCCTCTCTCTCTTCTCTCAAGTCCTTCAACTCCCTTCCAACTATTGGTCCAAGTTATTTTGGAGGCATGATTTATTCAATAATTACTCACAATCAAGCTCTGATACCACTATGATGAAGAGTGGAAGGGAAGGAAACACACTCCTATGATGTAAAAGATAATCCAATTCAACGCTTCTCTCAAATACTCTTACAAGGAGCCTTAAACTCCATTATTCTTTAAGAGATCAACCCCACACACCTAGGGTTCACAACTCAGACCTCTCACAAAGCTTTAAAACATTTGAATCATGTCTTAATAAGTTAGAACAAGGTGTAACAACCCTCTAGCACTTAGGTTTCAACAAACACCCAACACTATGATGAATTAGACCCCTTTTTCCCTTAAGGCTAGTAGCCCTTGCCCAATAGGACAGTCAAAACAAAATCCATAAGGAAGAATACAAAATCCACAAGGAAGACTATTAAGGCACCAAACCTATGGATTATGACACCCAAGATGGACCCCTACAAATTCCCAAAGCCTTTCCCCTTGACTATCAAGGCATCACTCACAATGCCCCTTTCTACCGCTGCTCCAAGAGGCCTAATTCATAGACCTACACTTGGTTCTTGAATATCTAGGATAACACCTTCACCCCAAATCCAAAAATTAGACTCTTATAGGTTCTCCACACCTATTACCATCATTCCCAAGTGCCTCTTAGACAAGATCTTCAAAAATAAAGCAAAAACTCACTTTTTTGCTTGTCAATAGGCTTGCCACATAGAGATGTCAAGCCAAGAATCTCACAACACTTCCTCCAACGATCCTTCCATTCTCCAAGACATTGATTACATAGTGTTATATACATATATATTCCATCCCACTAGGATTTATCAACTCTACAATGTGGGGATGGAAGAAATCCACATTTTTCCCTCAAAACCTTGATTTCAAGGGTTTCAGACCACTCAAAAGTAAAATGAAGATATATCCCTTGATACTATATGAAATATTATTCAATTACCTATCCAAACATTATAGGCTTGGAGAATAAAACAACACATATAGACCTTACCAAGTACGAGATCAACAATTTCTTGAGGAAAAATATAAAATAGAAAACTTCTTATTGGAAACTCCTTCAAATTTCAAGAGCAACCTTGCCTCAACCAAGAGATGCATATTTAAGGCCTTCCAACCTCCTCCAATGTCCTCCAACTGAAATTTGAATCATTTGGCCGTTGGAAACACAAAAAGACTTCATTTTTACTCATAAATGCCTAATTAAGGCAATTTAGCCAACTTTCACCAACTCGCCTATAAAGATACCTCCAAAGCATGTGATAGGAATCCAATCCCACTCAAATGAGAAAGGTGACTCCCCTCAAGTGTCTATTTACTTCAAGTCATCCTTATTTCTTAAATTTCAAAGATTCATTAGACTTACAAAGGAGGATGGAGACCTTGTTGTACAAAGAAGTTGGTCACCAAGACCAAAACTCAACCAAAAACCTAGAAGACCTATTACAAAGCACTAAAATGGTCCACAAGACCTTATTCCATAATTAAACCAATAAGAAAAACATGAAAAATTATTCTAGGTCCCTTAGACCCATGGGTTCTCCTGCACCATGTTGGAACCAAGATTGGTGGACTCATCGGATATTTCTTGATTTAATTGAATGCTTCTTCACACTTTTCCTCCCATTTGGAAGGAAAAATTTTGGGCAAGAGATGTGTGAAAGGAAAAATCTTGTTAGATAGTTGTGCGATGAACCTTCTGATAGATTGTAGTGGTTCTTGCAATGATCAAAGTTGAATTATATTTATTGGTGGTGGCATCTCCATGATGGCTTTGAATTTTGCTAGATCTACCTCTATTCCTTTTTCTGAAACAATATATCCTAAGAGCTTTCCAGATTTAACCCAAAAGACACACTTCTTTGGATTGAGTCTTACCTTGAATTTCTCCATTTAGACAAAGATTTTAGATAGGATTTCTAGATGTCTTTCTCTTTTATAATATTTTTCTAAGAGATCATCCACATAATCTTCCATGAAATTTTACATCATTTCATGAAAAATAGTGGTCACTAATCATTGATAAGTTGCACCTATATTTTTTAGTCCAAATGGCATCACATTCCAACAATAAGTACCCCAAGGACATGTGAAAGCAATCTTGATCTGATTATACTCAGAGAACCCATCCATAAGTGAATACATGCCATGCCCAACTCCTAGGTCTACAATTGTGTCAATGTTAGGTAGGGTAAAATAATCCTTTGGACATGCTTTATTCAGATCCCGAAAAATATGTACAAATTTTTATATGCCCATCTAGCTTTGACAATGGTACAATGTTAGAGATGTATTCTGCATAGTCAATGGACTAAACAAATCCTACATCCAATAGTTTCTTTAATTCCTCTTTGACCAATAATGAGACAAGCAGATGCATCTTTCTAAGTATTTGCTTTACTGGTTTTTCCCCTGACATTATAGACAAATGATACATGATAAGATTAGGATCCAATCTAGTCATATCTGCATATGACCAAGAAAAATTTATTTGATTGGATTTCAGGAATTCTATGAACTTTGATATTTCTTGCTTTATTAATGAAGTAACAAGTTGTAGGATCTTTGATTGTTCTGCAGTATCTATGTTTATTTCTTTTGTTGGCTCGATCAAAATGGAATATCTCTCTTGATAATTTTCTGGGATAGTGTCAATTTTCTCATCCTTCAATGCCTTTGAAAGGTTTTCACTATGAGATACACTTTCTTTTTCCCTTTTCTTGATCTAACATTGCCATTTTTTGGTTTTCACCATTAGATTGATATTTTATATTATTAATTTTGCAGCTAAGAAACTTGGCACTCTCCTGATTGAAAACAAGATCATGAGATTCGCTGGTGGAACCTATTTCTATATTGGGAGAGCAAAGGAAATTTACAACAGTCTCATCATCTTGGAATATAGGGATATCAATTGGTTCAATTTGATCCCAATCAATAAGCTCGAGATGGACTAAAGGCAAAGGAAAAACTAGTTGAGTGAGGTCAAGGGTTATTAAGGTCATGACATGGAAATGGTTACCATTTTCTCTATAAGTAAGGTCTATGATGGTATCTTCATGTCAATTATCAATCTCATTTTGAACCCAATCGTCCTCACTCAAGTCATGGTCATCTTGAAGTACATATTCAAGTGGTTGAGTCCTTGAACTTTCTCCTTGTGTAAGTATGGATGTATATTTTTGTATGACATCAACCTTTTTATCTCTCCAAAATTCATCATCATAAATTGCATCCCAGTCATACTCATTTGAATCAATGTTAGAGTTATCTTGCACTCTAAAAACTATCAAAGCTATCTCCTCATGAGATTTCTTTTGGGCTACTTCTTCATGGGTTTTCTTTAAAGTGGCTCCTTTTGTATCTTTACCATACCCAAGTCTTGTTTTATCCTTTGGATGTATTACTATAGGCTGAATAGGTTTGAAAATTCCTTCCTTTCTTTTACCTATGGGACCAGTCCCTTCATAACCCATCCTTTGCATTAGAGGATAACCTTTACCATATTGTTATGTAGGCAATTTGATATGTTGAACAGATTCATCTTCATCTTTATATAGCTAATTGAGAATAGCTCTATCTTTGGCCTCATCTTCTTGAGTATTAGCCTTGATAAAATTTCCATCAAACATGGTGATGGGTACTGAAGATTGTGCTCTTGATGTGGAAGTTGTTGCAACTTGTTGTTTGGATATTGTAGGCTGACCATGTGAACTTGGAGAGACAGGTAAGTTAGAGAGACATAATTAATATTCTCCCACCCCTTTGTCCTTCAATTACAAATTTGTGCCAAAGCTCTTTATCAACTCCTTTGATTGGTCATTATGATTTGAAGGGGAAACAACAAGAGCCTCTCTATTATACGGTACAAAAGTGTCCTGGCTTGCTCTAAGATTAGAACAAATCTTACTATTATAATGATCTAATTGTATGGTTATCTCTTGCCCATCATAAGTAGATTTTATACATTGATGGTACATTGATGGTACCACTTGCATTTCATGGATCCAAGGATGACCCAAAAGTATGTTATAAGAAAGGTCTCGATCAAAAACCTGGCATAAAGTGTTCTTTACAATAGGTCCCACTCTGATAGACAACATGATAAGACCTTTGGAAGATTTCTCTTCATCATCATAGGCTTTAATTGTTATCTTTCTTCTTGGATCAATAGAATCTTTAGAAAACCCGAAGGCAAGGACCAATTTTAAAGTAAAAATATTTAGGCTAGCTCCTCCATCTATTAAGACACACCTAATTCGGGTTTTGTGGACCATGAATTCTAGATAAAGTGAGGATTTGTGGGGATAACTCATGAAGGCATCATCTTTCTTAGAAAATGATAGGCAAGTGGGTGAGGACAAGTTTCCCACCATAGCTTAAAACTTATTAATATCAAAATAATTGGATACAGTTGTGTCAATGAGAGCCTTCTCCAAAATGTTCTTAGGTGCTAGGGATATCTTGAGAAGCTCCAAGATAGAGATTTGAGCTGATGTTTTTAGCAATTGATTGACTAAATTATACTGCCTTGGAGGAGGGTTAGTTTATTTGGACAAGCTTCCTTTTAAGAAAATTTTAGCATGTCCCCTCATTGTCATGTTGACTTGTCGATACTCCTATTTTTCTTTGACCTTGATGGCATTAACTTGCTAGTCATTTGTGTAGATTTGATTGATTGTGGATTCATAAACATAATTTACATTTTTTCCTTTGTCACATAAAGATTCCCCTTTTTGATAGTTTGGAAGAGGTTCCTTAAATGCCTAATGATCTTCATTGGCATGATTTCCCTCTATTGTTATTGTGCGGTTTTTGATCAAATATTGGACTAGATTTTTCAATCCTTGATAGTTATTTATTTTATGCCCCTTGCATCTATGGTATTCACAACAATATGATTCATTCCATGATGGTCGTTTGACTCACAGCTCATAATCTTTTTGAGGTGGAAAACTGATGGAATTTTTATCCATAAGCTCTTTGAGAACTGACTCAAGAGATTGTCCCAAAGGAGTAAAACTCCATCGATTTGAAAAAAAAGTGATTTGGGAAGATTTGAATTTTGATTTTTGTCCATATTATTGTTGAAACTACCACGATTATTGGCCATAGTTTTTTTATTGGTGTTGTTTCCCTAATTGGAGTTGCTATTGCCTTGATTAGTTGAATTTCTAGGATTGGTGTTATTGCGTTGGGTACCTGATAGATTGAGAATGGATGGTTTTTCTTTCACATTTTTTGCATCAACCACACCATCATTGGAAACATTCTTGTTTCTAGTCCAAAATCTTGATTTGTCATTGTTGTTGTTATGATTATACGAATTTGGACTATCTTTGTCAAGTTTTATAACTCCTCTCTTGAATAAGGCCCCTTCAGTAGTGATTGAATTCTCAATCAACTTCTCAAATGATGGAGGACAATTAAGGTTGATCCTATAACTCATTTCTTGATTAAGACTGTCAATAAAGATATCCATCTTTTCTTTTTCAGGAACCAGATGAGAATATCGTGCAAATAATCTTCTCCATATTTGCAAGAATATGATGAAGGGTTCTCAAGTATTTTTATTTTCTCTGCATAAATCAAGCATAGTTATTTGATGTTGAATTTTGTAGGAGTATTGGGATATGAATTTGTTGATCAACTCCTCAAACATCTTGATGGGTGGAGTAATTTTAGAAATCCATTCCATGGATTTCCCACCTAAACTTCATGGGAACAATCTCATCAAGTATGTATCTTCATGTGCAAATTCAAGGCTCGTAATATGAAACTCCCTCACATGATCAATAAGATCTATTTTCCCATTGTATCTATCAAATTTTGGAATTTCACAATGCAAATGGGAATGGAATCATGTTGATATTTCTATCAAATGGGTATGGATAGATATCCTCCAAAGCATACTTATTAGCTATAACCCCTTGTATTTCCTTGATTTTCCCTTTTAGTGCTCTTATTTGTTGGGTAAGATCACTAAGATCGTTTAAGGGGGTTTTGATTATTTTAGGATCTTCTTTGATTTTCTCTATATCATAGTCTGAGGGTAATTTAGCACGTTGATTTGCCAATAAAAGAAAGTATCTTTCTTTATTCCATTTTTTTGGTTGTTTTTACTGTAACCATGTTGATCTTATAATCTACCTATGGAATTTACAATTCCAATCAAGGGTAGCTCGAAGGACCTGGACCAACTAACGAGGATTTTAAAGACCTCATACACTTTGGGCTCTGCAAGACCCAGGAGGGTGATCCCTTAATTCATTTACAACCTCTACACCATTATCATAAACAACATTAACAACAACATGTAATCTCATTTAATAGCTCAACATAACAAGATAATACTGAATAGAATTGGTTGTTCATCAATAATATCAACTATTTGGAGCATGAGATAATTACAACACTTCACAGTAAAAGATAGTCATTAACTTTAAATTTATAGCAAGCTCTAGGTGAAGACAAACAAATACTGAACCTCACAAATAGGTACAACTTAGATCAGTGCCCTATATCCATTGGAGGAGTCAAATTCACAAGCATCTAAGAGTTCATGAAAAATTTAACACATAACATATAAGATCCTTGATAACATTGCCTTAAAATCTCATCAATATGTATTCTAACCCAATACTACTTACAAATCCTTATACATAACATATCAACCTACAATCCCATTTAAGCATTTTAATTAATTCCTTGAATTAAAGCTAAAAAAAGAATTGTACACACCACAATAGTGAGATGAATGAAACAACCCTTGATCATTTTATTCAAAATTCAGATATGCTTGTACAATGGAGAGACATGAGCTTGAATTAATCATTTTATCAAATACTAGTATTGTCATAAAAAATTAAATCTCCATGAGTTCAAAACCTACTACAGAATGACTCAAAATCTAAATTGCATTCTCTCTAAAAACTATCAGACTTTACAATTTTCTCTGCAACTTCACCTAGACTCGACCAAAAATATCTAACTTGCTAACCCATACTTCTGGCCTTGAAATATTTCTTATAGAAAATGAAGGAGAAAACAAGCATTGGGCTAGAAAGCACACATGTCACCAATCACTTGGACTACCTTATGATATTTAAAAAAATTTCTACAACAACAATCTCCCCGTAGAATCCTCTTGTTCATCTTTCCCGCTAAGAATAGTTGATGCAACAACAAAACTTCAAGAATTCTGCACCTAAATTGTCACCAAAAACAAAACTAGAATCTATTGTAACTGCAATAGCTGATTTTTTAACCGCTAGTAGCCTTACTCCACTTCACTCTTCCTCAATTAAATATACATTTACCCACTCTTGGTACTCTTCATCAGTTGGCCAATTAAAACTGATTACCTCATTCATCTTGAAACTATAAGGTGTATACTTAACTACCACCTGATTTGCTTCTCTTTCAAAAGACTCCAGGAATGAGTTGGTGCTGATAATTTTGTCCATACAGCTCACCAATAAATCAAAATTTGAGCATTAATGACCTCATTAGCCCGATCTTTCCACTATTGAAGTGACCTAATATTTCCCTGCTCATCAATTATGTCAAGTAACAATGTGTCTCTCCAATCATCAAAATTATTTACCAATTCTTTGATCTTCCTACTCAAATCATCTAGTAAGGCCTAAAAAACCTTGCAATGACTTAACTAACACTTCAGTAGGCCTTAATGAATGGGGCCTATTATTTACATCAAACCTTGAGGCCTTATACATTATATCTAAATCATTGGCCCTAGGAATCCATTTTTCAATTAGTGGTATTGCTACCTCCTAATCCCTATCAATGTTCTTTATTGCACCTAATAATAAAGAATATGAAGAATACATAGATGACAATCTGTCATCAACCTTCTCATTTAAATGCCTCAATACAACATTAAAAATCTCCCTTTTCTTTGAAAATACTCCCTCCTCACCTTCAAAGATGCCTGTAGCTCTACAATTTTGTGCATCAACTTCTTCTTTGTTGGTTCAAAGAAGAATTCTAATTCTTCCTCAATTGGTTCCAAAGTAGGGCTGAGGGAAGGATTTTGACTGGGAGACCATGGTGTAGAAACAATGGGGGAAGTGAGAGGCACTGACCTGGATGTGGAAGGTAATGTTTTAATCCCTAGGGCACTTGATGTTTCCCCAATCTGCTTGTATTTCAACCTGTCCACCTCTGTCTGCAGCTCAATATTCCTTTGTTGCACCTTATATATTCACCAATTATAATATTATATTCCTCCATAAGGCTTCTTTTTTCAGCCTCCTCTCTTTCAACAGTCTTTTGGGCCAATTTGGCCACATTTACAGTCAAATTTGTGGCCTTTGGATTTGAGGTCTTTGAAGCTCTCTTTATTATTAACCTCCCTCTCAAATTTCGATTAATATCAGTAACATTGGGCTTTCTCCCTTGTGGGGCCAAAGCCAAAATTGCCAAAGTCTAATACTATTCACTAAAGGCAGAATCTTGCAATGCTACCTTGACCTCTTCTTCAAAATTTGGCAGGGGGTACTTGGACTTCAGAATATCATTGAAATCTACTGCATTGGCAATGTCCCATTCAGGAAGAATCAAGACACTATCTTGATTGACCAATTTTCTCCCCTCCTTAGGAGTGATTCTCTTGAACTCATTCATTAATTCAGCATTTACTTCATCATCATTCTCTTGTTCTGACCTATCAAGCCTCAATTCTCTTCTCTTCTTGCATTTCTCCTGATATTCTTCCAATTTCATTCTCCATACCAGTTGCAAGAAGACTGGTCTTTTTACAAAGGCATCATCATCTAGAAACTCTTTACAGGCCTCCATCCTTGCATCTTGCACACATTTACCCTTCATATCCAAATCTGATAGAACCAATTCAACTATTCTGAAGGAGAAGGCATACCCATCAACATATCTTGATCAGTGACAACAATCTCATCCACCAAGTCCTCCTAGGACTGCTCAATTCTTCACCTCTTGGGGCTTGGCTCTGATGGTGGTGGCGAGGGACTTTTCTCAGGTGATGATTCTAAATCAATTATATTAATTTCCCCAGGTGTTTTGAGCTTTGGATCTAGTTGTTTAGGCAATTTCATTATTTGTTTTCCTTTTCTATAGATTCTTCTTCTCCATCACTGCTATCATTTCTTTTCCTCTTGTAAATAGGCCAATTATCTACAGGTTAGTAAGTTGGTCTTTCTTCAAGTGGCCTTGCAGCTTGCTCCTATATGCCCAGGTTCAACTCTAGGTTTATCTTCTTATTCATCAGGATGCCCATGATTTCTTTGAAGTTCTCCATCAAAAAGTCAATCTTCTTATGATATGGACTAAACTCCATCAATGGATCATACTTTGGATCCATTTTGTGTACAATGGCCAATAGCTTGTCATAATCTATCCATTTCTCCTTGTTCAATTCATGCTTACTTAGATCAAATTCATTTCTAATCATGTCCTTGGGGAAATTAAACTCATGCATAAATTTTTCCCTTTTTATTCTTTGTCTAAAAAGGGTGAAGAAACCCTCAGGATCATGTTGTCGCTTGGGACCACAATTTAAATGGTACACTTCAAAAAACTTTCCAAAATGGACCCAGCCTCCCTTTGAAGAAACAAAATTAGATACCACTATTTACCCCTTCTTGTAAGGTTTTCCTCATGGATGCATCCTATCTACCACATAACCTCAAAAAATCGAACTCTTGGTGGCACATTATAGGGAAATATATGAGGGGTCCCTTGAAAATCATACACCTTCAAAATAGTGTTGACTGGGTATGGGATAATGTCACCCCAGTTGTGGAAAACTTTCAATTCTTGCTTCCTCCCCTTTGGTCTAAGGAAATCATGCAACTCCTAAGGAATTATGGGTACATTTACCATCAACCTGGCTCTCAATCTGGCAAAAAAATAGTTGTCAAACTACACATAACTAGCATTCTCCCTATTGTATGATAAATCAACAGTCCACACTTGCACTGGTAGCTTTTCTCCATTAACAAACTGCTTCAACTTCATCTTCTCAAAGAAGAATTCGACATTCTTAAACAAAAACATATACATTAACATAGAATACCAGAAGAATGGAGTGCTTGCATCATTTTGTTGCAGCTTCAATAGCCCTTCATGTATCTTTTTAGCCTAAAAAGAAGCAAAATCATATACCACCAAGAAATTGGGGTGTTTTATTTGCATGCCCATGAACATGTAGGCTATGGGAATCATTGTGTTGGGGCTAAAACCCAAAATCTAGCATAATGAGTAGAAGGTGGCCAAGAAGTGATTTGTGAAGCAATTCAGTCTGAAAGGTTCCTGGTCACTAGGGCTAATATAAAATTTGGAACCTCCTGCCCTAGGCAAATGAGGTGGGAGAAACTTAACTCTAAAAAGTGATTTTAGCCTCCCATACTCCTGTTTCATGTCAAGATCAATAGGAACCAAGAACATACTAGGCTCACTCAGATCAAAAACCTGTCGGAACTCTTCTCTATTAATGCTTAACAAAACCTTTCCATTATCTCTAATCACCCGTGTGATAGGTTCATATCATGCAGCCACTACCCTAAGTAAATCCACATCAGGGAACAGATTCGGTACTACCAACTTCCCCATATCATACACCCAGCCATTTGAAAAAGGGTGGGGAAAATTCCTCTACCCAAACCATAATCTGAACATCTCCAAACCCATAAGGGGAACCCTAGCATTAGCTATGTTGAAACAATTATACACTAATCCCTCCCCTAGGGTTTTTCCTTGCATCAAGACCAACCCCTTCTTCCTATCATTTGTTGACAAGGGTAATTTATCTACGAAATCGCCATATAGGTTTCTATTCAGATAGTAAGCCTGGCTGGAATGTTGCTTTGATGGCACCATCTTGACAAAACTAGGGTTTCCTTGCTACTTAAAACCTCAAACAAACTAGGGCTAAATAAAATTACAAAATTAAAGAACAAAACCTTGCAATTTCCCACAATTCAGTTAACCTATAGCCCTAAGACAATTTTCAATAAGCCTTCCAACGATCTCACAACAAATTTCCCCAAATTCAAATTACAAATTAACCAGGAAATACATAAATCAACTTATGGCTTTGTGCTTGCAAAAACCCTAATCTTTGTTGTAACAACTCGTAAATTCATCCTTGGCCTTGAGACTACTCTCTGAAAATGTTTGAATGCTTTGTGACACAATAGGGCAGGAAAATGGTCGCTTTATTTTGATCAAATCATGCTAGTAGATGTCTCATCCACCACTAAATATCCTCGTGCATTTTTCCAATGGCTCCACTTGCATTTGATGCAAATTCAAATACTACCCATCAATCATTCACTTTGGTTGGATCATCGAACAACTTCCTTCAAAACAAACTGACACAACCTCCACTGTGGTGATAGTGGCCCACCATATTTTGTGTTGCCAAGGAAATCCACGTGGTGCTCACCCATGATATCTTGATCAATAAAGACCTCACAACTTTTGATCATGCGATGGTGGGCAACCATCGATTTCAACCATCCACAATCTTGCTCATTCAACACAATTGCCAACTCCTGTCGTTAATCATCGAGCACCTCTCCTACAGAGATTATAACATCTCCATTGATTTGAAGCACATGCATCTCATAGTTGATTTAGTAACCCGCTACATAATGTATTAAAACCGGATAAATGTATTAAAGGATTTATATCATCCCTTCGTCTTCACCAGATTAGACATGTGGCACTCGCTCGTGATATCACGATCAATCGAAACTGTGTGGTGGGGTCATCACGGGATAGCGGGGAATGACTGAGATCAAATGGCGATTGATCTATGGTCATGCAAATTTGTCCCTCTACAAAATATAAAATATTTGTTAAAAGCATGAGGGGAAATCACTAGGTCGATGACAAACAATGACATAAGTTGTTTTAAATGAGTGAGCATGGGGCCATCCTAGACTTAGGAAATAATAAAGTTAGGTGAAGGAAATAAAATGATGGATCAAAATGGGGCCTAGCCTAAATGAAATGATGGGGATTAAGTTTTTTTAAAGCCCTCCTCAAAAACTAATGGCCAAATAGATCCCACCCAAGGAATAAGACAAAATACTAAGGTTTTACATGAAAAAAAAGTTAAAAACCCCAACCTTAGGCTTCTCCCAAACATTATGGATGACCAGAAACAAAGGAAAGATAAAATGGAACATAAAGAGAAAAAATTTGAGGTTCTATCACATTCTAAGACCTGTTCCATGGCTAAGTGAAACTATGGATCTTCTTCAACTTCTTTAAGCATTTCATCGATTATTTCATCATTTGAGCTATTCCCATGTATCCTATGAAAAGGATTTTCATCCCTATCACCCATGTTGCAAATTGGATTCTCTTTTGCCTTCTTCTTGGTGTTTTCAGGACCTTGTGACAACAGGCATATGCTTGTACTAAATTTTTACTAGCTTTGATCACAAATGAGAGTGCAATTTGTTGAATGGCTTAGCTGAATAGGATGATGGACCCTATTGATATGACTAATTAATTTCTAATTTTTAGATTATTATTCCCTGGATGAAGGATGATATATCCTACTATGGGAATTAAACTAAAAATCAGAAATTGATGTGAAATTGATGCACTTTAAGATGTTTTAATCTTAGTTTGAAAAATGCGGAATTTGCAAAAAGCCTAATGTTTCCAAGTTCTCTATTGCAACACTTGATTTGGAATGTTGAAATATTGTATTGTTGGTTGCAGAATGTGAGAACGATGAATGGGTTGACTATGATTATGCCTTTGTGGAAGAGCTCTCCGTTGAAAAAAATCTTGTGAATATAAGGGCTCCATAGAAAAATCATCAGTAAATCCCCTAGAAAAGTCATGATATATATGGATGAAAGTTTGATGTTCAAGCATGACTTTCCTACTTTGGAATAAAAAGTGTCCTTTTCAAAATCTTCTTGTAGCTAAGTTGTTTTTTTAGTTTCTTGATTCTTTTCCCACGGGATTTCTTGACAAATGTTGTAGATTTCCAGTCCCTGAGCATACAAAAGATCAATATTGGAGATGCTCAAAGGACTGTTGGCAGTAGATTGTATCAGAAAACTATTTTGGTCTAGAAATAAAAATGTGCTACTATGTGCCAAGGATGTGCTAGACTATTCAATAAATGTGCTAAAATATCAGATTAATGTGCTAGACTCTAACATGTATGCACTAGACTATTGCATGGATGCACCAGAAGATTTCATGGATGTGCTAAACTATTGCATGGATGCACTAGACTATTGCATGGAAGTTCTAGAAAATTATTTCGATGTGCTTAAAGATCAACTCAATGCGCTAAAAAGTCATTTAATTTTTTTAAAACAATTTACTTAATGAGATGATCTTATCTGAATTTTTGTTTGTACACACAATATGCAGTAGAAAGACATTTTTTTTAAAGTCCTATAATCTAGACAATGAGTGTATGTTCTCTAAAATTGCCATAAGTATTTGAACAAAGAAAACACTTCAAGTAGACTCACTCTTAATGGTCAAAAAGGTCATTATAATCATCACAACCCACATCTTAAAATTGCATCAACTCACACAACCATGTCACCCCCTAAAGGGCACCCATTTTTTTGTCTTTTCTAGGTGTGTACTAAAAGTTAGATTTCTCTATCCCTTGATCAAACGATCCTTGGCAATTATATGGTGAGTATCTTGGGGGAAGATTCTTCCCTCCCCTTGCACTATGAGTATTATAGTGTTTGGCTACTAACTCGGTTCGCTTTTAGACTAAGGTTGTTAATAAGGGATTTCATTCAGTGTGGAAAATGATAAACTCCCTTAGGAGACCTCTCAACCTTTAGAAAAAAGGCTTTGGGGATGGTTATCTTGCACACTATCGTCGAGTGGAATTTCATCAACAAACTTTCTTTTGATTATAGTGGCTTGGAATCCTTGGCTTTAGGAGTTCCCACTTAGGTTGTTCCTCTTGGGTGAGTATTTTTTCCCACAAGAGCAGGTATGCTAAAGGTTTTAACAAAGCATAAAGTGCATGAAATTAAAAGATGAGTTTAGAATTTTGATCACCTAGTTAAGGGGAGAACATAGGCCTATCACCTGACAAACACAACAAACAATGATGTTCAATTTTAATCCCAAATAACAATTTGCTAAGCTAGGTGAAGATGTTGCTTCACAAAAGACATGGGATTCATTTTATCTAACATATATCAATTGTTTGGTGACTACGCTAGGATTGATTTATTTTAATCTGAATGGATACCCTAGGATTGCTTCATTTTAACCTTATGCAGAAATATTAACCTCTATCCATGGATGCGTCAGAATCAGGATTAAAAATTACACTCATGAATGTGCTAAAACAAACCAGGTATGTGCTAAAAGAAAACAATAAATGCGCTAAAATAGAGCATCTATGCACCAAAAGAACACGTGAATTTTCTAGAATAGAGCATCTATGCATTGGAGTAGGCCTCGTGCACTAAAATATTCCATGTATGTGCTAAACCGGGTCTTGTATGCACTATACTGTGAGTCCAGTTTGTAACCTTCTAGAAAACTTGCAATAAAATATTAAAAACGGGGCAAGAGCCCCACAGAGGGTGCCAAAAATGTGTGTGTAAATATGTGGAATCAACTAATAATTTAAGAAAACACACCAATGAGACATTGTATCAAAGAATCTAATTAAAATTAAACAAACTTCAGGCCCAGTAAATTCTTCAAGGACATCCCATTGTCCTATATCTCCAAAGATTCATTTTAAGCTACTTGCTCTCAGATTGTGTAAGTATAAGCTCAATAGAATGACAAATTAGAGAATGAGATGATATGCAAAATGCATTCCTATGCTAAATGACATGAGATAATGAAACTAAAACATATTATGTAAGCTATTCTACCATGATTGTTTATGCTGAGATGGTAAACGTTAATATGCTATGCTATGCTCAAGAAATTGAGGATATTAAGATTGCTAAATGCTTGATAATGCAACTATAATTATCATGGTATGCAACTAGTTGATTTTCAAAGAAATAAAGGTCTTATTTATAGACTTTGGGAGGCAAAAGATTAGTTGGAAAAGATTAATGGTTAAAATCGAGCCTGGTAAGATGAATGGTGGAAGATCGAGAAGTTGGAGAGAAAGATGGAAGCTAGAGAAAAAGAAGGAAGATGTTTCCTCCTACAAAACCTTCTCCAATCAAAAATGAAGGAAAGTGGTCATTTGTCACTTTTAGTTATGAGAAGTTAGTTGATAGTTGAGGATAAATAAATAATTAAATAATTTAATTTTATGTGTCATGTGGATTTAGAAGCTTCCATAATTAAATATTTAAAATATTTAATTAGGTGTGAAAAGTGAATAAAAAGTTTCTAATTAAAGGGTAAGTGCACCAAGATGGTTCCCAAAAAGGGGACTTAGCTGGATAGTTTTTTTCTGAAATCAGGAAATACTGACCTTGGACGTGAAATTGAGGATAGTTACACTCAAAATTTTGAGATGGAACAAAAAAAAGGATCAAAGTGCTTCAATTTTTCTTTCTAAACTACTAATTATTTTTAAAATGGTTGAGATTAAGGGGTTAAAAAGAGGGATGCACCCAAATTGGTGTTGTTTTTGTCAGAAAAACATAACATAGAAACTCTTGTACGACCCTCGTATGGTGAACTTTCTTTTTAGTATTTTTAAAATCCCAATGGTCAGAAGTTAGATAACAGTATGTAGTTGATGCAAAATTTTTCTGGTAATTTTTTAATGAATATTTGATTTTTTACAAATTTTTGAACTAGACACTTCCTGAAAAACAAAATTTGGCTGTGCTACCCCTACAAATTTTGGAAAATAATTGGATTTTTTTTTAATTTGTAGAATGGAGTCTTGTTTCTAAAAATGTTTAAATTTATTTGAAAATTCAATGAAAGGTTAATTTATAACAAAAAAAATACCAAACACTTATTTTTGGCAAAATAGAGACATACAAACAAAATAAATTATGGATGAAAGGCTTAACATTATCAGAAAGTGAAAAAAATTACATCGTTGGATAGCTAAGAGAACCTAACATTGCCCATGTCTTCGAATTTTTTGATATTGAACCTCATGCAATCCTGATGGTGAGCGGAAACTTGATTATGTGACATATGGCAGATATTTTAAAAACATGTCTCTAGTTGTTGGGAATGCCTTCCAAGCCTTTGGGTTGGTATTCCAAGGAAAATACCAATACTAAGGCTTGGGAATTCTCAAAGCAAGATATAACGCGAGCGCGGTATAACACACTCATGTTATATCTTATTTTTGACATGGTTTTTTGCTTCTACGAGAAACATGTCAACTAGGACATAACGCGAGCACATTATAACACGCTTGTGTTATGCCCTCCTTTATGCTAAATGCCAATATATTGAATTTATGGTGATATATTTGTATGTTTTTATGTACATGTATGCTTTTATGTCATATATCTATGCATGTATCCATGCTTGTATGTATGTGTGTATGCCTGTATGTATCAATGCATGTATATTGTGTGTATGCATGTATGTATGTAAGATTGTATCTACACATGTATGTATATATACTTGTATGGATGTAGGATTGTATGTACATATGTATTATGCTTTTGTGTATGTAAGTATGTATTTATGTACATCTTTAGAGGGAGGGAGAATTTGAAAAGAGAGAGAGTTTGGAGAGATGGAGATGGGGTGGAAGTAAGAGTTTAAGAGAGAGGGAGTGGAAGAGAAGGGGTTGGAGTGAGAGGGACTTAGCTAGGTAGGGTGAGAGGGATAAAGGGAGGGAGAGAGAGGGTGGTGGGGGAGAGAGAATTGAGAGAGAGGGAGAGATAGAGAGAGGGGGGAGAGACAGAGAGACAAAGAGAAAGAGAGAGTTATGTAGGTAGGGTTCCAAAGGGAGAGACTTAAGAGTGTGAGGGGGTTGAGAGGGAGAGACTTGAGAGATAGGTAGTGAGAGGGATAAAGGGAGGGAGAGAGAGGGTGGTGGGGGAGAGAGAATTGAGAGAGAGGGAGAGATAGAGAGAGGGGGGAGAGACAAAGAGACAAAGAGAAAGAGAGAGTTATGTAGGTAGGGTTCCAAAGGGAGAGACTTAAGAGTGTGAGGGGGTTGAGAGGGAGAGACTTGAGAGATAGGTAGTGAGAGGGAGTGTGAGAGAGAGGGAGTGGGAGAGAGAGGGAGTTTGTGTGAGAGACTTGAGAGAGGGAGAGGGTGTGGGAGGGAGTGACCTGATAGAGGTAGAGAAAGAGGGGGGTGGAGTGAGAGGGACTTATCTAGGTAGGGTGGGAGGGATAGATAGAGAGAGGGTAGAGAGATAGAGAGAGTTACCTAGGTAGGTTGCCAGATGGAGAGAGATGGGGTGAGAGGGAGAGACATGAGAGAGAGGAAGTGGGAGAGAGTGGGATAGAGTGGGAGGGACATAGAGAGAGATGGATAGAGGGAGTGAGAGAGGGTGGTAGGGATTGATTGAATGAGAGGTATGTAGAAAGAGGGAGATGGTAGATAGAGACAATTAGAGAGGGTAGGAGGGAGGGAGGGAGAGAGAGGTGAGATGTATAGATAGAGAGAAATTGAGAGGGGTTGATTGTATAGGGTTGAGGGATTAGGGTGGTGGACCTATAGGGTTGATGGAATAGGGTCGATGGTAGAGGGTATTTGGTTGAGGGTATAGTGTAGAAGGTTTAAGGGTTTAGGGTTGAAGGGTTTAGGGTTAAGGGTTTACTTGGTTGAGGGTAGAGGGTAGAGGGTTTAGGGTATAGGTTTGAGGGTATATGGTTGAAGGATTAGGTTCAGGGTCTAATGTAAAGGGTAGAGTGTACAGGGGTTGAGGGTTTAGGGTTTAAGGATTGAGAGTTGAGGGATTAAGGGTTGAGGATAGAGAATTGAGGGTTTAATGTAGAGGGTAGAGGGTAGAGGGTAGAGGGTAGAGGGTAGAGGGTTTAAGGGTTGAGGATTGAGGATTGATGGTTTAAGGTTGATGGTTGACGGTATAGGGTATAGGGTCAAGGGATTAGGGTTGAGGGTCCAATGTATATGGTAGAGGTTATAGGGGTTGAGGGATTAAGGGTTGATGATTTATGGATTAGGGTAGAAATTTTTCTTGGATTTAAGGGTGTAAGGGTTGAGGGATTAGGGTTTAGGGTAGAGGGTATTGGGTTGAGGGTAGAGGGTAGAGGGTAGAGGGTAGAGGGTAGAGGGTTTAAGAGTTTAGGGTATAAGGTTTGAGGGTTTAGGGTTTAGGGTTGAGTGTTTAAGGGGTTGAGGGTCAAGAGGGTTGAGGTATTAGGGTAGAGAGTTTACTAAGTTGGTTTAAGGGTTTAAGGGTTGGGCTATTAGGGTTGAGGGTAGAGGGTAAATGATTGAGGGTATAGGGTACGAGGTTTAGGGTTGAGGGATTAAGAGGTTATATGGTAGAGGGTATAGGGGTTTAGGAAATAGGGTTTAAGGGTTGAGGTATGAAGAAGATATATGGGTTGAAGGATTAGGGTTTAAGGGTTGAGGGTTGAGGTTTGAGGGATTAAGAGGGTATAGGGGTTGAGAGATTAGGGTATAATGGTTGAGGGTTGAGGGATTAAGAGGATATAGGGGTTGAGGAATTAGGGTTTAAGGATTGAGGGTTGAGGGTTGATGGATTACGAGGGTATAGGGGTTGAGGGAGTAGGGTTTAAGGGTTGAGGGTTGAGGGATTAAGAGGGTATAAGGGTTGATGGTTGAGGGATTAGGGTTTAAGGATTGAGCGTTGAGGGACTAAGAGTGTATAGGGGTTGAGGGATTAGGGTTTAAGGGTTGAGGGTTGAGCATTGAAGGATTAAGAG